>CM060955.1:142858275-143313275 GCA_030765055.1 Mantis religiosa | reverse complement strand
GAAGACTCAAAATACCAGTAACATTGATGTTACGCGACCAATGTCCATCTCATACTATATTTTGTCGCTTTTGGCGCAGTTTTCTCAACTGAAAGAATATTGCCCGTAGACCTGACTCACCCTTGAGATTTTTTAGGGGATTTTCCGGGTCGTCAGGCGGATGCTGGGTAAGTGAAATTACATTCCCCGAATTTCCTGTTCCTCCATTTCATCTGCATTATCATTTCAGCCATTACTCCTCTGGTGGTCTCTTTCAGGGTAGAAGTGACAGCAGGTGTTTCTGCGTTGCATAAGATGATAAGCTGTTGGTACAACTTCCTACTCCAGGGGGACGGGCTCTGGCCTCCGAAACTGGTCTGTTAAGGTGGTTCCCGGACCGCAGTAGGTGGGACGCCGCTTGATCTGGTTTGCCATGGAATTTCGAAGTGTTAAAGTGTAGGAACCCTGCACTCTGCACTGTCGTGATATCTTAGGACGGCCACCCTCGGTATTCTCTCGCGTCATTCTTCCTCGCTAGAATGCTCCACTTGGGGCATAAGTACAATAGACCAAGTTTGGACCTCCATGCCGAATCCCCTGCGTAGCGTAATCCAGCCTTGTACAATAAAATGGGATAATTTACGGCAGGTTGTTCGTGTTTTCTCTAAGTAGTTGCTGAAGTTATGGACTTCTGCGCGTCTCTGTGACCTGTCCGCTTGCGGTCTAGTTTCCTATGAGTGCTTTACTTCTGCACGAGGTTTCCCTCTCTGTGTATAAACAATAATCCTGAGGAAGTAAGACTTAACATTGGAGGATGGACAGTAACTATAATCACTTATGTAAGTATAGAACCAGCAGTGTTTGTTTCAATCCCTTCCTCCATTGTTGCAGAACAGCACTATTCCCAGACATACCAACCTTCGCTGGCTATATCGCATTTGTACTGTACAGCACTGGGCGGACAGGAAAGCTACAGCAAAAACGTTCCTATGTTTTTATGATAATTCTCAGTTATAATTCAGCACGCATGACCAAGAGCACTGGTTTCTAGCAGTAAGCTGGGAACTGGTTTGCATGCACTAAATGAGTACAGAGATCCTGTTTGTTAAACCTGCGCTAATTGGAGTAATCCCCTTAAATAAGCTGCAACTCTGCTGTGTGCCCAGACCGCCAAATGCTGTTCCACATTTGAGATACGCCAAAGCTAATTCTATTTTCAAGTTAGAGGTGAAAAATGCATTTTCTGGCTCATAAACCTACAGATTCTGCTTCATGCAGTGAATTTTCTGCTGCTTACCTCTTCATCTTATGCTTTAAGCTTTCTGCTCTTAAGATATTGGAGTTGTTAAGCTTTTATTTTGATTTATTCTCATAATTTTACTTTATTATACAATTATTTTCTGTCAAACTGCACGCCAATTTCATTGTTGTATATCTCAATATTCAATTTCCTTATCGATCGAAATATGGTGAGATAAAATCTGTTGAAAGAGATTTAGGCAGTAATTATTAGCTTAATGGGACCTTTACACTATCATGATTGCCCTTAATATGTTGCAAAAATAAAGGAATTAAATCTATACATATAATGAAACTACAATTTTCTTAATAACTTTAAATTTTGGGGAAATATTCAAGAGGGCTACATGGAAATCAGTAATTGAATATTTGCTTCCCTTCTATGTACTGGAAGTACAGTGTGATCCATATAAATCTGAACCATTTCAATAGGCCATAATTTCCCCTTCAAAGCCCGTAGAATGTATAAATTTGTTTTAATGGTCTCAGTGGCTCTAGGAGAATTGTCAACTATACCATTGTCAATTTTCTTTGATACGACTGTAGACACTGAAGTTTATATGGGTATCTTCAATACATTTGTGGAGCAGCTGGATGATATCGAATTGAGAGAAGGTTATTCCCAGCAAGATGTAGCAACGTGCCATACATCTAATGACACCATGGAACTTGCAAGCAGTTTCTATGATAATCGAATAATCTCAAAAGGTCTATGGCCACCAGATCCCTTGAGCTAACCTCACCGGATTTTTGCTTTTGGGGGTATCTATAAACGTAGAATGTTCAAGAATATGCCACCGACAATTGATGTTCTCAAGGAATCCATTCGAACCGAAATAAGTAACATTGGCGAGGATACTCTCTGTAAAACTTCAGAGAATATGGTGAGACGGGTGCAAACATGTATAGATGCTGGTGGAGGACACTTGCAACATTTTCTCTGAGATTAGATAGTGTAATCTAATCTCCCAATTGTGTATTATATTCTCCCAAAGTTGCACGTGAGTCCTATTATTCGTAAAAAAAGGTTATGGCCTATTGAAATGGTTCAGATTTATATGGATCGCACTATAGCATACACTTTCATCAAAAAAATCAAATCCTGTTTGAGATTAACTGAATTTAAATATGTTATTTTTTAGGAAAATGTCTATCTCTCCGACTTTCTCTCTCTCTCCCTCTTCCCGTGTGTGTGCGTGAACAGCATATCCTAAAACCAACTGTCAGTTAAATGTCAAACTTGATATTTGGGTTTAGCATTTTGAGAGAATTCACACAAAGATTTTTAGGAAAATTATCTCATCCTAAGTAACATTTTTCTAGAAACGTTTTCGTAAATTTCTAGTGCTTAAAATGTAGCGATTTTGATTAACATGCATTACGTTTAACATATATTAATTACAAATAAAAAAATGTATATTGAATTTTCTTGGAATGGACTCTGAAGTCTTCATTCTTAATTGCATAATTACAATTGCACAAATGGTGAACCGTGGCAGAGACCGTATCTCGTGAATCCATAAAGCTTATGTGTTGAATTTGTTTTTAGCATTTCCAAAATATTATATTATTATTGGCTAGAATTTTCATCTGAATTTCGAAGTCATCATTGTTTAACCATTTATTTTCATTTCCTTCTGTTTTATTTATTTCCCTCCTAGCATTAATATAAAAGAAAATTTAGAGCATCACATAGCGAACCACTCCTATAAAATGTGATATTCCAAAAGTCTAAGTGTATTTCTCACTCATGTAAGCAAATATTTCATTACATTGTATCTACAATTTTGTTATTTCGAATAATACTAGGGAACGTTATCTCTTGAAGGATAGTATATAAAATTGTTCGAATATATCATAATTTTATAATGCTTAGCTGTAATGTTATTAAACTATCATATTATGTGAATATTGTGACTTTGTGGATTCGTAGAAAGGCCGAGTTGCAGAAATTAAAAATCTCCTTTATTTTTGTCGAAATACTCTTATAGATTACAACAGCATTAAGTTACATACACCATCAGTCTTCCAAGGTCAATCACAATAACAAACAGTGACAGCAGATTACATCCTTAGCTCTCCTTACACAGCTGGCTGTCTCTCATTTCACAACACTGTTTCACCTCTCGTGGCTCACTCTGTTTACAACTCGCAACTCACTCTTGGCCAATTTTTGCCTCTTTAAATACTTCACAGATCATTTCTAGATGATTCGCAAATAAACCAGAACGCGAACAATCCCTATCAGTCCAGAAGTAACTAGAAATTTCCATTTATCTCAGTTTGTTTGCCTTAGCAGACGCTTATCTGTCTGTTCTCTTTGTCCGCGAGCTCTTGGTTTTCACACTGCCCTCCTATCAGTTTTTTTGTGTAAACAAACCACGCGGTCGCGGATACGGGTTCGACACAATTGTTAACATTTAAAGCAGTTGCGTACATATAGTCATTCTCTACCAAAATATTAACATTATTAAAAATGCATGTTAATTATTCATACAGTGTGCCTGAGGTCAATTGTAAAACCTATATTTTATCTAAAGGAAAACAGCAATAAAAATTAATATACCTGGAACTCATTTTGAATGCAAACAAAATGTATGTTTTAATCATCTCCCCCTAGCGACTGTTAATTTTCTCTAATCATTTGTTTTTAAAATAGACATTCAAAGTTAGATTTGACAAAACGTTAAATAATACAAAGAGAAACAAAAACAGTAAATGGAAGCAGTGTGATTAAATCATTTAGCGGGATAATTAATGCTTTGTTGCATTTATTTTTAAACTATATAACTCGATAGTCGATCAAATCAAACTCCTAGTCCAGTCGGAGTATAAACTGATGTAATAAAACACTTTCAACAAATGTTTATCTGGATTTGTGTGAGGTAGACAGAAAGATACGAGTTTAAAAAATTGTTAGTTAGGGAAGGGGTCCAGAAAGGCGCATACCAGCCTTTTTATGTCACATTTACCAATAAATCTTGGTTTGTAATTTATATTCGTTGTCGATGAGGTAAGTGAATATGCAAATATTATTTTATGTTATTACTTCCGTAAAAGTGATGCTGTTCATAACTTCCTGTTATATGATTTCATGCATTTTTACTTTAGATATGCTGCGAAAAACTTTATTTAGAACAATTAAAACGGGGCACTAACCGATAATCTCTACTAAGGAATTGCGAATTAAAAATCAAATGATACTACGCACAGGAACCTAAGTCCCAGCTTATTACGCATTAAAAAAAAACACTGGCGCGACAGCTCTAAGAGTGCCAAGGCCCACCAACCTGACTACCGGCCTCACGCCCACTTACGCACGGCAGAGGTGGGCGATTATAAAATCGATAAGGGGAGGATATGTGGTCAGCCGTCAGCCCCGACGTTGGTTTTCGTTGCCAGCGCCGCTTATCTATCGTAAGCTCCTCATTTTCCTAACGATGCTGAGTGAGCACCGGTCCTATACCCGGGACCCAAAATCCGCACTCCATCTGTAGCCAGGGACCAAGATATGCTGTCTTAGCTCGCTATACCACGGTGCAGGACCTCATCACGCGTGTTATACATAACTTACATTTTAAGACTTGACGAGGAACCAAAGTTATCTGCTGATACATGTTCAAAGAAGCCGGAAGTTGTTACCAACTGAAGGATGAGATATGGAGCTTAGCTCGTTGGAGCCCGCCTCGGTGGCGTAGATGGTAGCATGTCTGCCTCACGTTCAAGAGGTCCCGAGTTCGAATCTCGGTCAGGGTGAGTCACCTGGATAAGGTTTCTCCGGGGTTTTCCCTTATCCTGAAATGAATGCTCCATGGACCCCGGACGTATTGAGCATCATTTCACCCATTTCATTCATCGTCCGATATGACAACGTTGGAGGACGTAAAAAAAAACTAACGTAGCTCGTTGGATTAGCCAAAGACAGACATGCGTAACACTATTCTGAACATTACATCACTGACAGACGAACTCGACGTACAAGTTGGGAACTGAACTTCTATTTCTACTGATATTCATTAAAAAGGAAAATATTTAATTTAAGTTTTTAAGGTTTACCCCAAGGCAACTGAACCAGCTACTCTTTAACATTTAAGTTCATTGTTACCAGTAAGTTAGCAAACACTATAACTACAACAAGCAGCCCAAGTATTTATTTTTAGTACTAACAACATCGTCCTGCGTCGTACCGCAGCAGGCTAAGGCAGCATGAGGGCGAAGGTATCTACTTGTACAGCCCTCACAAGGTGAAGACCGACCTCCTCTCAAACCGAGCTGTCCCCGAAGGGCGTCCGGCGCCTCCGTGCGGCTTTCCTTAGGGCAAGACCTAGATACAAACAAATCCCCCACCATCTGGTCCGAAAACATAAGACGGGTGGAAGTGGATACGCCTCTTAAGCGCGTCAATCCCAAAGGGGAATGCTACCGAACAACTTCGGTATGGCCGCCTGGTGATCTAGCACACCTTCTACTAGCTATGCAGGATAGTACGCGGGAATATTAATGGCTTCCCTCAACCCCGTCCGGTGACGTACCCGATCTCCCACGGGTATCGGGAACCACTGCCCCTCGAGGCCAACCCAATCCGAACACCTCCCCTACGGGAGGGGCTCGGAAGTTCGGCCCGAGGTTCCTCTAGTAACGTCAGAGGTACCACGAGTGCTAAGGATCCGCAGCGCTCGCACCACAACAGCTGAAGGGGACGTATGCCCCCCTACATCCCAACCATGGAGTGCGGAGTTTAGGTCCCGGGTATAGGACCGGTGCCCACTCAGCATCGTGAGGAAAGTGAGGAGCTTACGCTAGGTAAGCAGACCTGGTCACGAAAACCAACGTTCCGGCTGGGAAAATGCCGAGATGCTGACCACCTCTCCTACCCGTATCGGTTGGATGATCGCCCACCTCCACCGTGCGTAAGTGGGTGTGAGGCCGGCAATCGGGTGGGTAGACCTTGGCCCTTTTAGGACTGTCGCACCAGTGGTTAACTTTAACTAACAACACCACTTCAGATCTTGAATTGGCATATAGCTATGGTCCTGGGTGATCGGATAGGACTATATGTAACGCTTTTGGCTTATGAAAATGAAAATTAGCAACAATTTTTAAAACAAGTGGGATTATCCTCATTTGGGTAACATTGTTCCCAAGAATTTTGGACAATACATCTCTATTTTTGTAACAATTCTGTTGTCATCACTAAAGCTGGTTCATCAACACCGTCTAAATCAGACTAATCTTCAATTACATTTTCAGTAACGCTTTTGAAGCAATAATGGCCTCCTTTTTCATCATTGTTGATTTGCAATCAATTGTCGATGTATTCCTCATCAGCATCGGAAAAACCATCGATGTTTTTAAAAGCTCTATAAAATTTCCTGTTTCACATCCTTTCTTTCTTCAATCTTTCTTTTTTTTTTTTTTTTTTTTTTTTTTTTTTGTCTCGTGAAGTCACACGCACCAGGCCGCAACTTTTTCCATGACTAACGAAGTTTGTATTTCAATCAGTCCCAAGCAGGTGGGGTTACTACAGTGAATTCTCCCGTTAGCATTAGAGCTGGAGTTCAGTAGCTATTGAGAATATAATTTATCCTCTGTAAAACAAATCCTCAATGCTAAGCGACATAGTTTTGTTTTTCAAAACTGGTCCGGGTTTGATATAAAGGGTTTAGAGAGGCTTTACTGTATTTATGAACATAAATCTAACGCTGCAAAGTAAAATTGTTGGTGTGAGTTAGTAAGGTCGGCGGTTATTGGACATTTTCCCGTTATGTCACACACAGTTTTTTTCTTCTAATTTGCGTCCTCCAACGTTAAGTCATATTAGACGACGATGAATGTTATGGGTGAAATGATGCTCAAATGAGTCCGGGGTCCATGGAACTTAGAGTTACCTAACACTCGTCCATCAGAATGAGGGAAAACTCCCCTAAAGACTTATCCAGGTAACTGACTTTAACCGACATTCGAACTCGGGATCTCTTGAACGTGAGGCAGACACGCTACCATCTACGCTAGTAACTCACAGTGTACATCTCGATATGCTTAATATTTCATTCTTTGTCAAATTCCAGAGGGGCATAGCATCCAAAAAGATAGTCTTCCGCTCATTATTCAGGTCCAGTCGTTCAGACTTCGAACCTTCATTTTCCTAGAGAGTGGATACGTCGCAGGAAACAAAGTTTGTTAACGAATAACAGCATTGGGATTTTTGCACACACAATAGGAATAGCAGGTATACCAATATCAAGTCATACAGGAGCTGTTCAATAAAGAATGGTCACAATTTTTTTTGGGGGGGGGTGGCAACGTACCCTTACTCATCATAATTTTGATGGTGCTTCTCAAAATAATCTCTCCTGAATGCGATGCACTTGTTCCAGTGTTTCTGCCAGTCTTCAAAGACATGCTGGAAATCATTTTTTGAGAGATCCTTCAAAATCGCCTCAGCAGCCTTCGCCAGTGCTTCTGATGATGAATAATGCCTCCCGTGAAGGCGTTTCTTCAAGTTAGGAAATAAAATAAAGTCACATGGGACTAAATGTGGACTATGGGGAGGGTGAGGGATGCACTTCACGATGATTTTTGCATGATATTGAGTAACAGCATTGGCAATATATGGCCGCGAATTATAGTGCTGCAGCATCCAGCCTGCTTCATAGAAATGCGGTCTTTCGCGCCTGTTATGCACTTGCAATGTTATCAGGACATCCCTGTAGTATTTTCCAGTTACTGATGTGTGTGCAGGTACAACATGCTGATAAACCATTCCATGAATATCAAGGAATGAGTTGACCATAACTTTCCCAGCAGAAGCAACAACTTTTGCTTTTTGAGGGGTTGGTGGTGAAGGAGATTTCCACACTGAGCTTTGCTGTTTGCTCTCAGGATCAAAGTGATGTAGCCAAGTTTCATCTGCGGTGATTACGTTTGAAAGAAGCTCCGGATCTTCCTCTAACATCAACTTTAACTGCATGGTACCTCCATTGCAGCGGTAGGCGACACTGAACATGTCTGAACTTGCCTGGTTATTAAGGTTTTTCCGGGGTTTTCCCTTATCCTGAAAGACGAATGTCGGGTAACTCTAAGCTCTATGGATCTCGGGTTCATTTGAGCATCATTTCACCCATTCCATTCATCGTCCGATATGACTTAACGATGGAGGACGTAAATTACAAAAAAAGGAAAAAAAAAACGGGCGGGAACCAGGAGTAACAACAATGAAACTACTATGGCTACTACGGCGTGTTTGTTTCACATTAAACTAACAGAACATAATAAGATTGAATTTTAGTGCGAAAAAACTATGACCGTAAAAGGTAATGATAATTCTTTATTGAACAGCCCTCTCTACATTTTAGTGTAATCTGCCCTATTTGAATTCTATGAATGTCTGGCTATTCCATCTTTATTGTTTAATTTCCTTTTGGGCATCGTGTATAATCCCGAAACAATTCGGTTTTACTATTTCTGATTATTTATGTGTATACAACTGTCCTATACAGTGCAGTAAACGTTTTCTCTTTGTTTATAAATGCAATTAACCTAAATTACTTAATAGTGAATGAAAACAAAACTGGAATTGCTATTGACATATGTTTATTCCGCTGAATTTGTGGTCTAATTAGCATATTTATTAGTGTGTAATGGATTGAAAGTACAAGGTGTGCCTTGTTTCTCTTATTTGGGAAAGGTTTGAAACACTTTCTGTCTTAATTAGGGTAGGTATTAATGGAGTATAGTATATTAAATATAAACACTAATTATTTAATGCGAATTGAAACTACAGGTTAATCATAAAAGGATATCCATAACAAGTAGCCGAATGATGCTTTTATTAGTACAAGGGCAGATCAAATATAAACGGGAATTAATCTTTTAAATTTATTTTATCAACAAACAAAAATATACAGATATACAGATTACCTTTCTGCATAGTGTTCAGTCTTCGATACACATTTTCTGCATTGGATTGTCAAGTTTTTGATGCCATCCTTATAGAAAGAAGGACGTGCGGAACCAGTTGCACAAGGACTCATCTCCATTTGCCTCATCACCAAAGCACTGACCGATGAAAACCTCCCTGCAGTGTCTAATAAAATAATTTTAGAATAAGTTCAAATAAATAGATATACATAAAGTTATATACATATGAGCAGGTTAAGATACGTGATCTTGTAGTTTAGGAACGCCACGGTAGAGGACCCTATATATAATAGAATACGTAGACACCTTTCAAACGGCATCGCTGTGCGTAGACAATAAAAGGGTTATTCTTGGGAACAGAGGAATATATCAGACAATGGAGCAAATATTTCTGCGAATCTTTATAATAGCCACAGCTAACGAAAGGGACACACTGGTACATGTGACAGCGGAGAGGCAACTCCTGAAAATGACGGCGGATGGGTATCAGTCACATGCGGACTCAACTAACAAAATACAAAAGTGATCTAGCAGCGAGTGAACAGTTTATAAAGACATTAAAGTGTGCTAAAATAGTCCTGTGTGTTGTCCTTAATAGAACCCTACATCAAATCCAGGACGTCCTACACCTTTTTTTTAAAAGATAAGAGGTGAGATTTCAAGGAAGGCATTAGGAGTGGCTTGTTGCAATTCCGCATTGAGCACTCCCCTATAGGGGAAAATGCAGAGTCAGCCGTCCATCCGGCGAACGGGTGAAGGATGATTTCCAGGCGTCGAAGATGACCGAGAGACCGTAAACGAGTCGCGCGGGGAGTAGAGGTGAATGTGAAGGAAGGTAGTCAAGGGTGAGAGGTGGAAGTAATAGTCTTTATTGATTAATATTGTATTGGAGGGCATAATCTCTGGCAGTTACTGCCGGGAGGAGTGTTGTTGAGGCCATCAGGTGTGTGATTGTGGACGCGGTGGTCTCCAGATATTGGAGAAGTGAGCCTGAATCCTCCTGGTGTTCTGTGAGTCATAGTCGGCTATTATTTGCTCTGCGGATTTCAAGTCATTAAGTCTGGTGTGGAGGCTGTTGTCCATTTGTGGTATCTGCGAGTTGGTCAAGTCTATTGTTGACGGTGGATGAGTCCGTTGGTTGACAGGGTAATGAGTCGGTAAGGTGTGTCTCCCCTCGGTGCATCTTTCGCTGTGTTGAGGCCAGAATCTCTTTATGTTAATTGGCTAAGTGTTTGGTTCGTTGCAGCGGGGAGTTGATGGCCTTCGTTGTCTGTTGCAGTTAGATTACTGCAGCGGACAGTTGGTCCAGTGCAGTAAGTCTGTCAGTTAATAGTTCGTAAGTAGTTGTCAGTGTGTCTTGGAGGTTGGACTTCTGTTGGTGGGCAGCGGTGGTGGATTACTCCAGGTTGCCCAGGCGCTGGTTGAGGTTAAGGACCTCTGAGTGGTGGTCCTGGATCTCTTCCGCTGGAGTCCGGTGGTTGGCAGCGGTGACTGTTCTGAGGAGCTCCTCAAGGGTGTGGAGTCTACTGGTGACTTTTTGCAGGTCCTCCCGGAGGCAACCAAGTGCTTGCTGCCATGCCGCAGGTTCGCTGGTGGCAGTGCTCTGGGGTGTCGGTCTCGCTGAGTTTACGCGAGGGTATGCAGGGCACTGCATCTGCCCTGTGAAATGGCCAAGGCCGTCACAAGTAGCGCAGTACCGGCGTCGGGCTCTGCATGCTGCATTTGGAGCGGGAGAGCCAGAGTAATGGCACCGTGGCGGCGCGGTGCATTTGTTTGCGCTGTGCCCATAGGCGCGGCAGTTCCGGCACGGGATGTGTTGCTGCAGTCTGCTGGCCTCCACCTTCAGGAGCTGTCCCAATATGGGCAGACCTGAGGTCAAGGTGGCGTCGCGGTCTCGAGGATCTCCAAACTGCAGGCGCACAGATATCGTTGGGCCTCGTCGCCACGAGATCCGTGTGGCGCTTATGGGTGGGCCACTTCTGCGTTGCAGCGGTGAGGATATACCTGGCAGGGAGGTCCAAGGGTGCTCCGATGACTACTGCAGTGTGTGTAGTGTTGCTTCCTCTCGGCGGTTGAGTGGTGGTCGCAGCCTTTGAGGATCGGCTAGCCTTTGGTGTCGGTGAAGTTGGTTGTGTTGATGCTTGGTAAAGCAGTGGTGTATCCGGCGGTGCTGTGGTGGTGGCTGGCCGTGTTGAGCTGGGGAACCTAGGCGACGGCTGACTGGTCTCCTGGCAGGTGTCCGGCGTGGTGGGGGAAGCAGGCCGAGTGGCCCAAAACTTCCCTGTCAGCTCCGCGGGGGCTGCCTCTCGTCTGCCGGTACCGGCAGCGAGGCAGGAGACGGCGCCCGAGAGCTGGCGGCGAGAGCCGCGGTGATGGTTGCTTCGCTCTCTAGCCCTGCTTGCGTGTTGCGGCGTTCCTCTTCTTCTCCATGTTGCTGCGCTAGATCTTCGAAAGCGTGATGTGTACTCCTCGGAGTCTGCGGCGGGAGTGTCCGCCACCCCGTGTCCCACAACGTCCTACACCCTGATCTATAGATAGGGGTCTCAAAGCGCGAGAAACCTCAAGGAAAACCACGACATCCGAAAGCATTAAACATCCGCATAGCATAAATTATGAGGCGTCGAGATAGAGCGACTCGAAGACAACGGGCAGCCTCACCTCCTAGGTCTTGTTTGAGTGGTCCAAACAAATGGTAGTCGCAGAGCGATATTTCTGGACTGTAAGAAGTGTGTTCCAGAGGTATCTGATGCATTTTCTCCAGTTTTTCCCACGTTAAAGTGACAGTATGTTGCCTCGCAATGTCATGGAGAAGAATGGTGTTTCGGATCGGTTGTAGCTTTGCTTGTTGCGATATGCAGCTTTTGCTTCATGCAAACTTTGACAGTAATAGACTGCATTAAGTGTCATTTATTCGTGAAGAAAATCCACCAGAAAAACGAGAGCGGAATCCCAGAAAACAGTTGCAAGCACTCTTCCATCAGATGGACGTGTTCTGAGCAGCTGCTTCGTCTCCTCGCCGCCACTCCATGCCTGCTTGCTTTGACTCTGGGATGTAATGATTCACCTACGTTTCATCACAAATCACAATGCGATTCAAGAAATCTTCTCCGTCCTCCTGTAGCGATGCAGGTGTTTCTGGCAAACTTCCTAGCGTAACGTTTCTTGTTCCTGTTTGAGGGACGAGGGACCTACCTGGCAGACAATTTTCTGTAATGGAAGTTCATCTCGGATAATTGTTTGAATACTTCCGTAACCTATTCCCAGGGGAAAACGATTTCAGATAATTTTATGTGCCGATCTTGTACTATAATGTTATGTTAATGTTATCTCCACAATGTTGTCTGCAGTAATGCTTGTCCGCGATCTCCTCCTATGAGGCTCTTTTCTACAGCTTCTCCTCCTGCCACAGAAAGTTTAGCCCCCTCATACACTCCAGTATTCGAAAGTATTTCCTGTCCAACCTGTGCGCGGAGCTGTCTCAAATTTTCCGATGGTTTGGCACCCTTTTTGCAAGAAATCTAATAATGATACTTTGCGCAACAGACGTGTGCACAGGCCCGCCTTGGTAGCGTGGTGATAGCGTGTCTGTCTCACGCTCAAGGGGTCCCGAGTTCGAATCTTGGCCAGGGTTACCTGGATAAGCTCTGTTCCTGGGTTTTCCCTTATCCTGAAAGATGGATGTCGGGTAACTCTAAACTCTATGGGCTCTGGGCTCATTTCAGCATCATTTCACTCATTTCATTCATCGTCCGATATGACTTAACGTTGGAGGACGTAAATTATATATAAAAAAGACGTATGCACCTCTTACTCACTAATGGCATACTGACACAGCACCGTTCTCCGTGCTGCGTGCCGCGCAATATCCCCTCTCTAGATACTCCTACCAACATACTGACAAAAGTCTCTCCTCAAAATTATTACCAACCTCAGCGTTATATTAAAATTCCCGTTTATATTTGATCTGCCCACGTATATTATCCAAATAGTAGTTTATACTGCTATTTAACTGTGCAAATATGTGTACTGAATTCAATTGTTTTCTTTAGATTTAGTCATGCTTATTGTGTTTAATCTATTTTTCAGGTACGTAGCTTTTTTCCGCTCCTGGAGTTATTCAAGAGCAACGCTGTCCACTGATGTAACATTACGCACCTACAATGAATATCCAGCCTGTGAGTAATTATTTCAAATTAAAGACACATTTAATAATAGTAGGCTTGATAGGTTTGTAATTCTATAAACATATCTGTGAATTACTTAGAAAATGAAGCTGTTTACAGTGAAGTAATAAATATTACAAAAATATAAATATTTGTTACTAAAGCTGCACTTATCTTAAGAAAATTGATGTTAATACTTCTTTCTTCTTTCCAATGGAAATCGATTTTAAAAGCAAATCCCTTTCGTCCTCAGCCCATCAACTCCAAATCAAATCGCTTTCAAGGAAATCTCGGTTCCATGATTTTTATTATGTTTTATCACCATTAGCAACATCTGAAGACGAAACAAACCTAAAAACAGAATCAACTGCTGGTATGTCAAAATTCATTACGCGATGTTTATTTTGTAAAGAAATATTTTTTCCCAAACAATTAGATCTATGGGACCATTTAATTGTTTTAATAATTTTACTTCGGGATTTATTTCATGGCTAAATGACCAAAACAACTGATAAATCGGCCGTAGCAGATCATTTACCAGCAGCGACTGGTACAATGGTACAATCCTGCGATAATAAGCCTTACTGAACGATGGCTAAAAACCATAGAAACTAATGTTCTATACTTTAAAAATTAGTTAATTGCTTGTCAGAACGCATGCATATATATATAAATAATTATATAAACAAATTCTTGGAAGGTCAAATACATTTTGAAATGTCATTTTAGACAAATTGAATATGCGCCTTACTTTTTTGTAACAAATGTTAAGCGATTTAGAATTATTCAATTAAAAATCTTTGCTTTTCCGAAAATATATACTTAATCAAATGTGGGTGACCTCACTTGGGTTAATACGTATGTCTCACTGTAATAGCTACCTAGTAACCAGCATGTATACTGGAAATCTATTCACAAAAGTTTGCTCCAATAAGTTAAAATAATCATTGTAAGGGGCACTCTAAATACAGAAAAGTGTAAAGTGAAATCCTGTTTTACATATCTACACACAGTAGTATTATCTTCTTTTTAAAACAAAAGAATCCCTAATTCCTAAAGTGATTATCAAATAGTGTAGAAATTTTTAAAACTGAAAGAAAAGCAATTCTAGATATTTCGGAAATGTACCAAACATCAGAAAAAGCCTCAAAATTGGTTATCCAACTCATCACGTAACTGCTACATCTTTACGTGGACCATAAAAGGATTTACACCAGAACTCTCATAGGCCATTAGATTTTAATATAAGTTATGATAAATTCTAATATCTGATTTTTTTCTTCCCAGTTTTGATCATCCATGGGTGAAGAGTTTAAATGATGCAGTTTTTATCTAAATAATTTGAAAATGTTGTCAGTTTTTCCCACCACAATTATGAGAGAATTTAAGCTTTATGTGCATAACATTAATGTTTTTGACAAAAGGTGGTTTTACATAATTTGGTGCCAATTCGACGTCTTCCCCACATGATACCCGTAGGGCTATCATCTAAAATCTCCATGGGCATAATTAGTGGAAATCACTGCAGAAACTGCGTCATGACAGCCCAAGCGTTGGATTTTGTTCCTGATTGGACAGTATGTTCCTGGCAGAGGACAAGTGCTCCTGGCGGCGTCAGTGGGAACAAGTGTCAGATCGTGATCCCAGGGCCGTGGGCTACAGTTAGAGTGTGTGCGACACCACGAGAAGAGACCTCGGCTTTGACAGAAGGGTGACAAGAGGTGGCAAGGTGATCTGTACCAACACCTTGGATAGGCTCCGAACTACCATCCATCTTACACGTTTCAGTTTATACGAGTACTAACTAAACAGATGATGAACGGTTGCAGAAATCCAAATGTTAAATATGTTGAAGTGCTATTACATTATTTAAATATCAAATTGATATTCTTCTTTACTTGACTTCCGATGTGGTCCGAATCCTGTGGTTTATAATCTTGACGACGTTTCTCCTTCTTGACGACAATAGGCTTTTTCACTAGGCGACTGCAAATGATAGGCTTGATAGTCTTTTCATTTCGGTGTATGTGCCTGGTGCCCCAACAATGAATGTGGTTTACAGCCTCTACATTTGCATTTTCAAATGGTGACTGCTTTTATAGTCTCTGTCCCCGCTCGCCTGCAATCCTCTTGGTTTCTTGTCCTCCAATGGGAGGTTGTCGTGTTAATAAGGTCTTCCTTATCATTTTGGCTGGTTTGCAGTCACCCAGTGAAGAAGCCTAACATAGTTTACGGCGAAACGTCGGCAAGATTTTAAGCCAACTGGACGCGACCCACACCCATTTAAGATGATGATCTGTTTATTTCAGAAACAAATTTAGGTATTCTTTTATTAAGATTTTTTCGGTGGTCGTTTTATTTAATTTAATTTATCAGTCACGAGCCAGATTTTGAAGTTCATTCTCCCAACTTGAACAGAGCTGTTTATATATAGTGACTTTGTGAATTCGTAGAATTAAAAGTCCAGTTTGTAGAAATTTAAAATGCCCTTTATTTCAGAAAAAAAGACACATTGGACACCCCTTATAGGCTCTAAAAATTACATGTGATACATAAACGCAGTCTCGCGTTGCTTCACCACACGTAAACCAACAAAAGAATGTACTGCGGTGCCTCCAAATAGTTGCACACACACAATTAACAGTTCTGAACTAGCAACTCCATTCATAACTAACTCCCGCTCTGACAGCCGCAGCACTTACATACCTCCCTTCATTGTTCCAGAACTAAGTGGATCGCTCGGTAACAATCACCATACAGCGGGAAATTTCAGACTATCTTTGTTTCTTTCCCTCTCGGCAAGCGTTCAGCGCTCGCGTGGCTTGAGGCACTACCTGTCTTTTTTTTTCTGCCAACTGGCTTGTCAAAACTCTAATGAAATAATGAGATCGGTGACATATATTAGCCTTATTTATTGTTTCGGTGTGATTACCGTTTGCTTCCTGTATTTTCCACATGTACACACTATTCATATAAACACCCATTCCTAAGGTGAGACTCGAACCCGCGACCCTCTACGCGGCGAACACTAGAGATATACATAATAGCGATCATGGCTACTAGGGCCGGCGTCTTGGGTGTATAATTAATCCTGCGTTTAAGCTTTTAACAGCTCTTAAACCAAAGCCATAGAAAGCAAACTTAGTATATAATAAGTATAAGGGTATAATAAGGAATAAGTTAAAAAATTAAAGTCCAGGACGCAAGAGCTGCGTCAAAACCGGGCCAAGGCCAGCCATCAGACCGCTGCGTCCTCTACCTCTACCCACAGCGGGCGTGTGAGAAGTGTGCAGTACTGAAGACCATGGTTAGCGTCGTGAATGACCTTACGATACCTGAAGCTACTAATTTTCCCTCAAGTAGTTAAACAATTGGCCCCCAGGGATGTACCGAGTGAAGGCACGCGGGCTAAGGCTCCCAGCGGGAGAGAGTTTCCGCGCTGCTATGGGAAGCAAACCCGGACTTCCTGCTTAGTACGCAGCTGTGCTTAAGAGACCACGATAGTGAGGAATAGGGAGGGAGAAAAAGGAGGTTCTACACCCTTAACACAATAAATGAAGCTACGGGTTTTGCAATTGCAAAGCAAAAAGACACACTAAAGGGACTTCTACTGACAGTAGTTCCACTTCAAGAATTGATTCCAAAATTCTCGCATCCTTAACCTTATTCCAAGGGCTGTAATTTTTCTCTGAATTGTTAACAATCATTTCGTAACATCGATTCTCTATTCAACACCCTATCCACATCTCTAACTCGGAACAAAAAATGCCTATCTGGAGATGCCCATTATTTCCGTTTTTATAACATTTTCCTGATTCAAGGAAAGGTGATGAATCAGCAGGAAAGGAACTCCTCTACGCACCAGCGAATCCGTTCAGAAAGAAAAATTATTTCTAACATTCATTTGCTCAAGCGAGGATATAAAGCAAAAAGAAAATGCAACTGGTGCAAGGTTTTGTGATCTCTGGAGAAATGTAAACAAAATTCAACCCTGTGATATTTCTTAGATGAACTTCAGAAAGCATGCAAATTAAATTCATGTACTGTAGTAACGAAATTCCCATCACCTTCTTACTTTTTGGAATAACACGATTTTCACTTGCAGTAGTCAACTTTTTCAGGGAACATCGTCTGGAAAATGTTGCATAGAAGTATGAAATGTTTGATTTTTACTTGATGCAACTATGAAGCCTGGAATTTAAGTATAGTGCGATCCAAATAAACTTGAACCATTTCAATAAGCCATAACTTTTCAACCAATAATGGGACACACGTGCAACTTTGGGAGAATATAATACACAATTGGAAGAT
Source organism: Mantis religiosa (assembly GCA_030765055.1). Classification (NCBI taxonomy): domain Eukaryota; kingdom Metazoa; phylum Arthropoda; class Insecta; order Mantodea; family Mantidae; genus Mantis; species Mantis religiosa. Next base: position 143,295,603 of record CM060955.1, on the reverse strand, counting down.
TACATTACAATATTTACATCTCAGAGAAAATGCTGTGCAAATTCCGGCTATGGCATTGAAGTTTACGTTCTGAATTTACATATCCATTTAATCCTATTTACTTAATTATACTAGCTTACTTATTATTTACTTATTTTATCAGTTAGGTGATCCTTGATAGGAAGGGTTTCAAGGGGTGTGGCTGGTGGGCTGTTGGAGTTGGTTGCTGCCTCGGCGAGGGGGGGCGGGTGACAGGAAATCAGCAGTAAATACAGTACAATTTATCGCGCATATAACACAATATACTAAATACTTAAAAATAAATGTAAATTATTCAGATATATTGAGTAAGGAACTGCTTCCTTTGGTTGTTTAAGCATCTCTATCATTTGCTTAGCAAATTTTTCGTTATACTCTTCCTCTCTAACTCAAAAAAGCAGCTATTTCTTAACAAATGTTGCTTGTACGTTTATTTAAGGGAATGCAGCACCGATATTGGATAAAAATATGGGAATATATATATATATATATATATATATATATATATATATATATATATATATATATATATATTTATTTGTTTTTGAGCTAATAAAATACTTTCAACCTTATAGTATCATAATCCAACTAAATTTACGAGTTTCAAGCATTTAAATACCCTCACATGACAATTTAAATGCCCGTACACACCTGTATGCCGGCCTTTGTATTCACAGACTTGTGTCATTTGAGTTCGATTGAATGTACTAAATTAATACATTTGAAATTAGCGGGCCTAGTTTCTGGTGGAATTTTTATATGGGTATTATGGTTATTTCTTACAATATGTGGCACTATGGAAACAAAACACTAGCTGCAAACATTGAAAGCAAATGGAAATGTTTATTACTTTGCTTTTGTGTGGGTTTCTATGGGTCGGGATTTTCTTGTGTTTCTCGTTAAACTATATACTGTCTATATATAGCTGATGAGTTTTATTCTGCCATTTGACGTTTATAAAGGTATTTTATACATTAAAATGTGCATATAACTGTTTTATAGGTTATAGGTAAAACATTCTTTGAAACAACTGACCTCTTGTTGACTGTGTACATAGTTAGGATCATGAATAGGCTAAACGATACATGGGAAGAAATACCTAAACATAACACAACAATGGGAACATACTTGAAGCCTGATGTGCTAAGAAAACTAATGCCTGTGTACCAAAGGCTGGCATCAGATGAAATCCTAAGGAGATTTACATTGGGTAAGACACAAAATGCAAATGAAAGTTTACATAACATGATATGGCATAATTGTCCAAAAGAAATATTTGTTTCAAAGAAGAGACTTTAGGTTTCTGTGACATCAATCATCAGTGAATTAAATTTTGGTTATTCTGCCTAACTCAAGCTGCAGTCAGACATAATGGACACAGATTTCTTCACCATTTCTAAAAATTAACCAAGGGAAGGACCAATTACGCTTACTTCATTCAGCAATTTCTGCGAAAGCAAGTTCTAAAACATCCAGAAGGACACTGAAATTGAAGAACACTGCAGTAGAAGAGAGAGGAAAAAGGCAAGAGTGTCCAACTTACCTATCTGGAGGGTTTTAGTCTGCTTCAAGGCATGTAGCTGAGAAGCAAAATGTTTTGGATTTTAACATTTGATTTACCCAGTTATAGTTTTCTCAACATTTTTTGTCATTCAAAATGTTCCACACGATGCAGTTTTGATTCAGTCCGTCTAAAATTTTCAACACATGTTCTTAGAAAGCAAACAAAGGTTACTATCATATGACGTTTTAATATTCATTATAGTTTTAAAGTTATTGATATGAAAAGTCAGAAGTTTAATCATTATGGGGCTTTTTTGTTTGCTCCATACCTAATTTTTTTTCCCTCTGGAACTAAAAGCAGTATGAGAAATTCATAAGATAGGTCTTTTCTTCATAACTATATGAATATTTTTAGAGATAGAAAAATTAACATTTTGAAAATTTTCATCACGTGGAGTGGTTTGAATTTTGCCCAAATTTTGAAATTCACAAATTAATTACTCAAAAACTATTCAAGATATAAAAACCAAATGTTTAATTCTGTGTCCACTATGCATCGGAACTAAGTGGTAAAAATTTTAGCCAGATTGGTTGACAATTGCTGGATTTGGGGTTTTCGGTGCTGCATCCACTTAACGTGTGAGTATTTTTGTGATGTTTTTCTTTTTCTTTTAGTGCCTCCTGACTTCCCTGTGTTATATCTAGAGTTCGGGCACGAAAGCAATTATGCTGAAGGAAATAAAAATAATTTATATGAAGTTAAACGCAGTATTAATACAACATTGTGTGTGTTCTTTTGTTTAACATTGTTTACCTAACAACGTTTAGATGATGAAGCATATTAAGTAATAAATCCATTAAACTAAATACCACGAATATCACTTTGAAGAATTATAGTTTTATTTTGTTATATAACAGCTCATTCGCAGAGCAAACTGCTGAGTAATAGGTAATTTCCTATTCACCTGCTAGAAATTCTTGATAAACAAGGAAAGGAAGTTCCAACATCATCTTACTTGACACACACGAGATATTTTAGTAATAATTCATTGAGGAAATTCTTGATACACACGCCGTCGACACAACCAGCTGCGGCGGCCGACCACACACCGCGAAACCGGTGCCACCTAGGACTACTCTGCCGTTATGAGCAATCCATTCGTTTAGAAACTCTCTGAGTGTGGTAAACCCACAGAACAGTTAAAGTTCCACTCTATTATTACTCTTCCAACCACATTCATCGCTATGAAGCAGTGCACTGTACTGAGTTTAAAGACAAATACCATAAGGTAGCACTGTTTGTACAAACAAGTCCGTACCGCAATACTACGGTCGAAGTTTCGCCAACTATTCCTAATATTGCAGTAGCATAAGATTGCTTACCCGCCATTGAACTGTTTGCATTGAATTGCTACTGCTTCTGTAACTGCCGAAGCAGATTAGTTATGCACGACAATTTACTGTGCTGTTTGGCAAATAACAATATACTGTCGCGAATAGGTTGTTATGCACTGCATACTTGTATGCCCAGGAAGTGTTTTAATCTTCTAGAATTGATTTCTCTCCCTTATTATTATCAATCCTTGTCACACATCGAAGTTTGTCAAATTAAATTAACATGATTGGCTTTGAAGTAATTAATATTAAATTGTAATAGGTATTAGCATATTATAAAGTGAAATATTTATAATATTTTGAAGTATATCATTGTAGCATAATTGGAACAAGGGACTTTTTGTTACAGAGTGGTTTAATAAGGTTATCAAGTGCAAGCTTTCCCGTGATATATTGCCAGTGATTGTTTACATTTATCGCACTTCAACACTTTACCTACCTCTCCTTTCAGTGCTATTTGAGTCTTTCAATAATTCCTCTATGTTTTCTACATCTTCCATTTCTTTTGTCTTTCTTTTCCAAAGAGTCATACACTTAGAGACTGTTGTTGCTTCCAATGCGTCCATCAACTTCATTGTCCTTCGGATGTTTAGGTTTTTTTTTAAATTTTACGTCCTCCAACGTTAAGTCATATCGGACGGTGAATGAGATGGGTGAATTGATGTTCAAATGTGTCCAGGGTCCATGGAGCTAAGAGCTACCCGACATTCGTCTTTCAGGATAAGGAACTCGGGACCTCTTGAACGTGAGGCAGGCATGCTACCATCTACGCTACCAAGGCGGGTATATTATTTGGTCTCAACGCAATGTTGAGAAGATCCATTTTGCCTTGGCGTTTCCCCAAATAATTCCCGATTTCACTTAAGAGCTAAGTCGGCCACGGAAATCGAACCCGGACCACCCGAATGCGGGCCATAGACGAAACAGCCTGAGCATATTGTTTCCTGTAGGTAACGGAAAATAATATTGTCACCCGAACGTCGGAACCCCCGATAGAACCGGCCGGCAGCAGGGTAGCAGCAGCAGACGGGAAGCATTCGTCCACGCCTACCCATCTGTCTTGTAGCGGTAACGAGGGGGATGGTTGGAAAAATATCGTTAGCCATCTCTTTCCCCCTCCTTGACGTCTGGAACCTGCAGGATGATTCACCGAATAGCGAGACTTCGAGAAACAGCGATATTCCTATAAAAAGGGCTGCATTTGGCGAGGGAGTTCAGTTCTTGGTGAGCAGCTGTGAGGAGCGCCGAGTGAGCAAACGGACTGGAAGACGGTGTACGTGTATCAGAGGAGTTGTACGTGATTGTCAGCGTGCAGTGGACCTGTAACAGACGAAGTGACGAATTGTAATTGTGTGCATTACGTAATTCTGTGTAATCGGCAAGTGTTCCAACTGTAATTCGGTGATAATAAAGAACATTTTGAGTTTGTGCAATTGGACTTTTAATTTCACGAACCCACAAAGTTACAATATGTATTAGTATTGGTTGCGCAATGGCTCCTTTTCACTGAAATATTTAAATGATAGCTTTGATGCGAGTCATTTCCCTGTTTTCACTAGCCGATAGACTTCACTCTCTCATCACTGGATTGTTTGTTACACGCGTTGGTTTTCAGGGAAGTCGTACAGTCTCTAGTAAATTCAATACTATGGTTTTCATTTACACACAATAGCTTAGCACGTAGCTAAAGAATTTGTCTTTTAATCACATTTTAATTATTTTAGGCCTGACATATCTTCGGCCTATTGAGTCACTATCGCTGTCATCCTCGTCCTAAATTTCAGCCCATTGCCTTCAATTACAATTCTTTAAATTCTTTATTCTGCCAGTGCATCTTTCTTCCAGCACACCTGTTCCATTTCATCCACGCGATGAATGACTTTCCCCACTCCCCATTCCAATTTGCTCAAATCGTTGGCGGCACAGCATTTAAACGTCTTGCATTTTAAAGGTTACATTTCTCCAAGCAACCATTGAGATCTTTCCCATATTCATCCCATAGGATTTAGACATGGAGGAAGCCTTGAGGATGTACGGTTGCATTTGAAATATTTAGACACTCAAAAATTTCTGAGTCTTTTGTTGGCTAGAATTATGTCATAATTTTCTTTCGATGAAATTTCGTAAAAAATGATAAAAAGGACATTTTCCGTTTCTTGCCTTGAAATTATGTATCAATATTTTAGTTTCAGTATCTGCCATTTGTTACGCACTAGCGCCATTTAAAGAGCCGCTACGTCAGGATTTAAGTGCCCGTGGGTGAGTAGGCAGGACCATTTGTATTTCCTTTGCTAGCGTGTTACAAAGAAATTGAGGGAATCCTCACGTTTAAACTACGCGGTTTAATTCCATATACTGTGGCAATATGCAGAGACATCTTCTGAATATTTGTGAAGACATTTCTGCTTCCGTTTCCATATATTGTTTCCCACTTATTGGTTTTGAAAGTAAACAAACATTTCCACATGTAATGTTTGTGAAATATGGTTTACATGCAAGTGAAAGCAGTGGACAGCAGCTTTTATTAGTTTACTATTGTTTAGAACGGAAATAAAGCCTGATTTAAATTTATATTGCTTTCTTGTTGCAACAGTAGCTATATAATTCATACCAGGTTAGGTTAGCAGTACAGTGGCTATTTGAAATCAAAGTATAACGACATTTTAATTTCATCAAAGGGGATATTCAGATGTTGTAACCAAGAAAGCATATTCCTTTTTAATAAATTTGAACTTGTTAAGAGGCATTATATAATACGAGCAGCGGGTTATGAGTGATTTTGGAATTAACATCTTGTGCAGATATTTAGCAAAACTTTTAGTATTAATTTCCTAATGAAAATCACCAGTTTCTTTGTGATTTATAAATAACCTGGGAATTGGGTATGAATCCAAAACTTTCGGCTGCATGGACAATTATAAGTCACTCCACTTTCGATACCAATGTAGTAAAACCTGTCCCGCTATCAATTGGACCATGTTTTAGGGGTTGTAGGTCTCGTCTTCGTAAACTCAACTCTGTATCATTGAAGACTATTAAGATAATTCTAATGTAGAGAGTGTATGTTGTGTCTTTCAATTAGTACACGGCTTTTGAGTGTAGTCTTCTTCCATTTAAACCCAATATCTTGAACTGAAGGCTGGTAGATCCACATTGAAAAATTGACTGTAATTTTTTTTTTATTTTTATTTTTTTAGAGATCATCGTATCCTCGCCTCTTGGGCGTAGATGCCTTGAATTACATTAAATCGTCAGTTTCTGTTACTTTATTCATGACATTGTGCTTTTCTATGGGAGATCCAGAAATCGTTCCTTTATCTTCGTGTTTTTGTTTTCTTGCAAACTTTTGGGAACAGAATTATAGGAAATATCAACAGCTGCAACAACTCTTTCTTGCATTCTCAGAAACACTCCTAAATGCTCAGGAGAGTAGCGATCCTTGTGCACTGTCTCTTTTTAAGGTATTATACATTAGGAACCACCTCACGAGGTTGGCTAGGAAGAGTCTTTCCTTTTAACTTAAATTACACGAGGCGTTATCACGTCAACTCAACACATGTAGTGGAACACAAATATATAGTATGACAATGTCACGGTACAGTCAAGTATACTCTGGGGACAGACGATATACACGGCAACATAAGGGTAAGTTCCCTGAATACAGGAGCAGGAATGAGACGAGAGAAGTAAGGTTAGATCTCGGCTCTCTGACTGTTCTCTGGGTGAAGGTCAGTCAGTGTTCTAGAACCAACGTGCGACTTAGTTACAATTATCTAGAAGCTTCATTGTTCTTGATTTAACTGGGATCAGTCTAGACAAGCTGTAACACGTGCCGCTGCTCAGCTATTGTAACCCGACCCTAGATAACAGAAACTAAACAACAAAGACGAAGAGAAGTAGCGAAACTCGAGTCCTAATTCTGTCTACAGTGGTATACCAGTTCAATCAAGAGCACGTAATTCTTATTTAATGTATACTATTTAGAAGCTATAGGATCTAAACGATAATTTAATAGATTAATCATAAATACATAGTTAATATTCAATATTCTTTTCCTCAAAGTTATTCGCTTTGTAATTTCTCAATGGTTCCATCTTACGGAACGCTTTGTAAGCTTTCTGTTCCTATTTTGTTTTCCTTGGCAATAGTTGGTTGTGGTTTTAAGTTCTTCCTTCAATCTTCTACGATAAAAATTTGATGTTTTTCCACTTGTATGTAAATAAAGAATAAGGGGTAGAGACGAAGGGTGAAACCTCGTGCACTGCGGCCTCCACACAGATCTACTACGGTTAATCCTCAATGGGAAGGAATGAAGTAATTATTGCTTTATTTAATCATCGACAGGCAAAACGCATCGCAATAAAGCACAGGCCGTTTTATTTCCCCATCTTTACGATCTTTCACGATAGATACTCAATGACTTGAAGATTACGTTACCATAATTCTGTAAAATTACTCAGTTACGTAGGGGAACACAGAAATTTATCGAATACACGTGTAAAGAAACCAACTTTATTGGCTTTGGGGTAACGTGTGACCCTTGAATTTGCATGTTTCAGGTTCGTTTCCCAAATATCGCCCACCCTAAACTTAGGGCGTGTCAATTCTGCAATGGTTTCTCTCTACCCTGCGGTTTCCTTCGCATGTTTCAGGAGTGTTTCTAGATATTATTTTGACTATAAGAGTGCTTGTTCCAGAAGAAAAAATATATATCTTACACTTGGCAATAGAGGGCTGCTTGGTTCTACGAATCGTCATAACCCTTACTAGAACTGGATCAGTTAGGCATTTCCGTGCACCTCTATTGTCTTTTTTTTAAATTTAAATCCTCCAACGTTAAGTCATATCGGACGATGAATGAAATGGTTGGAAAGATGCTCAAATGAGTCCGGGGTACATTGAGCTTAAAGTTACCCGACATTCGTATTTAAGGATAAGGGCCAACCTGGAGAAAACCTTATCCAGGTAACTCACCCTGACCAAGATTCGAACTCGGGACCTCTATTGTCGATAGCCTCTCTCGGATACATCACTTCATCTGTCCCTTCTGTTAAATGGTAGCGGTAATATGTCACTAAGTTGCAGTGTGCAAGATAATAATATGTAACGAAAGAACAGATAGCATAAAGTGGATTAGAATGCCTCTTAACAATGCTTTTCTGTAATCTCATGGACATCTGAAGTACAGAACATTTACAATGCTTGCATTCATCTGTCTTGCCCTACTCTTGTACCAGGGCTGATCAACAAAGGCTGAGACTAATTTTTTTCACAGATGTTCATTACTCCAATTAAATGTTTACATGATCTTTTTCAAAGTAGTCTCTTCAACTTCAATGCACTTTTTGTAGCGTCAGTCCTTAAAACAGGGGCTGCAGACCGTTCTTTATCAGGTCCTTGAGAATCGCCTCACTTTTCTTGAGTACTGCTTCAGAGTTCTCAAATCAAATACCCCTAAGCTTTGTCTTTAGTGATGGGAATAAAAAAGTAAGAGGGTGCAAGATCGGGGCTATAAGGTGGATGTAGTACACAGGTAATGTTGAATCGAGCCAGAAACTGCATGACTTGATTTGCGACATGAAGCCGTGCATTGTAATGATGAAGTGGCCACCCAGGCCGAGAAAGCTCTGCTCGTTTATTTGCAATGTGCTTCCTCAGTGTAGGCAATACTGACATGTAGTATGCTGCTGTAACAGTAATGTGAGGGGAAGTGCATGCTGGTAAATTATTTCATTACAGTCAAAATTGTGATTACCATCACTTTCTCTGTAGATGGAAAAACGTTTGCCTTTTTTGTGTTTGGAGAACCTGCATATTTCCACACTATGTTGGCTTGTTTTCCTTCAGGATCATAAATATGCAGCCATGACTCATCACAGGTGATAATCTAAGCTTAGGGGTATTCGATTTGAGAACTCTGAAGCAGTGCTCAAGAAAAGTGAGGCGATTCTCAAGGACCTGACACAGAATGGTTTGCAGCACGTGTTCAAGGACTAGCACAGACCCTATAAAAAGTTTATTGAAGTAGTCAGTCATAAAAAAGGTACTCGACATAAAATGTGTGTTGTGAAAAGATCTGCATACTTTTGTTTAATTAAATTATTCTATTCTTTACCATTTACCAAATAATGCGATACCCTTAAGAACAATGAGGACTTCTAAAGGCTTTCCCAGAAAATTAAAGTTATATTTCCTTTGATATCAAAATTTCTTAAACATATGGTATTTTAATAAAAATGTTCCATATAAAATATAGTCTGGTGTGTGATATTTCCTTGAAATGCTTTGTGTCGCAGCCTTGGAAAAAGTTGAAATAAATACCAAGCTCCTTAAACGCCTTTTTTAATTTTTATTTTTTTTTATTTTTATTCGAACGGCCTCAGAACCTGTATTTCCAGGAAATATTCATATTAATTTATAGTGAGACATGAAAACTTTTCCATTTATTGTAAGTATATATACTAGAGAAATTTAAAAAATAAATAAAAGCAAAGAAAGAGAAAATAGACTGTAGCCCTAACATCAAAGAAACAGATCAACAGTGCTACTTGTATCGTTTGCATTTTTCTGACTTCCCTTTCTACGGTCAAAGAAATTATTCCTCTTTCAGATTTGCTGAGATATTTTGTCGTCTCTCATTAGCTTCATACGTGTATTTAGACAGCGACACTGTATTAACCGCAGATGCTGCTGTTGTTTCATTTAATAATCTGGAACGTGACACAGTATTAGCCTTCACCATGCCACAACTGGTTTCCTCCCATCGCACTCGCAAGGCGTCCAGGCGAGAATTTAATTAGGGAGCGATGTAATGGAAGTAACTCGACGGATCTGAGTATGAACCGGGGTTTACTCTTTTGGAAAATATGACAGTTGGCATTTAGAATGTAAGGGACGTGCCGAGCTGTCCGAACTGTTTTAGAGAGAGAATTTGAATAGCGTTTTCCTTATGAAGCTAACTCTATATGTATTAATAGCAAATTACTTGCACAGCTTCCGCCTTCGTTTCATATACAGTCTGTCACCGTATTTTAAGACCAAGATTTTACAGAGGATAGTGGACTTTATTTTGAACATTTTGACAACCTAAGGAACCAATGATCTGGATTCCAAGTGAATCTACACCGATGAGGGCCGTTTTCTCCCCTGATGGTGTATTCAACTAGGACAACAATCCACATTCCTTACAAATTTAGGCTGGAAATGTACAGAATCACCTCCTAGGACATCTCCTTAAGCGTAGTTTGAATGGTCAACGCCGGAGACCGTAACAGCATCCAACGAGAGGATGTGGCTCTAACAACAAGGGCATCATGAATTCACAAACCTGAACAATACAGTTATGAACCGGTGGATTGGTAGTGGAGCTCCTATACCATGGCCACCGCGGTTGCAAACTTCTGGATATCTTCACATGCAGGCACATGCTTTGGTGTATGGAACCTCCCAAAAATTGAAGAGGTGCTGCTGTTTTGGTTCTAAAGCCGATGTCACCGTTCAACAGCTACAACGAAGTTAAAGATGGTGCGACTAAATGTTGTGATTTTGTGGGTTTGTAAAATTAAAAGTCTAAAATAAGATCTGAAGCTTTCCTGGCGACGTATGTGCTCACTTTCTTCTCGGGCAACCAGCCAGGTGAAAAGACGATTAGATATTGACGTTTCGGGAGTGTGCATCTCTCCCATCATCAGGATATTTATAAAATTTAATAACCACAAATGAAACGCTGGATATGTCACACATAAAACAAAGGAAAAACACTATCAAAATTCGCATTACTGAACAAAAGACTGTTTTCAATAAATTAAATGCCAGGTCAGGAGATGGCGTGAGTATAGAAAATTGTGTCAAAGAAACGTAACTACTTAACTTGATTATCAAGCGGTATTGATCTTTGCTTCTTAAATCTTTAACTTGGTTAATTTAAAACAAGAATTACAGCACCTGAGACTCACTTTCCGTCAAAAAGGTTACTCCGAATATGACGTTGAAGCCTCGATCAACAGAGCTAAGAAAGGGAAACCTGTTATACAGGAAGCGTCAGATAAGCCTACCGCTACAGCCTGCATACCATTTACCGGCAACCTATCCGGCAGAATTCTCGCCAAATATAACATCAGGACCATCCACAAGCCACCTCCGAAGATTAAACATCTGTTGAGACCAGTGAAAGACAAACTGGACTTCCAAGTTCCGGGAGTGTACCGCATTCCCTGTGAATGTGAGACACCGTATATAGGACAAACCGGCAGGACCAACGCTACTAGAATAATCCAACATGAATGGAGACTGAGCATTCGTTTAATGCAATCTGAGAAATCTGGGTTGGCAGAGCATTGTTTTGATAACGACCATGGAGCCAAATTTCGGGAGACGACCATCTTAGGAATATGCAACAGTTCCTGGGAGCGGAGAATTAAGGAGGCTTTGGCCATTTCCTCTGAAAGGAGAACGCTTAATCGTGATGCTGGATTTCAGTTCAGCTCCTCTTGTAAACCGGCCTTAAAGTGGAAATCCGTCGATATAAGAAGCAAAGATCAGTACAGGTTGATAAACAAGTTAAGTAGTTACGTTTCTTTGACAAAAGTTTGTATCAAGAAGAATTTTGTATCAGTTGTATCTAGGACAATGTATATGTGATAAAAGTAACGACTATTCTCCAACTGCGTGAGCGCATTCGGAATGTTGTTGCAACCGTCACTCCTGAAAAGCTTCAACGCACCTGGGTGGAGCTCGACCATCGCCTGGATATGTTTCGTGTATTATAGCGCTGCTGAAATGCTTTCCAGGGATTTATCTTTGTTAATGGAAACCTCTCAGATAACGCACTGATTATTCTCCGAAATGTGAGATCGTTACTGACGCGTTTCTTGGACCTCTGCTAAACATCAATGAACGCAGCACTTCAGCCAATGAATGCGCAGGAATCACAAATGACAGATACATGTTATGTCAACGTGGAGTAAAACACAGGGTTGCAATGTCTTCGCTGTTTTCTCTCTAATTCATCATTCATTTAATTCTTTTAGTTTTCTTGTGAACTTCAATGGTGCAGGTGGTGTTTCCTGGCTATTCTTAAATATGTGGAGACCTTGGGACGTATCCAGCTTTGATGATGGAAATAGTGTCAATAATCCAGCCAGTTTATCTCGTAATGAAAATATTATTGGTGCTAGTAATGATGTTGTTTCTACTTCTAGTGTCGCTGGTGGGACAGCAAATGAAGCAAGAGTAAAAGGAAGCAAGCTACCTTTAGGAACGCTCAGTATATAGTCCCAGCAATTAATAAATAATGTTTTTAAGTATATGGAAGCCAATAAAACAAAGGGAGCTATTACTGAAACTGCTGAAGAAGTAGGCTAAAGCAGACAAACAGTTTGTAAAGTTTCGAAGAGACTTCCTTTTACACCAAAAAAGAAGGGCAACAGGGAACCAAACTTAGGGAAGGTTGATAATTTCACCTGCGACATAGTTCCAAGAGAGGTGTACAGATTTTATAAAGAAGGGCAATCACCAACAGTTTTGGAATTGCTGCATTAACTTCAAACCGTGTGTGATTTTCCTTAGAAAAAGGATTCACTTAGGCAGTTATTAGTGAAGTTAGGTTTCCGCTTTCGCACGTGAAATAAGAGGCTGTGATTATAGAATCAGAAAGGATTGTGGCATGGAGATACAAGTACTTGAGCAGGCTAAAATATTTAAGGCAGGAAGGGTATAGTATAATTTATTTAGACGAGTCTTGGTACGATACCCATGATGTAAGAAAAGGTTGGGATGACGGCAGCTGCTCTTGTTGCATTCCAGCCCCTGTGTCACGCGGAAAAAGAATAACGATCCTGCATGCAGGTGGTAGCCAGGGTTGGATTGAGGGCTGCTTATATTTGTCCTCTAAAAGTATTCGGGAATCCTTGGCCGATGAATGCCGCAATATTTGAAGCTTGGTTTAGGAACAAACTTTTGGAAAACATTCCTCCTAAGTGTGTGATTTTCTTAGATATTGCTAGTTATCAATCACGGCTAAAGATAAAAATTTCCAACATGTCTAGCAAAAAGGACGAAATGAAGAAATTCATGTTAGAACATAATTTATAATTACCCAGTCCAGTTTCTGTAAAAGCCATGCTTTTGGAGAAAATTCGAGAAGCCAATATACAAAAAGTGTATGTAATATACGAAATGGCAGAAGATCGTGTTCATGAAGTTCTCAGGCTACCACCATATCATCATTCAATCCGATTGAGTTGATATGGGCACGACTTAAACATGCCGTAAGAAAGCGGAATGTAACTCCTTCTATAAGTGACAGTGTGTGCATAGTGTTGAGAGAATTTGTACCAAATATAGATTCGAGTGTATGGGGACAGATGTGTTCAGCACACCATGCAACAAGAACGAAAATTTCAACTGCGGGATGTTTCACACGACAATGCTTCGTTCCTTATGCACGTGAGTGAAAGTGGCAGTGACAGCGAGGAAGGCGAAGACAGAGCGTAATGTGAGTGGAATATATAGTTTGATATTATTAGCATAGTGCAGTTGCACTTAAGAACCTTGCTAATCTTATTGTTACTTGGTAAATATTCGAAGAAATAAATGCCAATGCTTGCAATGTTGACAACTTGGGGAAAACGCGACAACGTTGTTTTCTCCATAGCGAGCGGGTCGACACATCTTATCTCTGCATAACTGAATATCTGAATCTTATCGCATCCTTCGACGTCGCCATGGTAACCAATTGAGTAGCGCTATAATAACTGGTGGGGCATGTGGAAGTGATAGGACTTTCTTTATTTTTGTGTACAAACTTGATGAGTCATGCGTATTAGTAGAGTTTAGTTCATTTGAATATCTCTAATTGTTCGGCAGAAATACTGAAGTAAAACAGGAATTCAATTGGGACACCCTATACTATCAGTTAATAAACATCGATCGATGAAGAAGGATATTTGATGATTTCAGGACGGCCCCGTAAAGTTTATTAACATTAAAAGGAGCTTCTCTGCGTGTAAATCCATACTAGCTGACAACAGATGGTTCTTTAATTTAGAAAACTGTCAAAAGCGTTTGTAACCAATTCTAATTCATTATTTACTGACAAAGTATAAGTGAAATAAAACGAAGGCAATTTTTAAATGTTCCTTTGCTGTTTTAAGCAAATTTTAGTATACTTTGAGGTCATAAAAGCACAATTAAAAGTTATTATCTAATAGTCCTGCCAATAATATTTAAACTTGCATTCTCAAATTCTGCGTAATGCACTTACGATGTATTGAATAGCCAGCAGAGGGAGGGCGTTTCTTTCATACCAGGAAACCCTTTACCTACAATTTATTTTTGTATCTCAGGAGCGAAACTACCAAGTGTTCCATTTATTGAATGGAACCGTTGTGTGAAAGTACGGTATTGAGTTTCCCTGTAGACTTTATACCCGTCGTCTTTGTAGTGAAATACCTCCTACATTTCATAAAGTTTACGACTTTCACACGTGCACAGCATAAAAAAACCGCAAACCGGTATTATTGAATCTCGTTTATAGCAGCCCTTACTGTCGATTTCATTCTCGTATTGTGGGTATATTACTCGGTTTCCCTACATCTGCGAAGCCCATAACAGTTGATGGAACCTGTCGGTTTTCCCCAACATAAATAATTTACATTTCAACTTTCTCTACTCTTAGGATTTTGCAACATTTTAAACTATTCAAGAATATTGGAAATTAGCCGTATGTAGGACGCACTATGAAAGGATAGAGCCAGAATGAAAAATTGAATGCCATAGCCCGCATTTGAACCACGGATCTTCTGGTTTCCTTTCCAGCCGCTCTAACCATTTGAGCTACTATGGCCAACGTGCCAACATGACATTAAATTCTCCAAGTGACTCGTGTTTCTCCCGGTAAACCACTAGGAGTTCTCCTAAACACACGAGACAACTACCTTAATGGTGACTTACTATGCTGTTCTTTAAGGCCCGAATACTCAAGAATACTGTTGCGTGTATAGGCTGAGCAAGATCTTGAAATTACTATAATCATTGATACGTAACATTTATTTCCTGTGCTTTGAGTTTGGGCAAAGTTGTTTGTTGATGATTAAGCTTAAGGGGGGACGTACGAGAAAATTTTAAAAAAAATCTAATTTGTTTTATTGTTTTGTAAAATAGTATATAGTGTTAGCTATCAAACACCAAAATATTATGACTGTAAATGGTCTTTATGTACCTTTAAAAATTGAATGCCCTAGTGTTGCATAGTAGCATAGTAGCAACACATAGTCTTCCATCAGCTGTCTTGGAATCTATAAAGCCCACCTACCAATTCTTAGCACACCCAGACTTGCTAAAAATGTCTCTATGGAGAGACACAAAACCCAAATGAAAGTCTCAACAGTTTGATATGGAAAAGGTGTCCAAAAACATCATTTGTGTCTTCCATAATGGTGAAAATTGCTACATTTGATGCTGCAATAGTGTTTAATGATGGGGATGTTAAGAGAAAGAAAGTTATGCATCAGTTAGGGTATCAACCTGGTGTGTTTATGGAAACAATTTTGCAGAGTATCGACAACATTCGCATTGCTGGTGCAGAAAGAGCTATGAAATTAATGCAGAAAGAAGCAAGACAGAAGAGGAACTTAAAAATAAAGGCTGAAGAAGACCAGAATGAGAATACAGACTATGGATATGGGAAGTTCTGACTTAAAATTAAAAGACAAACTGAATAATACTTATTGTATTTTTAATTGCCTATCCCCGTAACTTGCATTTTCTACAACTTCAACCCATTTTTCACTCAAACTACTTCATCTACAGTGGTGCAATTTAGCACACAGCTTTCTTATGCCACAATGAACATTTTGTTGGTTCTAGAATTTAAAATTAAGATCCATATGGAGTGTGATGATACAAACTATATGAAATTATTTTAATTTTTAAAGGATGCATATGATTAAAATTTATCTTTAAATTCTATACAGCTTCAATAAGAAATCTAAATCCAACAAATACAGTTTTAGTGTGTTTTAAAATAGCATACCAAATTTCAGATAGATAGCGTATGTGAATTTTGAAAAAAATGGGCTTAAGTTTGTAAATATGTCTGCATATAGAAAAAATATGTAGCATTAGTTATAAACAATGGAAAATTATGAAAACATTTGCATATTAACTGTATTATTATAAATGAGTATACTAAGTTTCACTTCCCTAACTTGAAAACTTTGGATGTTACGGCTATTTATGTAAGACCTTGAATATTTGCATACGTCCCCCCTTAAATTCTGCTGACTGGCAAAACATTTACGAGGCGGTCCTTATAATAAGGTCTCCAATTTTATTTAATATAGAAGACATGCTTATTGTCAATAAATGTTACACTGATGAAAAGGCGTAACTTACAGCTATTTTTCAACGTAATCACCATTGTGATCGAGGTACTTTTGCATGCTCTGTGGCAATTTATGTATGCCCTTGTCATAGCACTCTCCCGCCAAGTTGCGCAGGTAGCGCTCAACCTCGCTTTTGAAATCATCGTCGGTCTGGAAATGTGTTCCAACCGGGTGTGACTTCAACTCACGAAACAGATGATAATCACTAGGTACTAAGTCTGGACTGTAGGGGGGATGGGTGGGGATGTCCCATCCGAACTGGGCCAGGAGTTCAGCCGTTGCATGTGCAGTATGGAGACGATCGTTGTCGTGATGAAAAATCACTCCCTTCGCCAGCACTTCCCTCCGATTTTGAATGACACGTCGCAATTTTTTTAAAGTGTCACAGTAGCTAGCGGCGTTTATTGTTGTGCCGGTAGGCATAAACTCGCACAACAGAGATCGGTGGGCCGCTTCAACACGTTGCCATTTATGGGGGTCCACCTCACACACACCTTGCGATAATGCAAATGCTCGGTCAAAATCTTGCCAATCGTAGTCTTGCTGACTTCAGGGATAAGTTCGCACAGCTCTCGAACTGCCACACGCCGATCTTTAAGCATTTCTTGCTTCACTTTTGCAATTGCTTCGGCTGAAACCGAAGGCCGACCAGAACGCCGTTCGTCATGGACGTCTGTACGTCCGTCTTTGAACTCTCTGACCCACTTTCGCACTTTGACGTTCATACACTGTGGCCCATAGACTTCACATAACTGACGATGAATTTCAAAGGCACTTAAAAAACGGATCACTGCACGCAACTCGCACTTGGCGGCGGAACTGATAGGAAGCTCCTTCGCAAAGAGCTGCCCATCTAAGACAAACGGTTGGAAGTGGTTCGTTGTGGTAGGGATATGAATGGGTGAAACCAAGCTACACGCCAGTGTTGCCGGATCTCGCGTAATAGCGTTCCTCACGGCTCCAACGCCTTGGGGACCTTATTTTAGGGACACGCCTGTACTTTGGACTGGTGATCCTGCTGATCAAGGGACATAATGCACCCATGCCTTGTAACAGGCCGCAACATTTTCTCAATGTTGTAAACAATGAATCACACATCCTGTTGATCCAGAGAAATAATACATAGGTGGCCAGTAACTGGTGTCAATACGTTCTCAGTGATATAAACAATGATTGCACAAGATGGTGCAATAGTTGGGAGGAAATTAACAGCTAGCGTGGGAATTGCTGAGTTGGCTTTTGGGTAGGGCCCCTATTTAAGTTTGGTTGTGTTAGCACCTGCGGGACTTGGTAGGTGACTTGCAGATGGTCTCTATGTTGGATGGCTCCGTAAACATTAAGAAGAGTTTATTTTAAAAGTTCTTCTATGAGTAAGATAGCCAGCTAGGTGCACCGGTTCATATATCTCTTGCCAGGTGCACAAGGTTCAGCCATATAAACAACGCATCTCTAAAGGTATAGTTGCACTATGTCACTATGTATTTGAATGTTACTAAAGCGTCCCTGATCTCATCCAGATCCAGGGAGTGCCTTGTAAAAGCTCTATGCATCTTTGGAATACAGTTACTACGTTCATTTTGAATTATGTGTTTCTTCTGCTCTACCTTGTCCATAGCTACCTTCCCAGTTATTATATGGGGTTGGGGGTAAAACCCCTTACCTTTTAAACCCCTACAAAACCTTGTAGTTTTGTGATGTAACAATGATCTAATTTATTTGACTATTATTGTTAAATTGGTACAAAATATTTAGTAAAAAGTTGAGCAACTTCATTCTGAAACAATCACAAGTGTGGAAATATTTCATCGGTTATTTAAAGGATTGAATAACAGCTTTCTTTCCTTGACGGATTTTCATCTCGCAGTATTCTATTACATGCAGTGAATCCAGACACGGTAAGGGTCACCTAAATCTATCAGTTTAGTCTGGGTTGAACTCAGGACCTTTGGGTCTTTAGGCCAGATCCTAACAAACCCATACCAACATATTAAATACAAAACAAACTTGTGGTAGAGTAACATGTGAGAAAAATTTGAAGACGTTTAGGTAAAAATACAAGATTTTGACATTTCAGTACCATGTCCCTTTAAAGAAACAAGGAAACTTGACGTACATACTAAATTAAGATTGAAGGCAATCTGCCCGAGGAGAGGCTTCTTTACGTATGGCTGATGGTGTGCAGAGGTAGTGGTAATGTATAAGAGCATATAGCCTGGAAGAACAATACTTCAGAAGTTCGTTTACATCTACTCATTAAACCACTTCCTTAACGCCCACAGTAAGTCAGTTTTCCTGTGATGTATATGGCCACTAAACATGTTATAGGTATCTAAAATTAGCGCCACATTGTAAAAGCATTCATTAAAGCATTGAGTAAACTCAATGTTGACACAAGTGTGCGGCAACAGAAACAAAGACGTCTTTTCTTGACCCTTACTCTTTGTTTTATATGAATAAATGTACATATACACTAATCCAAACAAATGTACAATTTAAGACAATTTTCTCTTGTGCCGATCAGAAGTTTACTATTCTGATAAAGACCATCTTGGAAATGGAACAGAATTTTAGCTAGATGAATTTCTAAACATACTCATTTTATGTGTATAAGTGTGTGGCAGTTATTTTTATACTTCATGATGTTAGGAATAGTCAAAGATTAAAGTATTTATAATAAAATAAAGAAGTGATGTAAGGTGGGTAATGGTGCTACCATAGCAACGGATCATGGGGAGTTGTTGAATATTTTAATAAGATTTTGTTCTTCTGTTTCTGAAAGTATTTGTATATCCGAGTGTATAACAGAAATAATTTTGTGTATGCCTCAAAAATGTATACGTAGCGTGTGCAAAAGAAAATACATAGTTCACTGTGGAATCTATCGCTATTGTAGGAAGACTGCATTAATAATATTCGTGAAAGTTTCAGAGAATTTCAAATTGTTGATGATGAAATGAAATTCCATCTTTGAACGAGAAAGGTACGAGGGCTTTTCAATAAAGAATGATCATTATTTTTTACGGAGTTAATTTTTCGCTCTAAAATCAGTCTTACTATATTCTGTTAGCTTTATGTGTAACAAATACGCCATAGTAGTTTCATTGTTGGTTCTTCTGGTTCCCGTCTGTGAGAATCAAGCAAATTCAGACATTTTCAGTATCGCCTACCGCTGTATTGGAGGTAACATTTAGTTAAAGTTGATGTTAGAGGAAGATTCGGAGTTTCTTTCAAACGAAATCACTGCTGATGAAACTTGGCTACATCATTTAGATCCTGAGAACAAACAGCAAAGCTCAGTGTGGAAATCTCCTGCATCACCAACCCCCCAAAAAGCAAAAGTGGTTGCTTCGGCTGGGAAAGTTATGGTCATCTCATTATTTGATATTCATGGAATGGTTTATCAGCATGTTGTACCTGCACACACATCAGTAACTGGACGATACTACAGGGATATCCTGAAAACATTGCAAGTCCATATCAGGCGCAATAGACCACATTTTCATGAAGCGGGTTGGATTCTGCACCACGGTAATGCGCGGCCGCATATTGCCAATGTTGTTACTGAATATCTTGCAAAAATCAACGTGAAATGCATCCCCCACCGTCCCTATAGTCCGGATTTAGCCTCATGTGACTTTTTTCTGTTCCCTAACTTGAAGAAACGACTTTGTGGGAGGCATTATCCATCATCAGTAGCAGTGGTGAAGGCTGCGGAGGCGTTTTTGAAGGATCTCTCAAAAATGGTTTCCAGCATGTCTTTGAAGACTGGCAGAAACGCTGGGTCAAGAGCATCACATTCACGGGAGACTATTTTGAGAAAGACCATCAAAATTATGAGGATGAGTAAAGGTACGTTGTCAAAAAATATGTGATCATTCTTTATTGAACAGCCTTCGGAAAATTCATTCTTTAAAGATACCTCGATCCTGGGAAATAAGATCTCATCGTTCAACGATTATAGATGCGCCTAATTATCCAGAGTTGCAGGAGAAACACGTAGATTTATTCAACGTTGTCATCAATTGTGAGAAATTAATCTGCGGCCACATTCATCTCATCGTAATCCTTCTATAAAAATCCGCTTGAAGTGTAAGCTATGCAATTAAAGGAAACACCTCACCACTTACATGGATTTATTATAGCTGTGTCACAAACCCAGAAAGAACGTAAAACATGCTAAATACATAGAAATAAAAGGAAAGTTTGGGAAATAAATCGTTACAGATTAATTAATCGACTGTCGACCAGGGAAAGCTACAAAATGCTAAGGAAAATTAGGACGTCCGCTGAAAATCCGAAACTGAAACGTTACTGAGGAATCATCTCCCTTGGTTGGCAGATGGACTAGGCTTGTTAGGCCTTAAGACCCATAATACTTATGTATTAGAACTATGCCAATTCCTTGGCTTATAATTGTAATTATAATTATAATTGAATTGCTTATTTCAGAAAGACCCTAGGTCCATTTTAATACTTTTTGAGTTAGATGTATTTATGTGTTTCTTTAAAACCAACGTAGCGTTGAGTGCAGACTGGGCTTTCCAATTCAATCAAATGAACCCAAAATAGAGTTGATAAATTCTTTTTGATTCAAAAAGAGCCCTATTTCCAAAACAGTTTAAACAATGCAGTACTGCAAATAATATGGCAAACATAAAGCTAACTACATAGTGCAAGAAGATTTTTTAGAGTTCTGGAATGCTATTCTTCAGTGGCCGACAATTTGTAAGCATGGGATGCAGAAAGTTATGAAGTACTTGTTATGTATATACTTTTTCTACAAGCAAAAATTTTCTACATTTTTCACCATTCTATTGGTGCCTTAGCCGTTGCCCTGAGTTCTATGTTAATTAAACAGATTTATTGCATATCTTGAAATATTAAAATTTCTTGTTGCTCACTTATTTATGAATGGCCCTATAACCATTACAAATATTTACCTTTTACAACATATATAAAGAGAATCTATTTATTATCAATATCTCTAAAATGTCAATGGAAAAGAAACGGAAAAAAACTCCTTCAAATGCAGTAAAATAGTTCCTTTCAGTTTTCTCAAAACTATCCCTGCTGAACTTCGGACCTTTCTGTAATAACTGATTCATATTTTTTTCCTGTCGCGTCAAGATATGTTAAGGGAATAAGTTAAGCAAATAACTCACTTTGTATCGTAAATGATGATAATATATTAGTGTTTATTTTCAATTTATTGATATGCACCGAGCTCTAGTGTTAACTATAACCACATCACGGTGAAACTGTTCCAAATATATCACCACAGATAACTTAGTTAACTTTAATATTATATAAATAATTTATATTTGTTTAAGCCAATGCACACTAAAAAGCGAGAGAGGAACAGAAATTAGCTAACAAGAGAAGTCAGTGTAGCTAGGGCGATGGTTATCTGGAACTCAGGATTTACAGAAATGTACGTAGACTATTCCTGAAGATTAAAAATTGAAGGAACACTTATAACCAGACATCGGATTCCATACACATTTATAGGTATATCAAGTTTATGAGTCTCGCAGTATATAACTGTTGACGTCAGTCCCGAGGACAGCACGTAGGGATAGTCCGGTTCGCAACGCGTAGCTGTAGTTTCATTACAACTACTGCTGGCCCACGCATATATATATATATATATATATATATATATATATATATATATATATATATATATATATATATATATATATATATATATATCTGTCTAGAAGGGAGTACAAGCTATTTGACATATTGTGTTATTGCATTACTTTCACAATAATTATTGGACAATCCCCATTTTATAAAGCAATCGTTTTTTGGTATTATCAACAACCATTATACAGCTTGAAGAATGTTCTTTCGAGCTGTTTAAACGCAGTCGATGAGGTGTCTGCAAAAATAAATATAGAGAATGCACCATCTATACAACGAGCATAAATGAATTATCCAGTATTCAACATAAAATACTGGATTTTCAGTACTGCGTAATATAAGAAATAGAGTAAGTCTCGAACAAACATATGAAAATTACACCGGGCAACAAAAAATAATTTTTGAATGTTTCGAGCACTTCATGACGCAATTCCTACTAACTGTGGGTTGAGAAAAACAAATATGACAATGAAAAGATTTTATTAGCTCTAGTTTCTATGATACACACAAGGTGTATTACATATTAACGGATTGAGAGGAAAGGATACATTTTAATTACATACATGCTAACAACAATGAAAGTGCATTTGATTTTTTTAACTGGTAATTGCATGCTAAGAGTTCTAAAATTTCTGGAAAAATACTTCGCAGATAGTCGTGTCTGAGGAGAATCATGTGGTGGCCTATTGACTTCGTCGTCTTTTAGCTTGCCTCTTGTGATGGAGTTCCGCAGAATCCCTATACAAAGACCAACAATAATCCGCAAGCATTACTTCATTCCAACGACCCTCATATCTTTGTTCCATAACAGAAATGTCCTGATGGAATCTCTCTCCATGTTCATCACTAACAGCTCCACAACTAGGAGGGAAAAAGTCTAGGTGGGAGTGGAGGAAATGGTTCTTTAGGGACATCCAAGGTTACGGTATTTTTACAGGAGCATGTCACCAACTGATTGTAGTTGTCATCTCTTTTGTTGCCTAAAAATTCATGAAGGCTTCCCAAGCTTCCTTTTCTTTCCCCTCCAAAATTTAGTCAAATGCAGGATCCTTTACATGTTCTCTTATTTGTGGTCCGACAAAAATGCCTTCCTTAACTTTTGCATCACTTAATTTCCAAAATTTCTTCCTGATTGTGTTTTGCTATTTGACAGCTGTGCTAACTCCCAAAAAAGTTCCCCCAATTTAAGATCTTCACTATTAAAAATGAAATGTCACTTTATCTTCAAAATACATGTAAATTCACTATTTTTAAGCTTGAAACATTTTCATTGTTGCCCGGTTTTATTTGTACTACACATATGCACCATTAACGTCAGGTGACTTTGAACGAACTTTCTCCCAGCATTTTTACATTGTTTCAGTGAGACCTGCAGAAAATTCGCATTCAACAATTTACGAATGAACATGGTTGTTCACTGTAATTCCCGCATCGAAAGCAATGAGGTGAATGGCATGTTGTAACGTAGCTTACACTTTGTATCCGTACCGGACTGTACTCACACAGCGCTTCGGTATACTTATTGACACGGACGTTTGCAGCTGTCACGGCTGACCTTGTATAGTACCTGTGCGCGTACTTGATTGCTAAGGTGTACGGGATCCGATGTCTACTTATAACTTAGGAAATTACTGCGTGAAAAATGTGTGCTTACAGAGCAATGAAAAGTTTTAAATTTTTAAATGCAATATTCAGTATGCTTGTATACTCTGGTCTTAGATGTTAATGAGTATATATTCCTAAAATTAGTATATGTTCTCTATCAGTTATTGCCAGAACATAGTGCCTAAACTCCTCGCGGTTGCCGCAAGACATTTCTCTGATTACATTTCAGCAGGCTACACTTATCACTGTTATTCCACAAACAGTTCTTCATTAATCTTTAAGCCAGGGATTAGTAGATACTAGGCTTTAATAGCTGCAATTTTGAGTGCTAAGATTCGGACACAGTTTAATTCCATGTCCTCAAACACTGCAACTCAGTTGAAATAGCCCATCAATAGCGTCCATTAACTGCAAGTAATAGATTGGCTGTTTTATCTTGAAACGAAAATTAGAGAGAGAGAGAGAGAGAGAGAGAGAGAGAGAGAGAGAGAGAGAGAGAGAGAGAGAGAGAGAGAGAGAGAGAGAGAGAGAGCGTAGTATTGTCCGCGATTTTGCGTGTGGCCCATTACTGCCTAATCTCAGATCACATTATTTCGGATTGGCAACGCGTGAATATATTTCAGCTATCCCTTTAATACTTTCAAGCCCAGTGCTTTAAAGATTAAAACGCACATCTTAGATGGAAATAATATAGATATATCGTCCATTAAGGGTTTCTTGGAGGGTCCTGGCAAGCTCTTACTTTTCTCAGCTCCATTGTCATCGAATGCAGGATTCCACCGCTAGTCCTCAACTTTGCAGTCCGATTCAGAGTCACTTTCTTCTAAATTTATCATGAAATCGTTCAAAATAGCAATTAGTCTGTCTTTTCCCAGTACATTTCTTCTATACTGCTTGCAGCGGGAGAATAAAGATGATGTAAACAAAACCACGTGACCGTTGATCGTAGCGCGCCTTCTTCACAATTTCCACGATGCTTCCGCCGTGTAAATAGTCCCTTGAAAAAGTACTGCTACTGAGGTGTGGAGTTTTGAGTTCATTTTGCTAAACCGCACAACAAGTGCGTACTAAGCTTATTTTAACTATAAAACCACATACTAATAGTTAAGTTAGTTTGTAAGTAAAGTAAATTATGCTGCGCGCGCATATTGAAGGAACTCCGTAAAATGCGGAAAGTTTATTATTCAGACGAGACGTGCGTTAACGAGGGACACACGACAAGCAAAGTATGCACTGACACCACAGTGAAATAAAAAAATATATATATTTCGATCTGGTTTAAGTGCAGGACTTAGAAATCCTACGGGGAGGGGTAAGCGTCTTATAGTTTTGCACATAGGAAGTAATGATAGCTTTGTCGAGGGTGGCGAGCTTGTGTTCGTCTTCAAAGTAACGGGAGACTATCATGAAGAAATGAATGGCGACATTTCAAATCCTGATTTGAAAATATTCTCCCCAAATTTCAACCGAATTGTGATGGACAATGCCCCCTACCACAGTGTGAGGTTAGAACACATACCAAAACAGAGTAAAAATATAATTTTCCACGAGGGACATGTTAAGGCGGAATTGCTGGCAATGGTCAAGTCTTGTGCTAAGGAGTACGAAAAATACGTAAGTAGCAATTAATTTTCTTGGATATTAATAGTGTGCTGCGTCATGCTTGAAAAATATGCCTTTAGTGTCCAACATTCATATTAATATTATACTTAACGAAGTGATTAAGAGGTTGGCTGGAATAAATACATGTTTTTTGTGTTGAAAATTAATATTCGTATTATTAATACATATTAATATTATACTTAAGGAAGCGGTAGCAGTTCTATACCCCTTCCAGTGTTTCAAATTTTAGGAGTAACTTTTAGTTCTTCATTGCAAATGATCTCGCTTATATCTCGTTCTTTGAATGTCACTTTATGTTTCATCTTATCTTCTTTGATTTGTGCCCATATTAACTCGACAGCTTTCGTATCACAATGATACCAGAAAGGTTATCCATTTAATTCAGCTATAGAGTCTATTGCATACCGTTTAAATTATCTTTGTTTCTTCATGTTGCACAAAACTGATTTTGATGCCATGTTTCCATTATTACCATATTTCAGTACCAATATAAAAGACTGTTGCTAATCAGCAATCCTTGCTAGAGTAGAAGCGCTTATCGCTTACTGACTTGAGACTAGGCAGTAGTGGATAGCAGTGGCAATGTGTAAAGGTAATTTGTCACCCCTCCTTTGACAGACGGGTAGCGCTTGTATGTTTCAAGTTAAGCAGGGGCGGTTCCTCCATAAGGTTGCAGGTTTGCGCTACACCTACTGATTCTGAATATACAACAGGTGCATTTTGCACATTAAAGCTGTACTTGTTTGCAATGTTTTATATACAAACATGTTTCAATTACGCTTATCGTCTGTAGCTGCCCATGACCGCAGAAGTTGAAATAAACAAAGGTAGCTTTAGGAGCCGCAGGTTTGCAGCTAAGAGTTAACCTAAGATTTCGCCCAAATGTAGGCTCTCTGAGGGGTTGCGGGAAGGTGAGAGATGGGAGTGGCTTCTTATACATTGCTTAAATGGAGGTTTATAAACCTAGCTCCTCCTACTCTTAGCAACGGCTGTAGCGTGACCTTCAGGCTTAGCTTCTGTGTGCTCTGCTTTTCAAACACAGGGAGAATTTAATTAAATGCATGGAGGTTATTCAGAAGAGAGCTCTGTTAAACAACAACGCCACACTTGTTCAGGCTTCTGGGTTTATGGCCACTTTGAAAGATTATAATTTTGAATTCTGGCTGTCTTTCTTCTACAAGATCATGCCACATGTGGACATTTTGTACAATCAGCTGCAGAAACGAGACTGCAATGCAAATTTGCCATCGCCTAGCTAAACGCGTTTAAAAGGGAAGTGCAAAAGGTAAGAAATATCGTGGATATCGAGGAACACAAAGAAACTGCAATTAAGAGGAGAAGAATAGATCATGATGTGAAAAGAAGAGAAGCTCTTGAAGTATGTGACAGTCTTAAAGAAGCAAAGGACAGATTTAGCTTCACGGGGCATCTGGTAGCCTCAACTTTGTTTCATCAAGAAAATTTCTAAGACATTTCCAGAGGATTCCCTTAGAGAAACAATAAGGTTCTATCCTTTTATCATTGGAACAAAAATTCGTACAGAGCTGACTGTAATTTACAGTCGAGAGGAATTTCGTGGAATGTCCGGCGCTTTGTGCTTGATGGACTTCATTAAGGAAAACAAATTATGTGCTACATTCAGCGAATATGTCAAACTCCTCCGAGTACTGTTAACTATGCCAATGTCTACCGCTGAAGCAGAATGCTGTTTCTCAACTTTAAAAAGAATAAAAGCTTTCCTTAGGACACAATGTCACAGGACCGATGAGAGCATTAGCAATGCTTTCAATTGAGAGAGAGAGAGAGAGAGAGAGAGAGAGAGAGAGAGAGAGAGAGAGAGAGAGAGAGAGAGAGAGAGAGAGAGAGAGAGAGAGAGAGAGAGAGAGAGAGAGAGAGAGAGAGAGAGAGAGAGAGAGAGAGAGAGAGAGTTTGTTATGAAGATCGGCGACTTCAACGCAAAAGTTATCGATAGATTCGCCAGGTCTAAGGAGAATGTTGCCAGGAGTAGAGCAGAGAATCTGTATAAATAGGTGAGTCATTACTACTCTGTACTTTATTTTTCATTTGTGCACCACCAATAATTTAACCCACCAGCCACCACTGAGTTAAAGTAGGCTTACCTTAGGTTGGGTGGTCATTCTGATCCCATCCTGTATACCCTGAGAACAATTTTCACTACTGCAGCAAACCGCTGCTGATTAACGGAGCACTGAGAAATTTGAAACGCATCAAAATTGCTAGAACAGGGAACTTCGTTATCGAGCAGTTAACCACCTTACTACATGGTAAATCCTCGACCAAGTTTGTGGGGTAAGCGTGGAAGGCATTAGAACCTTGTGACCCAGCAAGGCGTTTTGGGGACGCTGGACCACTTAAGCTTAAGATCCGTTTAGCTGCAGTGATTTACACGCACAAGCAATTGATGCTAACTCATTCAGAACAATAGCAACCACTTGGGGGCGTCGTGAGGTTCCGCAGCAGTAAATAGCAATTCCTCTCGAGTGTAACAATACCATGGCCTGCATTAATGGACGCGCGGCTT
The DNA here is from genome assembly GCA_030765055.1 of Mantis religiosa. Taxonomy (NCBI): domain Eukaryota; kingdom Metazoa; phylum Arthropoda; class Insecta; order Mantodea; family Mantidae; genus Mantis; species Mantis religiosa. The sequence continues at coordinate 143,267,886 of CM060955.1, read as the reverse complement.
GCTTGATTCCTTCCTTCCGCTTTGTTGCTTCATTGTTGCGGTTCTCTGAATCGGTAATTCCTGGCAGCGTCGTTCATATTAAAGTAAGACATCTCTCTCTGAGACAGAAATGGCTGGCAGCTGCTAGTACTCGTATGAATGAAAATATTAACCAGCCATAAAATCCTTGGTTTTAGACTCTGTTTACTATTTTAAATAACTTGTCCCATTTATCTTTACTTCTTCCTCCACGTAGATGAACAGGATATTATGGAATATAATTTACATTTCTTAAAACAATTAGTTTTTAGATTTATATCGCCAAGTCGTCACGAGTACGTACTATGACAAATTGTGGTGACCTGTCACCTGTAAAAAGACTGCTATTCATTTTGCTGTTAAAAACAATGTGTTTAGAAAGATTTTACAAATGGAGGTTAATGTGAAATATTCGGGTATTATGGAATAGGTGGTTTAACATTTTAAAATTAATCTGATATCATAAAACGTGAAACATGATAGGTTTAAAATGGAATAAAACATCAATAAACATAGACCAAGAATAGAATAGTGTTTGTATTTCAAAGAATATAGTTTTTTAAAAACGTACTTGGGATTTAATTCTGGCTATAGTTATATTTATATAACTAATAATAATTGTTTAGCTACTAAATGTTAAATGAATTTTTAGCTTTATCTCTATTCAGTATGTTTTGTACGGTTATATGGGACATTATTCTTTTACGTGAGGTATTAAGTGCCTGGTATTCCATAATACCCAACATGCAATCTTGGGTGCCCGCCTCGTTAGCGTAGATGATACCGTGTCTGCCTTACGTTCAAGAGGTCCAGAGTTCGAATCTCGGTTAGGGTGAATTACCTGAATAAGGTTTTTTTCAGGGGTTTTCCCTTATCCTTTAAGACGAATGTCGGGTAACTGTAAGCTCCATGGATCTTGGATCATATGAGCATCATATCACTCAATTCATTCACCATCCGATATGACTTAACGTTGGAGGACATAAATTAAAAAAAAGCGGCATCTAGGACAATGAACCTTTAAAGCAGTGGACAAAAGACTGTCAGGTAAATCCGACCAGAATACATCAAACTACAGTTCTCGTAGTGTACGTTACGCAATATCACAAAGCACAATTTATTCTGTAGCGAGTTAAATTACAACAAGATGTCAAGTGCCACTGCAATGCATTATGGGAGTCTTTCATGACTTCTTCATAGTACTTCCACAAGATAGCAGCAATAAACAGAACCGAAGTACTTGGTGCGTTCAATTTCTGACACCTATTCTTTTTCACGACTGAGACCAGACAGGAACCTTTAAAAAAAAAAAAAAAAAAAAAAATACACGTGAAACGTTTATGAATGCCTGACAGAGATGGCAGTACTATACAATGCTTAGCACTCTAGTGGCAGCGACTAGAGCTAGGACTGTTTTTGATACTTTAAATAGCGACGTTTTCGCTGCAAGAACAGCGTGTAATCATTCGTTTTCTCCAATTTCGTGGGGTGGCATCTATTGAAATTCATCGTCAGTTCAGTGAGGCATGTGGTGATGGTACCATGGATGACATATGTGCATTCCTGGGTGTAACAGTTCAGTGAAAGCAGAACATCGTGTGACAACAAACCAAGACAGTCATGGCCTCGCACCAGCCGGTCTGACGACATGATCCAGCGAGTGGAGAACTTTGTTCTGGAGGACGCCGATTGAGCATTTTCAGATATTCATTCAGGATTGTGCGCACAGGCCTCAAGGAAATGCCAATTTTGGAGGCGATGTCTGCAAATGTCTTGGTTTGTTGTCATGTGCTTGAGAGCAAAGGAACCTCCTCCTTACTTCGTTTAAGAATTAACATGCATTTCAGATAAATCAACTCTGTTGCGTAATATATTTAATTCAAACACTTACGAAAATATAAATTTGACAATTCTCTTCCAACATATAAAGATATATCGCCATGTTAAATAACGAATTAATTTTTACCGCCCAACTGTCTTTACCACAACAGCAGCCAATGAGAGGTGATTAGGTCACGTGACCGCTAAGAGATACGGGGCAAGCTTATGTGAAACAAGGATTAGAATGTTTCACTGACACAATAAGAAAAAAAAGCTAAAGTTTATTTACCAATAACTTTGAATATTATTTTTAAAAGATGATATTGATTTATTAACAGCAAGACATAGTTGTGACTAATTATAAGAATTCTGTTAATAGATGTCGATTTAGCCTTTTTTTAGCCATCATACAAATGCTTGGGTTTGATTTTCATAGACTGTTTATATGTTTATAGTTGTAATTATGGTTTACAAACGCTTTTTAAAGAAACGACGCTACAGTAGTACGGTGAGTTTATTGCCATGTACCTATGTACAGACACTACGTTTATTGACAAATAGCATGTTGCTTGATGGATGGCTGCGAAATGCGCACTTTGTAATGGTTAACATTGTACTAATGATATTAAGCTGTAGCCACACTGGAAAGCTATAGTTTCAACAGTTCATAACAGCTATAACCAGGTAACTCACTGGTAGCTGATGAAACCACATAGCAGTGGGCCATTGAGCACGAAAGTTCTCTAAATGGTCATATCGTCATTTTCGACAGCGTTTCTGTGGTTACAATGGGTGAGAGCGCTCCTGGATCTACTTATCTCTTCAAGCGGTTAGTCCATCGGCTACCTTCCATACAGAAATTTCGATACGTATCTACATTACAATATAGAAACAAAAGAGTAAAAGCAAAGCAGACTGAAATATAGGCATTGAATTCAGTTAAAATACAGGGTGTTTTGACATTTATATTTTAGTATATGAGAGGTGCTTTTACATTTTACTGAGGGATCAAAAAGTTTTGATTTCGTTAATTGAGCAGGGTCTCTTAGTGATGTATGAGAAATTGGTGTAGTGTACGCTTAATTAAATAGGTATGTGGACAGTAAATATCATAGAAAAATATATTGCTTTGATAGGAAGATTTACCTGTGATTTTCTCCGTCCTCTGGAAAGCTTTCTGCAAAAATTTCACATACAGAATGAAGAGCATGAAAAGTAGAATAAGACCTGAAACTTTCCTAGCGATGAATGTGCTCAAGTTCTTCTCGGGAAGCAAGCTGGATGAAAAGACGATTAGAAATCGACGTTTCGGGAGCGTACATCTCTCCCATCATCAGGATATTTATTAAATGTTATAACCATGAATGAATCACTTGGTATGAAAGAAATATAAACCGAAAATATAAACAAAGACAAAACACTATCAATAGTCGCATTACTGAACAAAAGACTGTTTTGAGTAAATTAAATGCCAGGTCAGGGGATCGTGTTGGTATAGAAAATTAATTGTGTCAAAGAAACGTAACCACTTAACTTGACTATCAAGCGCTATAGATCTGTGCTCCTTAATTCGACGGATTTTCATTTTAAGGCCGTTTCCAAGAGGAGCTGAAATGAAATTCAGCATCATGTGAATGTGTCCCTGTGAATGTGGGACACCATATATGGAACAAACCGGAAGGATCATCGCTAACAGAATAAACGGACATGTACGGAGCATTCGTTTAATGCAACCTGAGAAGTCTGGACTGGCAAAGAATTGTTTTGATAACGACCATAGAGCCAACTTTCGCAAGAAGACCATTTTGGCAAAATGCAACAATTACTGGAAGCGGAGATCTAAGGAGGCTTTGGCCATTTCCTCTAGAGGAGCACACTTAATCGTGATGCTGGACTTCAGTTCAGCTAATCTTGAGAACAGGCCTTAAAGAGGAAATCCGTGGACTTAAGAAGCACAGAACTATACAGTTTGATAATGAAGTTAACTGGTTACGTTTCTCTTGCCCAATTAATGTTCTATACTCACGCCATCTCCTGACCTGCCATTTAGTTTGGTGAAAACAGTTTGTTTATTCTGATAGATATGTGAAAGTCATAAAGAATGAAAAGAACTTCAGACTATAATTCCTAGAAAATCAAAGTAATCCATTTATCATAATAACATTTTAATCTTACCTATAATTTCATCAACATCATTAGAACCACTAGAGAAAATTAAAACTCTGTTTACATTTTTTTTCAGGTAAAACTTTAGTAAGTAGAAGTTGTGGGATTTTGTTGGAAGTCTCCTTTTCGAATCCTTGAAAGGTGTTGGACTTAAATGAAAGGTTTGGAAATTACGTGCCTTTTTTGTTTTATGCTTTTGAGAATACTCATAGTCATATGATATGTTAGACTACATGAGTAAAACGGTACTCAAATGAGTCCGGGATCCATAGAGCTTAGAGTCACCTGCTATTCATCCTTAGTATAAAGGAAATTCTCAGAAAAGAAAACTTTATCCGGATATTTCACCCTGACCAAGATTCAAAGTAGGGAACCCTTGAATGAGACGTAGATACGCTACCCTCACATCACAGAAGTGGGACACACACATAGAAAGAGAGAGAGAGAGAGAGAGAGAGAGAGAGAGAGAGAGAGAGAGAGAGAGAGACGGAGAGAGGGTGAGACAGTGAGAGGGGGGAAGGAGAGGAAATGTAGGGGCAGACTGAGATATACTTTTCTAAAAATGACTACTTTTTATTCAAAGTGTCTCAAACGTGGATCTGGGGTGAAATTTTCATTTAAAATTTTATGAAGAATAGAATGTTACCTTTGCTTACTGTAAATGCTTACGTAATAATTGTAAATACACTCCTGGAAATGGAAATAAGAACACATTGACGCCGGTGTGTCAGACCCACCATACTTGCTCCGGTCACTGCGAGAGGGCTCTACAAGCAACGATCACACGCACGGCACAGGGGACACACCAGGAACCGCGGTGTTGGCCATGGAAAGGCGCTAGCTGCGCAGCGTTTGGACACCGTCGCCGTCAGTGTCTGCCAATTTGCCGTGGCATACGGAGCTCCATCGCAGTCTTTAACACTGGTAGCAAGCCGCGACAGCGTGGACGTGAACCGTATGTGCAGTTGATGGACTTTGAGCGAGGGCGCATAGTGGGCATGCGGGAGGCCGGGTGGACGCACCGCCGAATTGCTCAACACGTGGGGCGTGAGGTCTCCACAGTTCATCGATGTTGTCGCCAGTGGTCGGCGGAAGGTGCACGTGCCCGTCCACCTGGGACCGGACCGCAGCGACGCACGGATGCATGCCAAGAACGTCGGATCCTACGCAGAGCCGTAGGGGACCGCACCGCCACTTCCCAGCAAATTAGGGACACTGTTGCTCATGGGGTATCGGCGAGGACCATTCGCAACCGTCTCCATGAAGCTGGGCTACGGTCCCGCGCACCGTTAGGCCGTCTTCCGCTCACGCCCCAACATCGTGCAGCCCGCCTCCAGTGGTGTCGCGACAGACGTGAATGGAGGGACGAATGGAGACGTGTCGTCTTCAGCGATGAGAGTCGCTTCTGCCTTGGTGCCAATGATGGTCGTATGCGTGTTTGGCGCCGTGCAGGTGAGCGCCACAATCAGGACTTCATACGACCGAGGCACACAGGGCCAACACCCGGCATCATGGTGTGGGGAGCGATCTTCTACACTGGCCGTACACCTCTGGCGATCGTCGAGGGGACACTGAATAGTGCACGGTACATCCAAATCGTCATCGAACCCATCGTTCTACCATTCCTAGACCGGCAAGGGAACTTGCTGTTCCAACAGGACAATGCACGTCCGCATGTATCCCGTGCCACCCAACGTGCTCTAGAAGGTGTAAGTCAACTACCCTGGCCAGCAAGATTTCCGGATCTGTCCCCCATTGAGCATGTTTGGGACTGGATGAAACGTCGTCTCACGCGGTCTGCACGTCTAGCACGAACGCTGGTCCAACTGAGGCGCCAGTTGGAAATGGCATGGCAAGCCGTTCCACAGGACTACATCCAGCATCTCTACGATCGTCTCCATGGGAGAATAGCAGCCTGAATTGCTTCGAAAGGTGGATATACACGGTACTAGTGCCGACATTGTGCATGCTATGTTGCCTGTGTCTATGTGCCTATGGTTCTGTCAGTGTGATCATGTGATGTATCTGACCCCAGGAATGTGTCAATAAAGTTTCCCCTTCCTGGGACAATGAATTCACGGTGTTCTTATTTCAATTTCCAGGAGTGTAGTTGTGACCTAAGCTTAGTCAAAATAGGCTACGAAAGGCACACATTATAAACATAAAGATTACATAAATTATGAAATAACAGATTACGCTCCTGTAAGCATGAAACATAGCGAACGTATGCTGCACTTTATTAGTACGTTCCTCTCCTAATTTTTTGCTAATTTTTACGTTCCAGAAGATACATCCTCTTTAAGAAAACTGCGGTTGCTCTTTCTGTTTTGTATCTCTGGAGGCCAAGTACTCGTAGAAGCCGTCGACACTTTACATTTTGTTCTTAAGTAGAAATGACGGCCATGGCCGAGGTAGATAAGCAACTGCCGACATACCTTATCACAGTAACTCTTTCACAGCCCTATCCCCTCTGTTACGGGGCAACAGAATTTACAATTTAAGTCTGGGTTCTGATAACAAACATTTTGTGTTATGTTGCACTAAATGCAGATTCACAGGTTACCTCTAAAACTCTCTCAAACACTGTTGTTCACAACGAAATGGGACAGCAATGCTATTTTTGTATACTGAAACCCGAATGTGTTCAAAATGCCCTCTTTTACTTCAATACATTTCCAACAACGACGTTCTAGATACAAAGGTATGCATAACCTATAAACCCTTACAGCACATCATGTACCGTTTAATTGACTTCATATTTGTCAGCATTCTTGTGGTGGTAACATTGATGATGTTGTACCAAAATCAACACCGGCCCCCAATTTCGTTGAACATCAATAATCTACACCTTATATCATTTCACTACCTATGTAATTACGTTCATTAAATGATAAATGCACCGCCATGTTTGTTCACAAACAAATGAAGGTGTTTCTATAGTTGCAGTTGCTTTTGTTCCATAATTAGTAATATATACTGCAAGAACTTAATCTACATAAAAAATGACGTATTCTTTCTATATATACACAATTATGTATTTAAAATCAGTCGGAACATTAAACTTCGAACACAGCCTTCTGAACTCTCTTGTAATTAATAAGTGCTGTTGACTCTAAGATGAAAAGGTAATTCTGAAAACTGAATTTGTCAGACCTTTTTAAAATATTTTTCATGGTAGTATATCAGGATTTCGGTCTCCATTTCTGCGCCACTTATGTGTACTGGTGCAGAAAGCATGGCATTGGACTAAAAGGTTTGATATATCGCAGAATGAATTTTTATTAGTGTCAAATATTTCTCAACGTCAAAAAGTAAATAAGATGCATAAGAACTCTTTTAAGTCACCTCTAAGCAGTTGTCTCATGTGTTTTTGAGAATTCCTAATGGTTTACCGGGGAAAATGCGATTCAGTTGGAGAATTTAATGTCATACTGTCATGGTCAATGGTTAAAACAACCCAACAGGGATTGGGAAATCCATTGTTCAAATCGCAGCAATTTCAATGAACTTTACAGTACGACACTACCTTTCCAAATGTTGCAAAAAGTATTTCGCAGTAAATATAAAGATGCCAGAGAAAACTGGGTCAACAGTTGTATAAATGCTTGTCTGTACATTATAGCTGGATTTTAAATTAGTGCATATTTTATGACAAGGGCACAAACAAAAATTTCCATTCATTTAAATTGCACTGGGCAACAAAAATAATTATTGAATGTTTTGAGCACTTCATGAGGCAATTCCTACTAATTTTGGTTTGAGAAAAACAAATATGACGACGAAAAATTTTTATTAGCTTTAGTTTATATGATATACACAAGGTGGAAGTTTTACATATTAAGTGATTGAGAGAAAAGTATACATTTTAATTACACACATGCTAAGAATAATGAATGTCGCATTTTATTTTTTTAACTGGTAATTAAATGCTAAGAGTTCTAAATTGCTGGGAAAATACTTCGCAGGTAATCGTGTCTGAAGAGAATCATGTGGTGGCCTATTGACTTCGTCGTCTTTTAGCTTGCCTCTTGTGATGGAGTTCCGCAGAATCCCTATACAAAGACCGACAGTAATCCGCAAGCATTACTTCATTCCAATGGTTCTGATATCTTTGTTCCATAACAGAAATGTCCTGACGGAATCTCTCTCCATGTTCAACACTAACAGCTCCACAACTAGGCAAGTGAGATTTGTAGTGGACAACACGGCACTGGGGAGGATTTTCTCCGGGATCTCCGGTTTCCCCCGCCATCTCATTCCACCGGTTCTCCATCTTTATCTCATATATCATCAGTATCATCGCCTGCGGTGCCGTATGTAGTAAAAGCGGGCGTTAAACACTACACATTTCCACAACTAGGAGGGAAAAAGTCTGTGGGAGTGGAGAAAATGGATCTTAAGGGACATGTCGCAACCAAGGTTACGGTATTTTTGCAGGAGCACTGTCGCCAAATGCTTGTAGTTGTCATCTCTTTTGTTGCCTAAAAATCCTTGAAGGCTTCCAAAGCTTCCTTTTCTTTCCCCTCCAAAATTTGGTCAAATGCAGGATCTTTTACAAGTTCTCTTATTTGTGGTCCGAAAAAATGCCTTCTTTAACTTTTGCATCACTTAATTTCTAAAATTTCTCTCTGATATCATTTGACAGGTGTGCCAACTCCCAAAAACTTCCCACAAATTTAAAATCTTTACTTTAAAATTGAAATATCACTTTATCTTCAAAACAAGAGCTAATCTATCATTTTTATGGTGATTTTTTAGTTCAGCAGATGGGAATACACGTAAATTCAAGATTTTAAGCCTGAAACATTTTCATTTTTGCCCAGAGTTATTAATTACGTATGTCAAAGTAATGATCAGTGCTATAGGAAACTTAGTGCTCCATTTCTGGGAAGGTCAATTTTCCTTATTTCTTAATTCTAACTTACAAAATTATGTAACATTTCTTGCGAACGAAAAAGACTTTGCAGATCTTTCGTAGATCATTTTATCTCAGAAACAGCCTGTTCTCAATTTTGCGCGTTACATATACTTGTATGGCAATATAGTACTAATATTTATTCTTTAAAAATTGCAGTTCTTCGATTTCTAGCTATGATAACAATAGATTGCTGCTGTGATGTTCAAGCTCTGTGACAGGTGGAAGAATTCAGACACGATTTGCAATGCTGGGGTAGAATCTCGCAACAAGAGAGAAATTTGTCCGCTAGCACCAATCACCGGTGTTCCTCCCACGTGTACTATATTTTGCTTCCTGCCTCTGCTTCCTGTATGTTGTCAACTTTCTGCAATGCGAAGCACGTGGTCACGGTTGCTCTTTGGTACGTGAGAGATTTGCCGTGGTTTTGTTATGTTACTTTTATGGTTATTGCTACAGTGGAAACAATTTATGCACATATCATTTTGCACATAAGCAACTTTTTTCACAGTGCTTCATAGCAGCAGTATATGAACTATGATTTTAACAGGAGGTTTTACTTAAGGTAGGAGGTTATGGATTATTATGGGTTGTCTAATATTTAATAAACGATTAAAATATTAGCAATAAAAGCAGTTGTAAACTTGAAGATCTGAACACTATAGCTGTCAATCAAGAGCTACATCAGTGGCCTGTGAGAGCGTCTAGATGTACAGATGTATTATTTTATCTTGACAGGAATCCTGCGTGGTAGGGATGAGTAGCAACTGTGGTGGGGATAGTGCAGATATCGCCACAATGCGCCACACGCGTAAGATTACGAGAGGGGAGGGAGGTGCATAAGGTGTCTAAAAGCAAATTTCATTCTCAAAGCCAGTTATACAGCTCTTATAAACTAAGTTGTAATTCTTACTATGGTAGTAATCTCCACGCTTTTGTTGGCTCTTTAAATAGTACATAGGCATTTGTAACAAAACCCTGTTCTCCTCCAGCAGGTATGATAAACAACTGTAGGCTTTTCAATATCGCTGCAGAGCCCCTGAAACGTATTTCACTCCAGGTATATGGTCCAGTATGTGCTGTATGTTTCATCCATATAAACTATATATACGTCACTTCGATATCTCCGAATATTTCGTAAATCTTTAAGCCTTTTTGCACGTATGGTGTCATGTTCGATTAAAATTTGTCTGTCACTCTTAGTGTTTTTTTTTTTTTTTTTTTTTTTTTTTTCAAATAATCCTAGCTTCAAAAGAACTCTTCTTAATGTTCAGACACTGCCTTGGAAGTCAGTAGAATTTTTAGCTTTATAAGCACTTTCTTCAAAGTTGGTCTTTGTTTTTCTGTGCTTTAAAAATTATTCATAGTTCGCCTAAGTACCTCTGAATTAAAACATCGAAATTAGATTTTGCGCATGTTCTTAATATTTGTTTACTGGGCATAGAGAAGGACGTTGTCGCACTAGCACCAATGGCTTTTCTTTCCTTAATAACTCTCCTAAACTGTTTTCAGACACAACTGTTGCCTCAGATACCCTTTTCCCAGATTTTTATAGCTGACCCAGACCATTGTTCCTTTTTTATAAATCTATGGATATTGTTTATTTATTTCTCGTGTTTTTAAATGTAGCACTTTATTTCCTAATGTGCTGCTAGGAGGCGTCATTTATAAAGGCCCTCTTGGAACCAGGAGACAAGCACATTTTGACACAAGCTGTTGTGTTACCGAGTAACTCTGCACGTGTTTAATTGCTGGCAACTGGTACGCAACTGACTGCCCTCCCCTCCAGTTGCAACCGTTCTGAGGTGGACTCGTCCAGATACCACTGCGCATCACTCTGCACTTTTCAAGATAAAAAAATACATCTATACCTCCAGCCTAGTTGCCACTTTATGCAATTGATTTTATAGAATGCGATAACAGAAAGATCATCTGAAGCTATATTGAGTTTAACGGAATGATTTACACGACCTAAAGCGATAATCGCGTTTTTCGAGAGATTTTCACTTCTTGTGCGTGGCCCATATAGGAAGCATGTCGTTCTCACTGGACAGAGTTACTAAGTATGGATGAGATCAGGCATAATATTTCTAAGAGGGATAAGAGGTAGGGAAAATGGAATTTGTGAATTGTGTGGGGGAAAAGAAAGCATAGAACACTATGTAACAGAATGCGAGGAGGTTGCAATATGGAGACAAAAAGGTTTGGGAAGAAAAATGGGAGAAGGTAGTGTTAACGGGCAGGGAGGAAAATAAGGTAAGAAGTATTGGTGAGTTCTTGCAGAAAGTAAAATAAAAATGGGCCAGAAATGTAAAAAATATTAGAAAGAAAGATGAGGGGGAAGAAAGGGACTAATTAAGTAATCAAAGAGGCATGGAGGTTAAGAGTGTGGCGTTTTTCCACCACTCGCAGCAGATAGGAAGCACGTAGACTGTTTGGAAGATCCAGGTCGAGATTTGATTAAATAAGAGTCATGAGATCTGTTATCAGGTGTAGATTTTTGGTGACAGAAATAAAATTTTATATGACTCCGATTTCGTAATATATTATGTAATTGTATTATCTGGATTACAATTCACTCTAACTTTCTTTCTTAATCAGTCACTGTAAATTACCTTCAACACATCGATAAATCATTATTTTTAAGTTAATATTTGTGGCGATATAACAGGTCGTCTCGTTTCTCGATGATTAATCAGCCCCAAAGTTGGGAGCGATCTTTGTGACCGTCCATCTTAATCATTGCATGTTAAACTGCACTTCTTGATGATTGAATTTGATTAACTATATAATTTGATTATATAATCTAATGTCCACTCGTCACTGTTACAAATACTGAATAACTCTTTTTGAAGGTTGTTAACTTTCCTTAACAATTATATTCACCGCAACATTTTTCATCGTCCTGAAACAAGACTGAAGAACATATATCTATATAAAGATTATTGATTTTCCGTAACTATCGTTACTCATCTATTAATTTTGTGATTGGCCGAAGTACTGCTACGTCACCGCATTACGTAATACAATTATTACTAGGGTCAATCACAAAATTACAAATATTTGTTTTTAATATTTTCATTACATGGCCTACTAAGTCATATTAGAAAACAATATTCATATAAAAAATTCCAACTGAAAGATATCGTTACAAGAGCTACCTGGCAGAGCAAAAGACCAGGGTGTGATGGAAGCCATGGTAGCAACAAATAAATGTAGCCTAAAGTTGGAAATTGTAAGGAAATTTTAAAAGTTTGTAATATGCACAATAAATATATGATATCATATCATCAAGTGCCTAGTGAACTGGATAGTAAGCAGCGCCCAGTGCAGTTCACTGACAGTTGTAATTCAGTTCGACATTTCGGTTTTGGTTCTACTCAATGGATCAGTTGTGTCTGTTCTGACGCCAAGAGTAGAAATCATGAGACAGGGGGGCGGGATATACAGCTACTGCGCACATATCGTTCAAAATCGTTCCAAACTGCAGTTCCAGAAGCATCCATTTCCAGATGATCCACGTCCGAGAAGGTATATAAAAGCGGATACAGGTCCTATTGCAGGTCTATACACGTCTCCAAACGTCTATCGCTTCCCATTATTCTTTGTCCCCGGCATACGAATACTTTGCATAAATGAGTCCTAACATTTTGTTAATATTAATACATATGCGTTCGTTAGTGAAGCGCCGTAGAACAGTACAAAAGGAAAGTCGTGGTCCTTTAAGATTTGCTATTATTTTTTGCGCAAACGGAGTTATTGCGAGGCTTCATACTAAAGTTCAGGCAACCCTTAACTCGTACTGTGAAAGTGTATCTTGTAACACCGCTACCAGGTTAACCGTTCTTGTATATAAATACTACTTATAGATAATACTAGGTATTCATCGGAATTTGGAAATATTATACTCAGTTCCGTTAAACTAATGCTAACATATTTTTAGGCTAAGATTGTATTTTGCGAAATATGTCACTCACTCACTCACTCACTCACTCACTCATAAATTATTTTCTAAGAATGGGCATTTCGGGTACAGAATGCCTGAAAACATTTCCGTGAAAACTTGATAGCACAATCTGTTAAAAATATCATCCATTTGTTTGCTCAGAAGATCCATGGTTATAATTGGACTATGACATTAAATTAGCACTGATAGCACATGAAATTGATGTTCACTACGTGAAATTCATCCTAAGATAACTTAATATACGCATTGTGCGTACGTATGTAAACCATTAAGCATGCAGATATGAATTTTACACAGCATAGGTCGTGGGTTCGATTCTGTGAGTTTCCGTGGCCTACATTGCTTTTACAGGGGTTTTCTTAGGTCTTTGGGAAGGTTCATTACATGCAACGAATCACCTCACCCTTAATTCGATTGGTTTTCAGAGTTGACTCACATCGACAATGCCTCGGTGCATGGCAGGAAGAAAGGATGATCTCTGTCAATCTTCCTCTCCTGGGTCTGATATCTCCGCCTTAAGTCCCATGTTGGCTGTGTACTGCCTCTGGGATAAATTATCCTTTTTAACTGGACCTGCCAGGGACATTCAAATTGTTAATAGCGGAAAACGTGCCCTCTGCTATGTAGGAGCTCCTGGATTAGCAATTCTGTTTCCACTCACTTCACCCGTTCCTCAAGGGATTCCCTCCAAGGAGATAGTACAAAAGTCCGCAGGTCACTATGTCCTAGTCCCCCACATTACACTTTTTTCTGCAAAATCTTGACCTTTTTTATAAACTTTACCTCCTCTCACTTTGTATTGGTAGAAAACTAAATAAAGCTTAAAATTTCATCCATTAACCCATCCATATTGTCACAGTGTGACATTGTCATGTTGACACAAGCCGGAGCTGGGCGCGTGGGTTTCAGAGAACGAGACAGAGAGAGGCTCCAGAGCATTCGGTCCATTGTTGTTGCCGAGAAATTTGTCGGAAGATCTGCTGTATTCTGGGGAGGTATAAATAACCCGCAAGGTGTTAGAGCGGCAGTTGTCTTTCTGGTTATGGCGACAGTCGAGGATTGACGTGTACCGCAGTGATTTCTTTCATTTGTTTTCATGCGGCGAAACACCGAGTCAGTCCTTGAAGATAGCTGACTGTCAGTTTCCCGTCTTTTTACTGTAGCATGCGTTGATCTAAATTTCTGCAAACCAGATTGCCGAATCTATGTACACCACGCAGTCAGAATGTATATCCGGGATGGGCCCTCGGTACTTGCGATATCTCGATACTCGCGATACCTCCATGGTATCGACATCGAATGATACTTCAGGAAATTCGATTGGTACTTTTCGATACCTCGCTGGTGATTATCCAATTTTTATTTTAAAATCACAAAATATTTTTGACGCAAGTAGAATACTGCAAAGCTCAAGAAATTTCCAAAATGTAGTGCTATCACAGTAATATTTTCCAAGAAAACAATCGTGTGTCAAATTCAGTGCCAGTTTAGAGTTACCAAGAACAAATCACTGCATGTCTCTTCAAAGGTTTGTCACCTCTTTCTTGTGTATGGAATAGTGGAAAATAACTAAAATAAATTAGTCGAATATATTTGTATATTCCACTTACAACATTTTTCTCTGAAAGACTATTTAGCACAGCGGGACTCATATGTGACAAAACAAAAACAGATCTTAGCCGAGAGTGAGAAGAATTAACGAAAAATTTAAAACGTGGACTGTTTTGATTTGAAATGTGTAATGTAGAGTTTAAAGATAGGAGCACTGATGTTTTGAAGTTTTATCTCATTAAATATGTGCATCTATTTAATTTTATTGGCATTATAAAGTTCTCCGAGTACCGAGGCTTCGGGTATCCTGGAAAATATATCGTATGGCATCCATAATCGAGAAAAACTGCTATCGATCCAACCCTAATATATCTCCGAAGCCAACTTCATTGATAGTTTTAGTGAGGGGTCTAATTTCAGAATACTAGAAGAGGATTAGGGCTTCAACATTTGCCTAGCGTGCTGCTTTAAAGAGAGTATCACCTGAATGCTCCTGGCATCAATCGCTAACTCCGAGCTAGCTCGTTAGTATACATAGATCTTCCTTCGTGTAATGGGGTCCAGGTTTCCCACTGCTTAATTGGATCTCTTTTTGCAACCAAATAAAAGCTGCAAGTTTCAAAGGCACAGTCATGAGGCTTTCGGAGTGATGAGATTTGAAACGGCTTCTGGTGTGAATATGACATTCATTAAAGTATGCTTAAAGGTTACCAAAATAACACCTTGGATGGAACATCTAATTACTTTATGCATCGAAATGTGTCCACCTCGGCGTGGTGAGAAGTAGATATAAAAATATCTCATCAAGTTTTCAGCATAAAGATTTTGGTACTTCTTATTTTAATAGTAAAGTTAAGATGTCATGCTTTACACTCATATGAGTTTCTACATTCACCATTTTTACAAAGGCTTGTTTTATATCGTCTTCTTAATCATCCAGATGAAATTAAGAATATACTGCAGTAGTTGTATCTAGTAGAAGTTTTAAAAAGCAGATTGAAATGCGGCTGCTTTGAAATTCAATGTTATGTCAACAAATCAATAAAAATAGTATCTTACGATTAAAATTTTTAAAAGTTCTTTTTATTGTGCCACACATTGTTTGGAATTTCTTTATTTTGTTTTGTATATCACTATTACTGGTGTATGACACAATATAGCCAAGATAATTAAAATAACTTTGTTGTTGGATTGGTTTATCATTTATGCAAATATAATTTTTAATATATAGATAAGATTAAAGTACAAGTTAATATCCCTGCAATTCTAACATTGCTTATGGTGGTTAGCTTGAGATGATGCAACAATATGCTTTTGTAATAATAGGTTTATGAAAGGTAGACAGAGAGATCCACGTAAAGGAAGCTTGTAGTTTACTAATTCTTTAAAAATTCCAATTCATATATACTATGACTTTGTGGGTTCGTAAAATTAAATTCCAAATTGCATATTTTCGAGATATTCTTTATTTCCGTAGAAATACACTCTGTACAGTAGCAGAATTACGTCACATAAACAATTACAATTACCAAGGTCGTTGTCCTCAACAAATAGCTCACTCTCAAAACACACCAGTTTCAATTACAACTCTCGTTACGATCTGTTTACGACTACTGTTTACCACTGTCTTTTCAACTACTCCACTGGCATGTCGAAATCTCTTATATATAGCCTCACTGATAATTTGCGACCACTCTGTAACAAACAAGAAATTGAATGTTCTGTCACTAGACGAGACACGAACGTTCCAGACGTCTAACGTCATCTGTGCCGGCAGGCCTTTTATCTCTGCCTTGCACTATCTGTTTGTGCGCGGCGCCGCACTGTCGTAAATAATGGGTCAGCGACAGCACTATTCAAAAGAAAGGACCACCAAAGTTGCGTATACATGTGTGATATACATGTGATAATTATACCAAAATATTTACTTAACCTAAGTTCTAAACCTAAACTGATAAGCAATTAAATACAGAGAGAGAGAGAGAGAGAGAGAGAGAGAGAGAGAGAGAGAGAGAGAGAGAGAGAGAGAGAGAGAGAGAGAGAGAGAGAACCGTGTTGAGCCCAACATTGGAATTAATAATTGTCCATTGTAATTAAATAAACGTGTTAATTACCGAGTAACTTCCAACCGGTGAATGCTGTTATCGCATTTTCTCCAATTAGCTCTTTAACTGGTCATCCAGGTACTTCACGAGGCTGAGTGAACCCTGAATCAGGCCTCCAAGAGTGAGATATACATACCTGTACCAGGAATAGAACCCAAGCCTTCCACTTAATAAATTACTTGCTCGCGCTACCACACAGTAGGGAAATAACCCTTCGAAATGAAAAGTTTCTCGCACTAAAATTCAATATTATTATATTCTGTTAGCTTAATATGAAACAAACACGCTGTAGTAGTTTCATTGTTGGTGTTCCTGTGAGAACCAGGCAAATTCAGACATGTTCAGTATCGCTGCAATGGAGGTAACATACAGTTAAAGTTGATGTTAGAGGAAGATCTGGAGTTTATTTCAAACGTAATCCCTGCTGATGAAACTTGACTGTATCATTTTGATCCTGAGAGCAAACAGCAAAACTCAGTGTGGAAATCTCCTTCATCACCTGCCCATAAAAAAGCAAAAGTGGTTGCTTCTGCTCGGACAGTTATGGTCATCTCATTCTTTCATATTCATGGATTGGTTTATCAGCATGTCGTACCTGCACACACATCAGTAACTGGAGAATACAATAGCGATATCCTGAAAACATTGCAAGCCCATATCAGGCGTAAAAGACGTAAAAGAAGCAGGCTGGATGCTGCACCACGATAATGGGCGGCCGCATATTGCCAATGTTGTTGATGAATATCTTGCAAAAATCAACGTGAAGTGTATCCCTCACCCTACCTATAGTCCGGATTTAAGCCCATGTGACATTTTTATATTCCCTAACTTGAAGAAACGCCTTCATGGGAGTCATTATCCATCATCAGAAGCAGTGGTGAAGGCTGCGAAGGCGATTTTGGAGGATCTCTCAAAAATGGTTTCCAGCATATCTTTGAAGACTGGAAGAAACGCTGGGACAAGTGCATCGCATTCAGGGGAGACTATTTTAAGAAGGATCATCAAAATTATGAGGATGAGTCAAGGTAAGTTGTCATCATTCTTTATTGAACAGCCCTCGTAATAATTATACAGTTGGTACAAATTACAAATTGTTTAATGTGGTACTGTGATTTTGAGGGTTCGCAGAATTGAAAGCTTTGTTTGATAAAATTTAAAATAGTCCTTACTTCAGTAGAAAGACCTTTGTACACCCCTTAAAGTCTCTAAAATGACGTGTCATACAAACAGTAATCTTCAAGGTCCACTGCCACACGTAAACAAATAAAAGTTTGCAATTGCGGTACACTTCAAAAGTCTACTACACAGCTGCACATACACACACACACACACACACACACACACACACACACACACACACACACACACACACACACACACACACACACACACACACAATTGACAGTTCTCAACTAGCAACTAACACTGCTTTGACAGCCGCGGCACATTTATGTCTCCAGTCACTGTTTCTAGAAATTAGTGGAACGCACGGTAACAATCGAGACGGCATCAGAAATACCGCACTTTGTGTCTCTTTCTCGGCCAACGCCCAGCGTTCCGCGGCACCAACCAACAATGTGACAGTACCATGGTAGTGATTTTCTTGACATGTGTTCAAACATATAATACAAGTAAACTGTGTGCACAGACAGAACCGAAGATGTCGTTTAAAGTGTTTTTTATTGTGATTAACTGAAATACATAGTACTACTTTTGTGGTTAAGGTATTTACAGGCCACACATCGTTCCTCACTGCCTATATTTGCCCGCCTCGGCAGCGTAGATGGTAGCATGTCTGCCTCACGTTCAAGAAGCCCGAGTTCGATTCTCGGTTCATGGACCCTGGACTCATTTGAGCATCATTTCACCCAATTCATTCACCGTCCGATATA
Organism: Mantis religiosa; assembly: GCA_030765055.1. Taxonomy (NCBI): domain Eukaryota; kingdom Metazoa; phylum Arthropoda; class Insecta; order Mantodea; family Mantidae; genus Mantis; species Mantis religiosa. The sequence continues at coordinate 143,249,451 of CM060955.1, read as the reverse complement.
CCTTAACGTTGGGGCGGACGTAAATTAAAAAAAAAAACTGCCTATATTTCGTACACCTTTTGTTTTATATCAGCAAAATCATTATTATAAACCAGGATTTTATAACACTTAAAGTCTGTATTAGCCTAAGAAAATCTTTCTGTTACTGTTTACAAATTCCATAAAGAATACAAGGGCAGTTGAATGAAACTAATTTAATTGTCCTTAAGGATTTAAAAGCTACCAGTATAAACTCGCCTAAGCCAGCTGTACATTCTGGTTATGTCTATCTCTTAATGGCTGTTTTATACCACCAGCTGTAATAAAACACAGGTGTGTTACCATTATGAACGATTAATTGCCCAGACCGGAACATCGTATAGAGAGAACTATTTGCTTTACGAGGAAGACACCTGGATAAAGGATAAGCATGAACGTTTATTACGTAGACTTTAGGATGAAACGTGGCACTTGGAGAACTGCTTTCTAGCGTTTGCCGAGACTTGATTAAACTATTAAGTTATGATGCATCTTTTTATTTTTGATCCTCAACCTTACCTTCCAGATTTTCTGTAACACGTAACTTTGCTTGAAACTTGGGAGTAGCTTGAAATATCTTTTCAAATTTTAATGTGGTAATAGGGTTAAGGGATTTAATTTATAGTTTTAATTTAGGAATTTTAATGTCTTTAATCCTTTCAATGTCTTGAATAACTCTTCCTAATAATTCAATTATATTTTAAAATTTTATATTTTAATTAAAATATTCTACAAGTATTAATAAGCCTATAAATAACTTAACGTTGGGGCGGACGTAAATTAAAAAAAAAACCTATAAATTATACATTAATTGGAAATTAATTGTTCTTCACACTAGCCGTGTGTAGGACGCAGTATGAAAGGGTAGAGCCAGACTGAAAAATTCAATGACATAGCCGGGATTTGAACCACGGATCTTCTAGTCTCCGTCCAGCCGCTCTAAACCATCAAGCTACAGTGGCCAACGTGCCAACATGACATTTATTCTACAACTGACTCGTGTTTTCCTAGTAAACCACTAGGAGTTCTCATAAACACATGAGACAACTACCTTAATGGCGACTTACTATGCTGTAAGTACTTTAAGGCCTGGGCTTTATAGTTCGGACCACTATTAGGTACAATTAATGGAAATTAATTGTTCTTTCCCACTAGCCGTGTGTAGGACGGTAGAGCCAGTCTACAAAGCTCGGGCGTCAAAGTACTTACAGTATAGTAAGTCGCCATTGAGGTAGTTGTCTCATGTGTTTATGATGATGATGATATTTGTGTTTAAAGGCGTACAACAACGAGGTCATCAGCGCCCTTAAAAGCTACTGATGTTAAAATCAGGTTAAAAAAGCTTCTAAAAGAGATTTAACCGCAAAATGTAATGTTAAAATACAGAAAAAGAGCTTAAGACCATAAAAACGTTAAATTCCATAACATTCAATGTACTTAATTGTAAAATTAGCCGTTAAAAAGAATTTTAAAACCTTGGCCACCACCTGCTCTTCGTTCCCGAGAACCTCTGCCAAGCTGGCCGGCAGCTGGAGAGACCTCCGAAGACGCGCTGTGCTAAAACAAATCCTTCCCATCCCATCCATCTCCTCACGGCGGGTACGACGGCAGGAGGTTACCCAAGAAATCGGAAGATCTTTCGCTGTCCGGAGCTTGTTTCTACGCAAAACGGACCACTCGTTATACCAAGAGGACAGCACAGCCCTCCGGAAGTCCCACTTAAGATCTTCCGCAGTAACAAGAGCGATGGTAACCTTTGTCTGTGTGTCGCCTGCGTCGCTGCCGAATCCTCCAGTTCATTCCCTGCTAGGCCTACGTGAGCAGGAACCCAGGCACACACCACACTAACGCCAGACCATGTGATTATGGGAACTCCTAGTGGTTTACCGGGAAAACACGAGTCAGTTGGAGAATTTTATGTCATGTCGGTACATTGGCCATAGTAGCTCAATCGTTTAGAGCGGCTGGGCGGAGACCAGAAGATCCGTGGTTCAAATCCCAGCTATGTCATTGAATTTTTCAGTCTGGTTCTACCCCTTCATAAACATTAATTATTATACTAGTTAAATATGAGAATTCAACTTTTTAAGTCTGCACACACTGTGGATATTAAGTGACATCAAAACTAAGCTATGATACCGAAATTAGGGATTCAATAAATAAAGAATCGTAATAAATTATATATGAAGATTTGGTATACTTGTTAAATTTGAACAGCATGTTGGTTGAGCAGATAACTCAGGGGAGACATCGTCACGTGCGGTCCATCTGGCAAACACTTGACAAGAAGTGCGGTCCCCTCCTTAGTAGCTGGTCATCGAAACAAAAGACACAAAGGACCACATGGTAACAAAAGGAATTTTGGTGTGAATAAGGCAGCTTTCGTGAGGGGAATCGCGGTTACAGCTGGACTGGCCGTCCAAGATGGAAGACGTGGCTGGGCAAAGTACATGTTCCTGCTTAAATCACGAATTAAGGGTTATCGCATAATATGTGTTTCATATACTGTAACTCCAGACAGTTGCTTTCATTGGTCAAGCACTACTTGCTAATTGTGGAATAATTTCATTTTAGCAATAATCTGATGATGTACAACCAAAATTATAAATTTTGAGACTCTTGTATTCCCCAAAAGCATTTTATAAAAATATCCTGTGTGGGTTTGAATAGTAGAACACCAAAATTAATAATCATTTAAATCATTTAATACATGGTATATAATCCAGTTTCTTCCAAGCATGCATATGCAAATAGTTTAGAGAAAAATCCTCCACCCTAAACTACCCTTTGAACATTTTGATTAATATGTCGTCATTATCATCTTCAAGTATTGGGCCCTGTGAACCTTTCTGTTCTCTTCAAGTGCCTACTGATCCTTCCAGAGTAGAGCTGGGCGCCCCACATCGCTCTTTCCCTTCGGCATATAATCTAAAACTCTTCTTGGAAGTCGTTCCGCATGCATTCTTAAAATATGAGTTTTCCATTTATTTTTGTTCTTTATTATTTTACTGTTTAAATTAAAAATCCCAAGCTCTTCTCCTATTTTTTCGTTCCTTACGTGGTCTATTCTTTTATAACCTGTCACGCTTCTCAAAAATCTCATCTCTGCCGATTCTAGCTGTTTGCGTTGGTTCTTTGACAGTGTCCATATTTCGGAACCGTATGTTAACATTGGAACTACCATTATCTTATAAAATTTCATCTGTATTTCCTTTCGTGTTTTCCTGTTCAGCGTTCTTATTACAGTCCCACACATTTGATTGAATGTATTTAATTTCATTTCCATATCCCTTTTGTTATTTGCTACTGCTACTGTGTAGCCTGGATAGTTAAAACTATTAACCTGTTCTATTATTTTATTGTTGTAACTATTTTTGCTCTTATGTTGTTCTTTCCTCTAAAAGCCATTACTTTAGTTTTGTGTTCTGAGATTGAAAGGTTATATGTTTCCGCTATGTTGTTTAAACTATATACTGCCCTTTGCATGTCATTTTCTGAGTGGGATATTATCAGCTGATCATCAGCAAATAATACTGTATTTAAATTATGTTTCCTGTTTTATACTTTGCTTCCATTGTTGTACCATATTATCAATATAGATATTAAAGAGTATAGGTGATAGAGGGCATCCTTGTCGTACTCCTTTATTTATGTCCACTGCTTTTGTTTTCCTTCCACTCTTTATTGTTGCTGTTGTAATGCTTTTATACATACCTTGTACAGTCCCTATTAAATGTGATGGTATTCCACAATTTTCCATCGCTATCCAAAGTTGATCCCTTAATACCGAATCGAAGGCTTTAACATAGTCAACAAAGAGCATAAATGTATCAACATTAAATTCTTTGTGTTTTTAAATTAGTTATTGAATTGTAAATATACTATCCGTGTATGATCTTCCTTTTCTAAATCCGTTTTGGGCCTCATGAAGCCGTGCTTTCGCTATTGTACTTATTCTTCTTGCAAATATTTTAGCATATAGTTTATTCACTGAGCACAGCAGACTAATTCCTATGCAGTTTAATATACTTCATTACAAATTAAATGTACATCTGGAATTTTCCGGTAAGAAGCTCTTCAGAAGCTCTGTATTTTAGAAGACCTTTGCATATCTGGTAACTCATAATAAAAACTAAAAATATTAATATATAAAGACACTCCCAATGTACATCAAATATATACTTTTGTGCAGTGAGCCATTTGCTCTTTGTTTGAATTGTCTCATACTTCACTTGAATGGAAGATCATTCGCCTTTTTATGTCCCGGTATTGCTATGAAAATATAATATCAAAGTTATCTCATAGAGACCAGTTTATAGAATATTTAACTATCACTTAAACCTCTTGCATTCCCATACTCCAACTATATTTAGCAAAGAATTTCTATGAATGATTTTATTTATTAATATGAGATAGTATGTGCGTTTGCTTTTAAGAGGAGGGAAAGTCATGTGAGTGCAAGCGTATCAGATTCTATAGCTATAATAGCTTTGCAAAATTGAAGTAGAAGGTGTTTAGTTTTTAATAAATTTAAATTTATATTTATGAATTTACAGCAATTTTCGGTCTTCTTGGCATGGCATCCTGAATATCATTAAGCGTCTTTGTGATTCTGTTGAAGCCTACAGATTTTTCCAGTCTTTATTGTTGTCTAATACAGAATATCTGCCCTTTCAGCCTATGTAATCCTCAGTCTGAGGACTGAAGGACAATGTAAATGCAAAACAAAGCAAATTTGCTGTCAACCTAAGATTGAGTTTCCCTTTCTTGCTATGTTGATATTTGTTTGTTTTCTTTCGCTCAGTTTATGGCTCTTGACAAACTTATTTGTCATATGACAAGTTTAATATGCCTTGGAACTTAGGACATAGGCTTAGTAAGTACAAGAAAAAATTCAACTTCGCTTTAAGTATGACAGCTTAAAGGATTACAAAGGATGAAACATGGTGGCTTCTGAAGATGTCCTGCTTCCAGGAATAAATACAACGTAACATTTCACAAGCACAGCTTGAGACTTGCAGACCACTTTGAGTCAGGACTGGCTATCAAGAAAATATGTGTCGTTAATATTTATAAAGGATACTTCTTGAAGGAATTCTCTCTGAAGTTTCATATTCGTCTACTCAGAAAAGAAAATGAAATAGCTCGCTTTCCAAGGACTTCCATTTTATGAAAGTCCAAGAAGAACGACCGAGAATGTCCCGCAATCTTTCAAAACTGTAATACGAAATTTACTAACACTGTCTATCTGGCAACAGAGCCTCATGTAAACGGTGCGTGACGAAAGCAGACGTTTTTCATTACGGGTGAAAAATGGCATTCGCACTGGATGAAAGGATAGAGATAATTCTTCACAGAGGCAGCCAGGGATGTACCCAGAGGAATTTTAACGCCACACATGCCCAGAGGAATGTAATAACGTACGGCACGTTTGGGAATCTCGTGAAAAGAGAAGCAGATTAGCCTCAACATAATCGTTCTATCCTGCAAAGAGCACCGCTAAAATTAAAGTAATTATGGCTCATGGGCAGTTAAATCGTGTGTTGAAGTAACGAAAGGAACGCAATGTGAAAATGTTGAATGGTAGATTGCTCCATACTCCATAATGCACTGCTGATCAAATAGAAACAGACATTTGGAGACGCTCGATATTAAACAATGGAGGATGTGAATTCATCTGATCTAACAAGAAAAAATAGTATTAGTAACAGTAGTAATAGTAAAGATCTGTGTTTCCTTTTTATATTCTATCATTTGGATAGCATGGAGAAAAGATATTGCATTCCACCCACTTGATATTTCATAAGCAATAAAGGTTTTGAAACTCCTTGAATTCAAAGAAAGAATTTTTAGGGAAAAAAAAAAAGAATTTCTGTGTGCGTCCTTGCCTAAACCACGGGATCATAAAGCAAAGGAAACTACTACATTCAAACTTGGCTTTAAGTTTAGCGTTTTACAAGGAAGAAGCTCAAATTTATTCAAGAACATAACCTCAAATTTAACTTTATTTGTTATAGTTTCCAAAAATATTAAAAACTCTTGATTTTAATTCAATTACCGTATAGTTTAGACTTTTATTGTCAAATGAAATGTGTTTTTTATTCTTGATGACACTCCCATAGTCAGTAAATCCTTAAAGAAGCTTATTGCACAGAAAATGTACATGACTGAACGAATGAACTAACGAACGAATGAATGAACCAATGAACGAATGAATGAACCAATGAACGAATGAAAGAACGAACGAATGAATTATTTATTTATTTACTGCGAATATTCCAAAATTTTACAATTTACAACTTTAGGTTACGTTTATTTGTCTTTACCTTGTTGCTACCTTGGCTTACATGACACCCTGGTCTCCTGCTCTGGCAGGTAGCTCTTAACCCTTTCTGTACCACATTATTTTGCTACTTATGCCTGTATTGCTCTACCTCGACTTAAATAGCCAAGATCGTTACGGTGTCACGTAGGGCACTGTACATACATTCAAATCTGGATATCGCGGGTTCAAGTCTCGGCAACCGCAGTCAAATGTGCCTGTGGTATATGACGGGGAGGGCCCAAGTAAAGGAATCGGTGTGATGGCAGGCATGGATGTTGGCGGGGTATCGTTCGACGGCGGCTACATAGATTTTGCTTCTTTTCTTAAAAAAAAAAAAAAAAAAAAAAAAAAAAAAAAAAAAAAAAAAAAAAAAAAAACAGTACAGTGTTAATTATGACAAAATATTTTTTACAGCTCTGAAAATCTAAAATATAAAGTTTAATTGGAAAAGGACAATATAAAAAGAATATCGAACAAGAAAAAATAACAAGAAAAGTGCTAAAACCATTACACATAGGAAAACACCTAACGTCCATGATAATGGACACCGGGACTAAAAGGGTTAACCTCCATGCCTCCTTGTTACTTACTTAGCCCCTTTCTTCCCCCCTCCATCTTCCTTTCTTACATTCTTTACATTTCTTGCCCATTTTTCTTTTATTTTCTCTAAGAAATCACCAATTCTTCTTACCTTCTTTTGCTTCTTTCCTGTTAACATTTGGTAGCTAGTATCCTCTTCTCTACGTTCTCCCATTTTTCCTCCCAAATCTTTTATCTGCATATTACAACCTCCTCGCATTCTGTTACTTTGTGCTCTATGCTTTCTTTTCCACCACAGAATTCATACATTCCTATATCCCTACTTCTTTTCCCTTTTAGGAACATTGTTCCACTTCTCATCCAAGCTAGCCCTTCTACCTCTTGCCTATTGCAGTAATCTGCGTAACCTTCTCGCCATCAGTATCTTTTTATTTGTTTGTAAGATTGTAATGATTTCATATCATTAAAGCACATACTACGAGGACTGTTCAAAAAAGAATGATCCTAATTTTTTTGACGGTCATAATTTTTCGCACTAAAATTCAATCTCATTATATTCTATTAGCTTAATGTGAAGCAAACACGCCGTAGTAGTTTCATTGTTAGTACTTCTGGTTCCCGCCTATGAGAACCAGGTAAGTTCAGACATGCTCAGTATCGCCTACTGCTGCAAAAGAGGTAACATGCAGTTAAAGTTGATGTTAGAAGAAGATCCGGAGTTTGTTTTAAACCTAATCACTGCTAGTGGAGCTTGGCTACATCATTTTGAGCCTGAGAGCAAATAGCAAAGCTCAGTGTGGATATCTCGTTCATCACCAACCTCCAAAAAGTAAAACTGTTTGCTTTTTCTGGGAATGTTATGGTCATCTCATTCTTTGATATTCATGGAATGGTTTATCAGCATGTTGTAGCTGCACACACATCAGTATCTGTAAAATACTACAGGGATGTCCTGAAAACATTGCAAATCCACATCAGGCGCAAAAGACCACATTTCTGTGAAGCAGGCTGAATGCTGCACCATGATAATGCGCGACCGCATATTGCCAATGTTGTTGCTAAATATCTTGAAAAAATCAACGCGAAATGCATCCCTCTCTATAATCTGGATTTAGCCCCATGAGACGTTTTTCTATTCCTAACGTTAATTTAATTTTACTCATTTTTGTGTCATATAAGAGAACCCTATCTATAATGCGTGTGCTACTGTGTTTATTTTCAAATGTGGCTTTAGTTGAACTAGTAATTAACATTATTATAATTTTCACCTTGTGATAAAAGATGCAGAGAGGATCCGATGTTCAGGAATTTTATGTCAAGGTGTTCTGAAGAGTACCTCATCTGCAGGTGTAAACAGGGAATATAATCAATACAGATAGGCGCCATTTTCTGTATTATTTATCACATTAAAACGTTAGCTAGAGCTTCAAGGAGAGTTCAGTAAACAAACATGACATTTGTGATTTAAAACTTAAAAATCAAGAAGATATGCAAAGTATAATGGATTTTATCATACCTTTCCTCTATATTGGAAAATGTGTTAAAATTTGAATGCAGTTTTTTCAGGCGTTAAACGAGTATTAAGGGTGGCATTTCGTATAATTTCGGAAACAGTTTAATTTCTAAATAAAACATAGGTTACCTCAAAATGCAACGCTTTTACTACAAAAATTGCAGGAAAGCTGTTCTTAAACTTTTAAAATTTACTTTGATAGTATTGACATCTTTGAGCCATGAAAGATGTATTCAGGAAAATGTATCGTTGGCCGCACCGTGGCAGATTGGTTAGACCGCATTGCTCTCTCCATGGTTCGATTCCAGGTGACAGCAAAGTGAGACTTGTGGGTTTCCTATGCGGTTTCCCCCGCCATTATTCCACCAATCGCTCCTTCAGTTATCTTTCCTATCATCCACATTTCTCGCTCTTATCCCGGGCTAGCCCCTCAACCCTCGTTCCTTTATCAAGCTCAGTGCTTCGGCATCCCTCTCCCCGACTTTCCGGTCTAGTAGAACCCTAACAGCTCCAAACGCTGGAATCGGTGAAGTAAGGAGGGGGAAAAAACACCAGAATCAATTTAGTCTACCACTAATATTAACAAATTTAGTAATAAGGTAGTATAATTAAAACTAAAATAAGGTTGAAACCTTCTATAGCCTAATTACGTTGAAACTTTCAACAGACAAAGGTAGTGTTTTGTTTTTAGTTCAATTATTTGCTGTAGTAAATAGGGGAAGTAATGCCTGTTACTCATTCAACACAGATATTACCGGAAATACATTTTTTCGTAGGCTGCGTCAAACAAAAGCGAAATGTGGAATAGATCGGAAACTTCGTGTTTAATTTTGATATTTTCAAAGGAATTACGATAAGTCCTAGGAAGGTACCACAAAATGTTACCCCACCCTTGTGACTGCTTGTTGGTGCTGTATGAAGTAAGTGTGGGAGTAGAACACAGAGTTTAAATACCAACAAAGCTTATTTAACAATGTTGTCCATTTATCTTTTACTTTTGGCTTATAATTGTTGTTTTCTGGTCTATTAGTAAAGAGAACGTTCAAAAGAGGAATAGAAAGCTGAAAGTCGAAAATTTCAGTACGTACAAGTATGGTATGAAAGCAGTGAAGATTACTATTTCGTTAAGGAAGATAAAAAATATTGTTGGAGGAAAAATTCGAAAGGGAAATTAAGGTAGATAAAAAATAAATAAGGATAGGCATATTAGTAGGAGCAGGAGACGTGTGTGGGATCATTAAGGAAGTGGAAAGAAAGAAAAAGTGTGCATAAAGCAAGGGTAGAAGGCAGAGTCTTCCACCTTCAGCATCTGATATTAACGATAAGCAAGACCAGCAGCAGGGTAGGCGAATAATGATGATGGCGGTAAACTGCACCATGTTAGCATTAAAATGGAGACCGAGTATGCTTCACTAGGCCAGTGCTCCATTATGAGTCAGGACGCATCCCTCCAGTCTCTAATTAGCGTGTGGAGACAACGGTGAAATTTAACGAGGCGTTAGCTTTAGCGCTAAATTGCCACCTCAGGTAAGACTCGGATCAGACTATCAGCATTATTTTCGAATTGTCTTTTCCAAGCACCGTCTGCACATTTACAATTCTGTCATCGGTTTCTATTCCTTTATCTTATTCCCAGAGCGGGTGCAGTGGATAATGATACTCAAGAACGACAGTTAAGGTGATAGCATGAGGGAAAGGACTCCATAACTGCTTTCGCATAGATGAAATGATATATGTTGCATTATTTAGGGAATCGGCAAAAAATGTATAAAAGCTTAACTCATATTTTATATTTTAATTCTAGGCAAGTTTTACAGAAGGTGTTATTATATATTTCCTGGTAGGAGCAATGAGGATATGGGCATACAGCAGCCTTTAAAAGGTATTTACGAGCCCATCTTTTAAGAGTTGGTCACTATGTTATGGCTTTGAAATTAGTTTCTCTTTATGTGTGTAGGAGAGACAAAGCCCGTAATAGCTTACCATTTGAGAAAAATAATATGCTTTTGCAATTTGAGCCGGTAATCACGGCTATAAATGCTAACTCAAATTAAAAAACATGTACTAGGCCTTAATTTTGTACTGTAACTGTACATAAACAGCTTGTAGAGTAACATTTTGTCCATCCCTTACGGTACTGTAGAAGTCATTCGGAATAAAAAGTACTTCAGAGGCTATTTTCAATAAATTCTAACCCCCTACCCCAGGGGCCTACTGCGGTTGGTACGGGATTGGCGATCCCGGGGTCCCGAGCCAAATCTCTCGATTGGGTGTGTCTGAGTGGTGAGAGAGCTCATGTCAAACGCCCAAACAAGGTTCACATCCGTGTTTGACCCTTATCTAAATAAAATAAATTAAATTATATTAGAGTCAAATTTAAGTGAAAGCAAAGCTATAGCAAAGCCAAAGCCAGACAGGAGCAGAGCTTGAGCGGAGCCAGAGCAAAGTCAGTTCAAAGCCAGAGCGAGACCGGGATAGTGGCCGGAGCCTAGCCAGAGCGAAGCCAGAGCAAAGCCAGAGCAAAGTCAGTTCAAAGCCAGAGCGGGACCGGGATGGTGGCTGGAGCCTAGCCAGAGCAAAGCCAGAGCGGGACCACGATGGTGGCCGGAGCCTAGCCAGAGCGAAGCCAGAGCGAGACCGGGATAGTGGCCGGAGCCTAGCCAGAGCAAAGTCAGAGCAAAGCCAGAGCGGGACCGGGATGGTGGCCGGAGCCTAGCCAGAGCAAAGCCAGAGCGGGACCACGATGGTGGCCGGAGCCTAGCCAGAGCGAAGTCAGAGCGAGACCGGGATAGTGGCCGGAGCCTAGCCAGAGCGAAGTCAGAGCAAAGCCAGAGCGGGACCGGGATGGTGGCCGGAGCCTAGCCAGAGCAAAGCCAGAGCGGGACCGGGATGGTGGCCGGAGCCTAGCCAGAGCGAAGCCAGAGCGAGACCGGGATAGTGGCCGGAGCCTAGCCAGAGCGAAGCCAGAGCAAAGCCAGAGCGGGACCACGATGGTGGCCGGAGCCTAGCCAGAGCGAAGCCAGAGCGAGACCGGGATAGTGGCCGGAGCCTAGCCAGAGCGAAGTCAGAGCAAAGCCAGAGCAAAGTCAGAGCAAAGCCAGAGCGGGACCGGGATAGTGGCCGGAGCCTAGCCAGAGCAAAGCCAGAGCGGGACCGGGATGGTGGCCGGAGCCTAGCCAGAGCGAAGCCAGAGCGAGACCGGGATAGTGGCCGGAGCCTAGCCAGAGCGAAGTCAGAGCAAAGCCAGAGCAAAGTCAGAGCAAAGCCAGAGCGGGACCGGGATAGTGGCCGGAGCCTAGCCAGAGCGAAGCCAGAGCGAGACCGGGATAGTGGCCGGAGCCTAGCCAGAGCGAAGTCAGAGCAAAGCCAGAGCAAAGTCAGAGCAAAGCCAGAGCGGGACCGGGATGGTGGCCGGAGCCTAGCCAGAGCGAAGCCAGAGCGAAGCCAGAGCGAGACCGGGATAGTGGCCGGAGCCTAGCCAGAGCGAAGTCAGAGCAAAGCCAGAGCAAAGTCAGAGCAAAGCCAGAGCGGGACCGGATGGTGGCCGGAGCCTAGCCAGAGCGAAGTCAGAGCAAAGCCAGAGCAAAGCTAGAGCCGAGCCAGAGCGGGACCGGGATGGTGGCCGGAGCCTAGCCAGAGCGAAGCCAGAGCGAGACCGTGATAGTGGCCGGAGCCTAGCCAGAGCGAAGCCAGAGCCGAGGCAGAGCGGGACCGGGATGGTGGCCGGAGCCTAGACAGAGCAAAGCTAGAGCCGAGCCAGAGCAAAGTCAGTTCAAAGCCAGAGCGAGACCGGGATAGTGGCCGGAGCCTAGCCAGAGCGAAGTCAGAGCAAAGCCAGAGCAAAGTCAGAGCAAAGCCAGAGCGGGACCGGGATAGTGGCCGGAGCCTAGCCAGAGCAAAGCCAGAGCGGGACCGGGATGGTGGCCGGAGCCTAGCCAGAGCGAAGCCAGAGCGAGACCGGGATAGTGGCCGGAGCCTAGCCAGAGCGAAGTCAGAGCAAAGCCAGAGCAAAGTCAGAGCAAAGCCAGAGCGGGACCGGGATAGTGGCCGGAGCCTAGCCAGAGCGAAGCCAGAGCGAGACCGGGATAGTGGCCGGAGCCTAGCCAGAGCGAAGTCAGAGCAAAGCCAGAGCAAAGTCAGAGCAAAGCCAGAGCGGGACCGGGATGGTGGCCGGAGCCTAGCCAGAGCGAAGCCAGAGCGAGACCGGGATAGTGGCCGGAGCCTAGCCAGAGCGAAGTCAGAGCAAAGCCAGAGCAAAGTCAGAGCAAAGCCAGAGCGGGACCGGATGGTGGCCGGAGCCTAGCCAGAGCGAAGTCAGAGCAAAGCCAGAGCAAAGCTAGAGCCGAGCCAGAGCGGGACCGGGATGGTGGCCGGAGCCTAGCCAGAGCGAAGCCAGAGCGAGACCGGGATAGTGGCCGGAGCCTAGCCAGAGCGAAGCCAGAGCCGAGGCAGAGCGGGACCGGGATGGTGGCCGGAGCCTAGACAGAGCAAAGCTAGAGCCGAGCCAGAGCGGGACCGGGATGGTGGCCGGAGCCTAGCCAGAGCGAAGCCAGAGCGGGACCGGGATAGTGGCCGGAGCCTAGCCAGAGCGAAGTCAGAGCAAAGCCAGAGCGAGACCGGGATAGTGGCCGGAGCCTAGCCAGAGCGAAGTCAGAGCAAAGCCAGAGCAAAGTCAGAGCAAAGCCAGAGCGGGACCGGATGGTGGCCGGAGCCTAGACAGAGCAAAGCTAGAGCCGAGCCAGAGCGGGACCGGGATGGTGGCTGGCGCCTATCCAGAGCGAAGCCAGAGCGAGACCGGGATGGTGGCCGGAGCCTAGCCAGAGCGAAGCCAGAGCGAGACCGGGATAGTGGCCGGAGCCTAGCCAGAGCGAAGCCAGAGCGGGACCGGGATGGTGGCCGGAGCCTAGCCAGAGCGAAGCCAGAGCGAGACCGGGATGGTGGCCGGAGCCTAGCCAGAGCGAAGCCAGAGCCGAGGCAGAGCGCGACCTAGATGGTGGCCGGAGCCAAGCCAGAGCGGGACCGGGATGGTGGCTGGAGCCTATCCAGAGCGAAGCCAGAGCCGAGGCAGAGCGCGACCTAGATGGTGGCCGGAGCCAAGCCAGAGCGGGACCGGGATGGTGGCTGGAGCCTATCCAGAGCGAAGCCAGAGCCGAGGCAGAGCGCGACCTAGATGGTGGCCGGAGCCAAGCCGAGCGGGACCGGGATGGTGGCTGGAGCCTAGCCAGAGCAAAGCTAGAGCCGAGCCAGAGCGGGACCGGGATGGTGGCTGGAGCCTAGCCAGAGCGAAGCCAGAGCCGAGGCAGAGCGCGACCTAGATGGTGGCCGGAGCCAAGCCAGAGCGGGACCGGGATGGTGGCTGGAGCCTATCCAGAGCGAAGCCAGAGCCGAGGCAGAGCGCGACCTAGATGGTGGCCGGAGCCAAGCCAGAGCGGGACCGGGATGGTGACCGACGCCTAGCCAGAGCAAAGCCAGAGTGAAGCCAAAGCAAAGCCAAATCAAAGTTAAGTTCAAGTCACAAGAAAAGTTTAGCGGTAAAGTACAGTTTTTGAAAGGTCGCTGATGACCATGAAGTTGAGCGCCCTTAAATATAAATAATCATCAATAAATTCCAAATTACATTATTTGAAAATATTGTGGGAAGAGATAACAAAATGTTCAGCTTAAACCCGTTTCATTTTTACCTTAATTGTTAGCTCAACGTTCTAATCAGCCTTTCCTTTATATCTGGGCATTTTATGTAGCAATATAATATAATACGAACCACTTGGTAAACTAAAACAGAGAGGATATTTTGAGTAGAAAAACAAAATAAAACTTAACTTGATTTTCAATAAATAAAATGTTATTATACATATCTTAATATGTTACTCTAACTATACAAAATAATGAATTGTAGCAGCCCAAAATCTATTGCGCCAAATATGCAACTTGATTATATAAGTATAGAGAAACCTCACTGTACGTTCAGCAGTTTCTTTCTTTCTCCTTTAACATTTTGTTTCGGCAAAGAAAAACGCATTCCAGGATGTAGGCTTCATCTTGTTTGTACCGATAACGAGAAGAGAGGAACTTATCACAGTCCTGACGCCCAATTTCCCTTAGAACTTCCGCCCCAACATCTTGGTGCTTCAACTACCGGATGCCTTTCCAGAAAACAAAGCTCGCCTTTGAATTTTCAGTAGACATCTCTTATCCTCCTATAAGGCTGTTTAAAAAAATGCAGACATTCCGAAACTTTATATTTATGAAGCAAGATTTAGGAAAAATAGATATCAGGGTTGGGTTGATGACAAATGGGGAAAAGAAACCTCACGTTAGTTATGTGATTCCTCACAGTTCTTCAAAAAGTGTATTACTGCTCTATCCACTTCAGTTTATGCAGACAAACTGTATAGAAACATTTGTATTCTTCATATTTATTTTAGTTAAAATGTGAAAAGAGAAATACAGTGTCTCTAAGCGATAGTAAAATCTTGATACAGCTTTGAAATTCCGGTTTGTTTGCATCATCAGAAGAAAAGGGTGTTTGACCATTGAGAAAAGTGTATAAGTATTTAAAAATTTAACTGCTAATATAACAATTCTTTGCCCCCTTTGTGATACTAGATGGCTAAGTGCAGGTACCTCCTTTAAAGCGTCGATAATATACATTATTATAATGTAAACAATAGAGCTGCGGGCTCTGTAGTGTAGATAGTAGTGTGTCTGCCTCTCGTTCAAGAGGTCCCGAGTTCGAATCTCGGTCAGGGTGAGTTATCTGGATAACTTTTTTTGGGGAAGATTTTTATTATCCTGAAAGACGTCTTATATGACAACATTGGAGGACGTAAATTAAAGAAAGCAATAAAGAAAGAAGGAAGGAAAGAAAGAGAGAAAGAAAGAGAGAAAGAAAGAAAGAGAGAAAGAAAGAAAGAAAGAGAGAAAGAGAGAGAGAAAGAAAGAGAGAGAGAAAGAAAGAGAGAGAAAGAAAGAAAGAAAGAAAGAAAGAAAGAGAAAGAAAGAGAGAAAGAGAGAGAAAGAAAGATAGAGAAAGAAAGAAAGAAAGAAAGAGAAAGAAAGAGAGAGAAAGAAAGAGAAAGCAAGAAAGAAAGAGAAAGAAAGAGAAAGCAAGAAAGAAAGAGAGAGAAAGAGAGAGAGAAAGAGAGAAAGAAAGGAAAGGAAGAAAGGAAGGAAGGAAGGAAGGAGGAAAGAAGGAAGGAAGGAAGGAAGGAAGGAAGGAAGGGAGGGAGGGAGGGAGGAAGGAAGGAAGGAAGGGACGAAGGAAGGAAGGAAGGAAGGAAGAGGAAGGAAGGAAGGAAGAAAGGAAGGAAGGAAGGAAGAAAGAAAAGAAAACGAAATAGCTATAGGTAGTGAACGTAGTGAGCTATACGTAGGTTTGATGTTACAGGTATTCCAGTTTGCATAACACTGGATGCCATGGAGAATGGTGAGTTTATAAATAATAAAAGAACTCCGTAGACAACTGAACAGAAAATGTTTGTTTTTTGCTTGGCAGAAATGAAATAGTTGAAGGATAAACAAGATTTTTTTTTTTTTTTTTTTTTTTTTTTTTTTTTTTAATTTTGGTTGGCTCCGCAGTTTAGTCGGTAGACCACCTGCCTGCATGCTAGGGGTCCCGGGTTCGATTCTCGGCGGTGGGGTGGGGATTTTTTTCCAACCAAGATAATTCCCCGTCTTCCCCATAGTCTGCAGGTGAGTGAGAGTGTGAATGTGTGCGTGATCTAATGCTTAAAAACAAAAAATGACGAGTTAGCATCTTCGGTATGTTCCAAAGGAAGAACGGCTGTCGATATGACCATTGCAGTTAAAGGAGGGATATAAATGGAACAAGAAAAAAAAAAATAGATTGCTATTTTGCATGTTCGATATTCTAAGGGGAATATATGCCCATATCTAACCGTAGGATGGTATGATATTACCATTTCTCAATATGCAACTTATAATATATCGTAAAGCTTTTCATTGACCTATATATTTATCGGTATTGTCCAGTGTACCAAAATATTTTTGTTTTTGCTTATGATTTCCAGCTACCATAAAATTGTGATACTATGACAGGATTTTGTGATAGAATTGTGACGGTGACAGGAAACACGTACACTAGTTTTTAAATAAAAACTTCACATGGAATAAGAATGTGACATATTTCTTTAAAATGTTTCATTCTGTGACTTACTACCCAGAAAAACAACCTTTTATGTATATTTTACACATTGCTCTTCTATTATTAATCTGTCTATTTTATAAATTAAAATAATATGAGTAGTTACGGACTCTCTTTTACTGCTGGTGTACGACATTGGACGTCAATACTGTTTCAGTTTCCTCATAGGGCTTTGCATTAGGCTTTGAGGTTGTTTTAAGTGTCGTGAATCTATGGACCATCGGTTTAACTTTCCTTCTGAACAAAGCCATGCCAAGGTTCTTACGCCCTAAGATATCTATTGCTCTCCACCCAATTTGGGTCCACGATTTCACGAGCCGAAGACTAACATGTTACCCCTTCGCACGGAGGACGACATATTTCAAAATAGTCCCAAAATTCACTCCTGCTTTATTCAGTATTATTGTTCTATACTAATAATAATCCACGGTGAACAATCCGACAGCAGACCTCATGCCCATATACGTAGGGGATCATCCAACCGATACGGGGTCAAGATCTGGGCAGCACCTCGTCAGCCTCACACGGGTATTGGCTTTATTGATAGCGCTCGCTACCTATCGTAGCGCCTCAAATTAATCGCGATGTTGAGTGGTCAGCACTGGTGTACCTGGGACTTAAATTCCAAACCCCCAGGGGTGCATTCCGGGTCAGGGTACCAAAGCACAAAGACTGTTCTATACTGGTAAAAGAAAATTATTCGTACGGTTTATACGAGTGTGTTATGTCCCACATTTGACCTTCAAATGCCAACCAATGGATGATAGGAAAGATCTACCTGATGTTCCCATTTATTGCATTTTGTCACGTTCATAATTTCTTATTCGTGTCTGCTCGATTCACAGATTTTGGTTACTGGAGGAGGAAAGTAAACTGGCCGAAAATAGTCACTAAGCTAGACTATTGCAGAAACAACATTTAACGCATTATTTCCCCTTTAAGACACAAGAGTCTATGAAATGGTTTCATTTACTCACAGCAAACGTAGACAAGGTCTATCAAGAACTATATTCTATGAAGACCTTGGGGACTCACACGAGCCAAATAACAAAGAATTGGCATCTTTCATAGCTTATCTAACATAAAATTGAATTCAAGACCTTAAATGGGACAAAACTTAAAAATGTAAAAGCATCCAAAATATATCAAGGGATATCTTAAAGTGTTAGACCTATCTAACCTATTCAATCCACTGCTTTTCTCCTAAACGTTTCACGAAATCTATTAGCACTACGTATGTCTGGCTCTGTATACCTCTCAGACGAATATTTAGCTACAGTTCAGTCTGGCTGGAACATCCGTTCCGGAATCGTGTTTCTGGTGAACTAATTCTTTGTTATGGAGGAACATTGTCATCCACGCCCAGTCTTGCTTCCATTTAGAAGTATAGTTAAAACAATTTTTTGCATCATAAACAATGATTCTTTTATAAGTGATTGTTGCTAAGCTGATATTGCCTGGAAAATGGTGAAATGGCCTTGAGTCTTGTTTCTTGACCATGAGAGAGAAACGATTTCTGTTTCTATTGATATGCATTAGATTTGACGACATAAGAGATAGAACAACCCGCAAAGACAGACAACCTAGCTCCAGGAACAGAATTATTTGGACTTATGGAAAACTTCTTCTTCCTTTTCTTTTTCTTCTTTTTCTTCTTTTTCTTCTTCTTCTTCTTCTTCTTCTTCTTCTTCTTCTTCTTCTTCTTCTTCTTCTTCTTCTTCTTCTTCTTCTTCTTCACCTTCACCTTATCCCTAGTAGCACCATTTATTGCTGTGTTAGGGGATTTTTGTTTCTCTATCCCTTTATGGTGGGCCAAAGGAACCGAAGCTCTGAATCGTGATAGAGAACCAGGACGGGTGATCAGCCCGATGCCTGACGTGAGGGTGAAGGAAGTGGATGTTTGTCTGAGGGTGAGATGAGTAATAGGAAAAATGATGATGGAGCAATTGGTGAAATGCTCGCGGGGAAAACCGGAGGAACAGCAGAAAACCCGCCCCAGGGCCATGTTGTCCACCACAAATCTCACTTTGCGGTCACCTGGGATAGAAACCGGGCCACTTTGGTGAGAGCCAAGTGGCTTAACAACTCAGCCATGGTACGGCAGCTTATGGTAAACAGCCTCCACAGATAATTTGTTACCAGTGAATACATTACACTGATCAGTAATTACTGGCACAAGATGAAACTGTTTCTTTCAACAATACATTCCAAATAAGCCAGTAAAGTTTTTTTGTGAAAATCCTTGCCTTTATGGAAGCAAAAGCATCATCCACCGTAAATTTTGAGCCACATATGGCTGTACAACTTGAAGGCCCCTATCAACAAAGCAATAGTTCTGGAGAAATTGTTTCGCGATTAGTTAAACCTATCAGTAGAACAAATATAAACATCGCTGGAGGTAAATGGTTTTCGATTTTAGCTCTTGCAAAAATTTGCTCAATGATAGTAAATTCACATACCTCGAAACCCTAAGTAAGAGCAAAAGAAAAATCTCAGCAAGCTTCTTGCCAAAATAAACAAAGAGATTAAAACAACTCTCTTGGAAAAACAGGACAAAAGCGTTATAATTGTATCTAGTATGTGGATCACACATGTCCTCACGCGCCTAAACAAGTGAAAAGGGCGCGCCTGCTGAGGGGTTAAATACCATCGAGTATCGGGAGTGTTGAGTTATCGACTCATCGAGATGGCAGTTCTATCTAGGCGCAACTTTAGTACACGGAATGTTAGATGCAGTGAGGTCTGTCGAATGCTTTTAATTTTTAAACTTTATAAACCTGCGAGGAAATGCCTTTTGCAGTAACAGTTGACATTTCTGATTTGTCAAAGTTATGGATGCACTTTTCGTGAGTGGCAGAGTTTGTTGATATATCACCAACGTTAAAAGCGGTGTAAATGCTGAAAGCGACAGCATAGTGTCACAGTGATGGATAAAAGTTGTTTTACCGATGGCAGAGAAACTGACTTTTAAAATAAATGGCACTCTACTTGCTACCATGAAAGAGACTACGATATGGGGATCTACAGGGGTATTTTTCTGGTCGCGAGAGAAATTTTCCCCTCTATGACTATTTGAAAGGAAAAAGTGCAGTGACATAGATAACTCCTTTTCTTAAACGAATTTTAAAAATGTGAGTGTTACATTTACTTGACCTTCTCTTTTTTTTTTTTAATTTTACGTCCTTCCAACGGGACGATGAATGAAATGGATGAAATGATGCTCAAAAGAGCCCAAGATTCATAGAGATTAGAGTTAGCCGACATTCATCTTTAAGGATAAGGGAAAACCCCGGAAAGAACCTTATCCAGGTAATTCATCCTAACGGAGATTCGAGCTCGGGACCTCTTGGATGTGAGGCAGACACACTAACACCACGCTACCGAGGCGGAGTTTCTCTAGTTTTGAATCTCAACACCTCATAATAACAGAGACATGCTGTAGAAACATTCTGTTAGCTTTTTTCACGTTACTCGTGTAAGACAGTTGACTGTAGGGCTGCACCGAGTCTCAACTTCTGAGTCTTACTGAACAAAAGGATAAGAATCCTTAAGCAGTACGATTCAAGTTAATCGGTCCGGCTTTTCCTTGTTTAAAAGGAAACGCAACAATGATTGTTTATAGATAAAGTTGTCAGCCCTATGCTAACCCCTTCTTGGAGTACTTGACCAGAGTCTCTTCTGCCGGGTTTCAGAGTTCCAGTTGCACCTTCTCGGCTGCCGTAGCTATCTCGAAGGATAGTTCCCACCGTACATCACCCCAACAGGCATTCCCCATTGGACAAGGTGGTCTGAAATTAAACTTTGAAAAGACAAAATACTAGGTGGTAGGAGCACCTTGAGAAGATCTTAAAATAAATAATAATAATATAGTACAAAATGTGAATGAGTTTAAATGATTTTGGGTCCATTATTGACAAATCTGGTACAAGTGAAAGAGATGTATCAAACAGAATTAATCTTGCAAGAGAGGCAGTTAGGTCTTTGAATGGATTTTTCTGGAACAGAAGGCTGCACCGTGACTCAGTGTTCAGACCACTTGGCTCTCACCAAGGCGGCCCGGGTTCAATCCCAGGCGACCGCAAAGTGAGATTTGTGGTGGACAACACGACGCTGGGGCGGGTTTTCTCCGGGATCTCCTGTTTCCCCCGCCATCTCACTCCACCGGTGCTCCATCTTCATCTCATGTATCATCAGTGTCATCGCCTGCGGTGCCGTATGTAGTAAAAGCAGGCGTTAAACACTACACATTTCATATCTGGAACATAAATCTGACATAAAAAGAAATTGAATATGGTGAAGACAATAACTGAAAGCATTTTGATATATTGGGGCGAAATTTGGAGTATAAGCGAGAAGATGCAAAAAAAAAAAAAAAAAAAAAATACTGGCGACAAAAATGTAGGGCTTAAGAAGGAGTATGAGAATATCAAGAATTCAACATATCAGAAAGTCAGGACACGTGAAAAGAAAGATTACCAGGTAGCGTTATTAACTGTACAACCCCTGGAAGACGATAACAAGGAAGGGCACGCTTGACATGGATGGATGAAATCAATAAAGCAATGCAGAAAAGAGAACTGTAAGAAGGACAATGGGAGGATAGAAGAACTTGGAGGTATTTAACGAGAACTAAAGGCAGCCACTGACAAGTGGAAAGTCTGACCCATGACCTACCCTACCTGACTTGAGCCATGAGTGTTTTCGGGGTTTTCCCAGACCACCAGGCGAAAGCTCGGTGGGTTCTTTACGTCCACCAATTTCCTGTCCCTCCGTTTCATCTCCATTTTCATTCCACATCCTCCCTCATCTGGTGGTCTCTTTCGGAGTGGAAGTGTCTGTAGAACACTCGGTGTTGCATGGCAGGATGAAATGCTCTGAGCAAATATATTCCTCCTTCGGCAGCCAGCTTAGTGAACTATTTCAGGACAGCGGCAGTCGTGATGTCTATTTTACTCAACTGCCGGCAGTTTCCACAAATGGTAAATGGGAGGGACACTGCCCTCTGGCTTCTTGGGGTCAGCTGTACTAAGTATGGGTGTGGTGTTTGTAATCTACAAGCCCAGGACAATTCAACCTTCCGTCCCGGCTTTACTGCTTATAATTTCCTGCATCTGCTAATCAGTTTTACGAAGATGAATATCTCTGGGTTTGCAAGGCAAAGAATATATCCATGCAAAGAGTAAAAGGAAACTATGACGGCTCAACAATTTCTAATCGTGCTTTGCACAGACCAGCTTCCAGATCTGTCCAAGATGATCTGGAGAGAGAAAATGCTTTGACTTCTTGCTTTATAAACCGCTTGTGTTTGTTGGCGTTATGTTGTTGTTTTTTTTTTTTAACAAAAGCTGAATTTATTTGTAGTAACGTAGGAAAAGGGTAAAGGATGGAAGTAATGCTCCTGCCAGTTGTGGAGTCCAGCATTAGCACCCCCGATATTAGCGTAAATTTAAATGCCACCGCACAATGTGGGGAAGCGCGTAGGAGTTGAATTCCTTGGCCATGACCATGACCGAAGTACTGAGCATGGCACGAAGGGGATTATGCGTTTTTTTTTTTTTTTTTTTTTTTCTTTTTGAGGATTAGTGGACTTTTATTGTTGGGGATTGGGAGCATAGTGTCTTCTTGCGCGTTCACGAAGGGAGGCAGTAGGAAGTTCTGTGTTGATTTGCAGGTGATGCTCACCCAGGCGGTGGAGCAGTTGTAGAAGCTGGTCTAGTTTGGCGCCGGTGCTGGTGTGACTCTCCTACAGTCGTGAGAGCTTTAGCTTCACAGATGATGAATTTTCTCTGTTGTGGAGTTGCTGCAGATGTTGTTGTGCCAAATCTAGCTCTGTTTGGAGTTCGGATGTGTTGTCTACAGAACGTTGGGCGATTGCTGTTATTTTTCTGAGTTGTTCGGTCTGCTGTGAGTGGCGTTCTGTGATGTTTGCGGTGACTGTCTCTTCAAGTTGTCCAAGGCGTGGTGCAATGTTGAGCACCTCCGAGTGGAGGTCATGGATTTCTTCTCTGGAGGACTGCGTAGCTATGATGGAGTTCTCTAGAGAGGTGAGCCGGGCTCCGATGTTCTCCACCTCCCTTCGAAGTTGCTGAAGGGCTTCCCTCAAGTCTTCTTGAGGAAGGGTGGTATGTGCTGCTGCTGATGTAGTAGGTGAGCGAGGTATATCTTCTCTGGTCGTTGCTGTGTTGCCTTGTGTTGGATGCCTCGGTCTGGGGTAGCGTGGGCACTGTGGCTGACCTGTGAAATGGCCTACGCCATTGCAGGTTGCACAGTATCTGCGTCGGTACCGTAGATCGTGACTCCTGCACTTGGTGGTGAGGCACCGTGACCCACAGTAGTGACATTTCGGAGGAACTGTGCATGTGGAGGCGCAGTGGCCGTAGTCGCAGTATCGCCGACACGGGACGTGATGCTCCAATTTGCTTGCCTCGATTCTGAGGCAGCGCCCTATCAAGGGCAGCCACGTCCTCAAGGCAGCATCCTGCTCCAAGTGGTCGGCCAGATGCAGGCGAACTGAAGTGGTGGTGCCCATTCTCGTAAAAATCCTGTTGAGCAGAGGGCCACATCTGCTTCGCGGCGGAGAGGACGAATCTGCAAGGTAGGTCCCGCGGTATCCCGCAGATGACCAGGGAGCAGGATCCTGCAGGATCCTGTAGACGTTGCTGGTGCTGGTGCACAATGCGGCGCTCGTTGTTGCGTGTGCTGTGCAACAGCGGCGTAGGATAGCCGTTGTTCAGTAACACTAGCAGGCGGTGCTTGTTGGGCTTCTGCGTTATGTCATTGTTTTCCTTTAAACTTGAACTGTCTAAAAATATGAGTAACTGAGTGGGTGGATTATTCAGCTGATCTATTTCTTACTTATTTACGGGCTCTAAAAGTTATAACAGAGATTACAAACAGCACTCCTACCCCATTGCGTATTCATCACTCCTATTTTTACCCCAACTACCGAGAAAGCGTCTCGAAATTAGCGTTTTTATAGAAAATTTATATTAGGAAGCACAATGTCTGAAACAGTGTATGCAGGACAACCTTAAATAAATATCTATGCTGAAAACAGAAAAAACTAACATTTTAAATGATTTTAATGAGAAAATTTGTGATGTTAACGAAGTTGCGAAGGGTAGGAAGCTCTCATTTGGCGAGTATTTGCTTACTAGATACTATCAACATTTTAGATCATGAAACAAAAATGCTTTGTCAACAGATAATTCCTTATTTGAGAGAAGCATTCTCTCCTGCAACTCACGAACATTCAAAACGGCAATGAAATGTATATATTCTTAATCATAACGGTTTTACAGGAGGCCAGTTGTCCTTATTTCAAAGGCCAAGTTGATATAAATTTAAAAAATTGTTTCCAACTTCAGAATCACTTATATGTTTCAGCATCAGCAACAGGTACACTTGTCTTGCAAAATTACAAGACAAAACCCGGATAGTTTGAGGTAAAGAGCCTGACAGAGCGATAACAATTCAAACATTTACCAGTAATGTCACGTCACTCCAGTCAGGTGAAATATCTATATTTACGGAGGGAAAGTTCCCATCATTTGAAAAAGACTCGCAGCTGATGTGAATTTTAAACGACTGGCAGTCAAAGGGGTGTATTTATTCAATTCATATGCACGACATTAAATGCTTTTAAAAAATTCAGGTGGTGGTTGACACTATAGTAGCCATTCACCTGCCTAAAGCACACCCTATACATTTTTTGAACATTTAATTTTTTTCTCAATGATAATTATTTTATAGACATACACTTGGAAAGTTAGATTAAAAAATGCAACGTCTTTGCTGGAATATGAACCAAAACTTCGGCGTACTGTGCCACTAATCTAACCACTGCACTATGATAGCAATAATCTGGCAAGATGCGAGTTATTTTGATAATGTGACTAGTAAAGATTAAAATCGCTTACTGTAATATTTAAACTTTGGATTCTTTGCATTTAAACCTTAATATAGGTCATCATCATAACACATTTATAACAACCTAAATATTTAAAATTAATCATTGTTTCACACTAGGCGTGTTTAGGCTGAAGTTTTGATAGGTAGTCAAACAAATATTCAATATCATAACCAGAATTTGAACCACGGATCACCGGATCTGCGTCCGGTTGCTTTTAAACATTGAGCTATCATGGGCAATATTCTAGCATGGCTTTAAATGATGTGACATTGAATTTTTCAGTCTGACTGTACATATAGAAGATTAAATATTTGTATACAAATATAACAATTTGTAACTTACAACTTCACTTATTTTATAAGATATGATGATACTTTTCTTATAAATAATAATAATAATAATAATAATAATAATAATAATAATAATAATAATAATAATAATAATAATAATAATAATAATAATAATAATAATAATAATAATAATAATAATAATAATAATAATAATAATAATAATAATAATAATAATAATAATAATAATAATAATAATAATAATAATAATAATAATAATAATAATAATAATAATAATAATAATAATAATAATAATAATAATAATAATAATAATAATAATAATAATAATAATAATAATAATAATAATAATAATAATAATAATAATAATAATAATAATAATAATAATAATAATAATAATAATAATAATAATAATAATAATAATAATAATAATAATAATAATAATAATAATAATAATAATAATAATAATAATAATAATAATAATAATAATAATAATAATAATAATAATAATAATAATAATAATATAGTTATAATTGTAATTTTAGATAAATCTCATTATATTAATAGAGTAAAACTTTTACTTCTAGGTAAAGATTTCATAAAAAATTAATAAAGACCCTTTAAAATCTTGCATTTAAAATTTTAATAAAATGCTTAATGAAGGGAAAATTATATCAAATAAAAGAAAACATTTAGTAAAAGTTAGTAACCCTATTTTACACCGGACAATTTATAAGAACATTATCATAATTTCTTATAAGATATGTGAAGTTTAAACTACAAATTGTTATATTTGTATATATTTGTGTGCTTCACTGTTAATAGCTACATGTTTTACGCATTTAAATATTTATACTCTCCAAATGTCGTCAGTTCATTGGAAGAAATACTAAGCAATTTTTTACAATATATTTCCGTGATCTTATTGTGCGCTTCATTCGAATCTCGCTGTCTTTTGGAAGAAAAAAAAATCATATTATCCACTTTTTAAGAAAAGTAACTGTATATATCAAGTTTAAGGTGCCCATTTGTGATCCCTTCGGATAAAAATAACACAGACAAGAATTTTAAAATTTGTGATTTTCATATTAAGGTCTCCCATGTAAAAGGTTAGTATAAACTATTTACTGGAATCTAAAATTAGCAGAAATTTTCTGTCCCAATTGTGCTACATTTATGGACATTCATTTCTAATTGTAAATTAGTGTGACGTTAACAGGCACTGGACACTGAATATTAACGACCGGTTCGAAGAAATATCACGTTACCTATATTTGTGACATCCAAACCTAATTTCTCTACCGCTATGGTGTGGAATAATAATCCCATTAACAAAATTAGATTTCTTATTTCCGATATTTCCAATATTCATTAAAGCCAAATTTCACTGCAAACGCTATTTTGTGAGTCGCCTATTTATGTAACAATATCGAGGACTCTCGTTTTGGAATGACAAAATAATAAGAGAATATGAAACGAGGTTAGGAAGCGAGAGATCGCGTGGGCACCATTTCAATTTCATTGAGAAGGAATTTTAAATGCTGAAGCGGGCTTAATGGATATGAGCCAAGCATGGAAACCACGAAAACATTAAAATATATTAAAGCGAAAACAAATGAAAAGCTTTAATTTTCTTTTAAGCTTTAATCTCCTGCCCGTCCGAATTAAATTATTACAATTCATAAAATCGCGGACAAGAAAAAAGAAATAGAGAAACAAGTTTCATCAGAGGAAAGCAAGATATAAAACCACTACATGAAATTAAAGGATAAAATTAAAATTGATGAAGTTTCGGAACAACACAGATTTAAATGACAGAAATATTTAAGTTCAAATCTGGGCTATTGTGTAACTTGTAGCGGTTTTGTTGTGGATGAAGGTGGGGATGATGGATTTTTCACCTCTGGTGAAGTTCTTGCAGAATTCTTGAAGTTCTCCACGTCTGCTCTCGAGCGATGATCTCTGCACCCAGTGTCGAGGTATAGGAACGGAGAAGTATTCAATTCTGCTACTGATTGGTTAATTTTTCAGTCAAAACTTCCCAAAGAGGAATATTTTATTCCACATATACAATTTGATGCTTCATCTTACAAAATCTTGAAAATTATCAAAAATTGCCTTTTCTCCTACTACTAATAATGATGCAAAATAATAATTATAAATATAATAACACACTAGATATAGATGCGTCAATTATACATCACACAGTGGCATTCATTTGTAATCCCTTTTTCTGCAAACTTGCAGAGTAAAATTGAAATACGTCTATCTTCTACGAATATTCCTTGTAGAAGAATTTAATATTACACTTCTACTCATTTGTTTAGCATAGCAAGAGTGTAGTCTCTGTTAGTCGTTTGTTTGAAAGAAAGTTAATGCAATCAATAGTATTTTAGAATATCTTTTTTACTCTATGGACGTATCGAATTTTGCATCCAAACCATCACGGTGAAACACACGCTAGCTGATGCCATAAGAACATAAAGTATCTGCTACAACCTTAAGGTTTTCTTCATAATATTTCTAAGTCACGTTACCAATATAAAATATTGCACTTTAACGCACTTAAAGCTTCCGATGGCATCCGTTCACATGATTATCTGTATTAATTCTTCAATAAACAGTTCCACAAACTTTTTTCCGTCTACTTCATGTTACTATAATAAATTATTTGATTGCAGCATTCTTATATTTAAGCGTTATCTAATCCTTAAAGTTCAATTACTATGTAATGGCTTTGTGAACTTCTTTCTTCTCAAAAAGAAAAGCATAGGCTTTAAATATTCAAACCATTGTCAAAGGAAAACTCAGCGTGTTAACTCCAACAAACTGTTGCCATAACTGTATTAAGGATATCTTGGAGAGAAACAGTCCATCTAGAAACAACAAAATCTGTGAATCAGACAAGTATGTCAAGCGTAATTAATTTGAGGCATAATTTTTAATGATCTGAGTTAAAAAGTCACTAGCAAAAATGTTTAGAAATTTGGGGTTATAACACAGCAACCAGCTCTTAAAATGTGTAACAGTCGTTTAATCCCATTGTACTTAATTATTTCCATTCTGTTTACAATAAATATGCAATAAGATATTTTCTGATATTTATTTCGATTATTATGAATTTGTAAAATGGGATAGTTTTTTCAAGAGTGACAGAGAAAGTCATGTGAGTGTAACATATCAAATTTTATGTACATGCTTAGGCTTTCACGGCCGGCGTTAATATAATAGAATGTATTTCCCAGGCTTGTAGACCGTGGTCCAGAGGATGTAAATTCTCCTGACGTTTCGCTCATATCTCCCCCGAGCATCTTCAGAGGAGTCTAGCTAGGTACTTGGTGGTATGCCATTCGGCACGAGGACTCGTCAAATATAGCCTGGTCTGTCCACGCCTCCTTACCAGCCTTTGGCTCTTTATCAGCCAATCTCATGCGACTAGGAGTGTGCTGTTATTGGTCCGGTTTGTTCTTTACTTCTGAGTCTTTTAATGCCGATATCCACGATTTGTAAAGACGTTCAAAAACATTAAAACAATTTCAGCAATTTCACAACCGCATTGACATTGGCTGATAAAGAACTAATTACAGGCCAGACCAAATATATTTGAGAGGCCTCGTGCCGAACGACATTCCAGCAAGTACCTAGCTAGAATCCTCTGAAGATGCTCTTTGGAGATATGAGCGAAACGTCAGGAGAATTTTCATCCTCTGGACCACGGCCCACAAGCCTGGGGAATACATTATATTGGATATCAAATTTTAATTTAAAATTAATAAAATTATAAGAATTTGAATTGTTTTACTTTTTCAGATATGTCCATTTCTTAAAATATTTGAATAAATATTTAATCAGTTTTTGAGAGGTCAAAATGTTCTGAGAACAATTTTTTTATAAAATTCAAACTTGATAAAAGAAACAATTATCATTCCAAGCTGTTTCGTAGTTATAATGGTAAATATCAACAATATCAGAACTGGTCACACAATCCCCTAGACCATTTTCTTTACATTTTTACCAAATTTCGTGGAGCATTTGTTTAAGCAATATCATAAATATTAATCATTTATTAGACATAGACATTTCTTATCTAATGTGAGCATTATTTAGGCCAAACGGTTAGTTGTTCAGAGCTTAAAATACGTTATTGCTTCCAGAATCCTGGAATCCTGGGTAGGATATTTTACAAAGCGCATTTCAGCGCAGAAAATGTGTGTCAATCACATCATTAGAATTCCAGGCTTTGCTTCAATTCACAGATTCGTTTTTGTTCATTAAGGTATGTCCGTGTCATTTTTATTTTTATTCGATTTTATTGAACGAGATGTGTCAGTTTCACAATTCCAATGACCGAACAAAGCTAATGATGTATCCAACGCTACAGTATTTTCAATCAGCATCACGCCCGTGTTTGTTCTGGAACATGTACCTACCGTGTACCCAATTATTATAAACAGCAGTAAGAGAAATTCCATGTTACCTCCACATTAACTTTTGCATCCGTTATCGTCTAGTTTTACAATTATACTGCTGATAAACGTTTGCATTAATAATTTCATTACACATTTTGTTGAAGACGCAAGAAGAAACATTTGATAGGAAGATATTTATAAACTGAATTTCAGATATCTAAACTTATTTTTTGTTCTATATGTTGAATGTGGTGTCGCTGGTTTGTTCTAAATTAAATTAAAAGTGCTCACAACATTTTCAGTTTCCTTTATGGAATGATATTTCGAAGTGTATGAGACCATATTGAAGGTTTTCCGGAGCAGAGTAAGAGATTTAGTTCAGCGTCGTACATCTGGCCACAGCAACACAAAACTATAGCAACAACACGAGCCAAAGTTACAAGTTTCAGCACCGGTTGTGCCATGGAATAATATAAGTTATTTCAACTAACTTCAGCCCAAACATTGCAAGTGTGAAGGACTAATTATTAAAAACAAATTAAGAGGTGATTAAAAACTCTATCCCACCAATTTTATATACATTAAGATCATAATCCATTACCTGAGATAGTATTTAGTATATAAGATTAAAATTTAAAAGGTTATATTCTTATGCATTTTAAAATCGCTGATCTGCCCTAAGTTTGTTTATTAAGGAACATTGCTTAATTATGCCAAGTTGTGGTTAGAATATGTCACAACTTTTTTAGATTTAAAATTACATAACAAAATAAAGACAACATTTAGAGAATATAGGATAGTATGATTTCATTTAGTGATCAACAATACGTTTCTCATAAAGTGTTTCATTTATAATACAGAAGTGGTTTCATAAAAACAGATTTTCATATGAAAATAAACTTTTATACCCTTCCTAAGAAGGAAAGAAGGAAAGAAGAAAAAAGAGAAAGAAAGAGAAAGAGAGAGAAAGAGGGAGAAAGAAAGAAAGAAAGAAAGGCGGGAAGAAAGAAAGAGTCAGGCAGGAAGAAAGAAAGAGAGAAAGAAAGAGAGAGAAAGAGACAAAGAAAGAGACAGAGAAAGAAAGGGAGGAAGGGAGGAAAAAAGGTAGGAAGGGAGGAAGGGAGGAAATAAGGAAGGAAGGGAGGAAGGGAGGAAAAAAGGGAGGAAGGGAGGGAAAAAGGGAGGAAGGGAGGAAAAAAGGGAGGAAGGGAGGAAGGGAGGAAGGGAGGAAGGGAGGAAGGGAGGAAGGGAGGAAGGGAGGAAGGGCGGAAGGGAGGAAGGGAGGAAGGGAGGAAGGGAGGAAAAAAGGGAGGAAGGGAGGAAAAAGGGAGGAAGGGAGGAAGGGAGGAAGGGAGGAAGGGAGGAAGGGAGGAAGGGAGGAAAAAAGGGAGGAAGGGAGGAAAAAGGGAGGAAGGGAGGAAGGGAGGAAGGGAGGAAGGGAGGAAGGGAGGAAGGGAGGAAGGGAGGAAGGGAGGAAGGGAGGAAGGAAGGAAGGCAGGAAGGAAGGAAGGAAGGAAGGAAGGAAGGAAGGAAGGAAGAAAGTGACATTATGGTCAGAATGATAATGTTGCCAACCTTTTGGAATAAATACATTGGCCTTAAGAGAATCTATTGAGGAAGAAGCATGTTCTCTAAAAAGCATATGTAGAAATAAAGTCAGGGATTGCTATGCAGACAGTTTTTTCTTTGCCAGAGCAGATTCTGTTCAGCTATCTGACCAATCTTCCATTAATGAGCACACAAGTACCCTGTAAGAGGTTTGCTTTTTGACCGCATTTCCATTCCACATTGATTAGGCTTAAGTAGAGGATAAACATAGCGTTCCTTTGACCTGGGTAGGAAATCCTAATGAATAGGAAACTTTCTAGAGCACATCCTCAAGAAGTGAGTCCGTTTACATAACTACTCGTTACGAGCTCCAATGGGATAACCACGCAGCTCGTTAATTTCACTGAAGAAGTTGCAAGAGAATAAAAGGAAAAAAATGGAAATAGTGGGAAAGTGTGTGAGAGGGGTATGAACACTGTTCCTCTAGAAATTACCAAAAGAGCTGTCTGCGTTGATAAGCCTGAGAATCGTATTCTTATGGTCTCGGGTTCATTTTCGATTGACTGTATATCCCTCGGGTTAGTTATTTTATTGCAATGGATTTATTTCTAGACCAGTTCCTCAAAATAGTCGCATATTATTGAGCTACTACTTCTTCCTTTGTCCACCATACATATTAACGCCGTGGACGTGGACCTTAATTTAAATTATATAACTTTTCTTTATTTTGCTATACCATTTCCTCTATCTCCTCTTAACCTATGCACATTTAATCTAGTCAAAGATTCACCTTCTCTTCCTAACGTATTCTCTCTACTCCAATCCGTCTTTAACATAACAAATATATAAACTTTTTCTACCACTCAGGGCATTAAACAATTCTTTTTTCTCTATATCTTCCACTGTGTTCCTTACGTTTACGCCGACACCTCTGACTAACGCCTCCCTCTCTTCCCATATGTTACCCATTCCAATTTCCTGTAATATTCTTCTTACTGCTTGAACCCAATTCGTCCTAGCACAAGATCTCTCCTGCATCGCCAAATGTATTTTCAGAATGTTATGCTCATCTAGTGATTTTATTCCATTCTATAAAAGTATTTCATGAAACATTCTACTATAATCCTCTTAATACCCACTCTTCCCAGCTCCAGCATTGCAGCAGCGTTTGGTCATGATATAGGTAAACCCAAAAACCATTTACAAAGCAATCTATGTATTCTATCAACGTATGCCATCCTGCGTCACTTTCCCAAAGTTCTGGTCCATAGAACATTTCTGCTTCAACTGTTTAATGCACTCTTTCCAAGCAACTAATTTGCATTTCCATTATTTTCTTAAGACACGACCTCATGACATTCATGGCTACTCTTGTACAATACATGTACGATACAATCTGAAAAATTCTTGACAAAGCTGCCATTGAAATCCACCTACCACTAAGTCATCTGCAAAACGTAATCCTGGTAATTCTAAGTTGTGTATTACAGGTACACATGTACACATGTAAGTCATTTTTATGTATATAAATGAAAGAATTAATTAATACAGGACTGAGCTAAATTTCTTGCAATCTTTCCCGTTGTTTCATCACCATGGGTGATGGATGATAGTCATGTTTTTCTCAGGTTGGTAGTTGAAACTGCAGCTGTCCAGATAGCGATACGGTGGTCGACGACGCCTCGAAAGAGACAGTCCTCTAGTGTTCATAGGAAATAACGCATCTTTGGCCACCCTCTCATGGGCCACAAAAAGTAGCATAAAGAGAAAAACGAAATTTAATGAAGGAAAGCTATAAAAGATATTTTCTTAAGACACGATCTCATGACATTTATTGCTACTCTTATACACTGCACGTACAAAGTGAAATTTTTTTGAGAAAGCTGCTATTGAAATCCACCTACCATTAATTCATCTGCAAAAAGTAATTCTGGTATTTCTCGGTTGTGTACTACAGGTACATATAAGTCATTTTTATCCAGTTCTTCCTGTATATAATCAATGAAAAAATTAAATAACACAGGACTGAGCTTAGTTCCATGTTACCTTCAGTCTTTTCCGTCATTTTATCCATGGGTGATAAGTGATAGTCATGTTTTTCTCAGGTTGGTAGCTGACTACTTTATCTACTGCAGCTGTCCAGATAGCGACATGATGGTGGACGACGCCTCGAAACAGACAGCCCTCTAGCTTTCACAGGAAATAACTCATCTTTTCGCTTCCCTCTCGTGCCATAAAACGTAGCATAAAAAGGAAAACGAAATTTAATGAAGGAAAGATGTAAAAAATCATCCAAGTATCCATTTACTGAGCAGTTTAGCGGAAGCAGTCGACAAAAATCGAACCGAATGTGTGTACCGCACTTCACTATGTAGACAACTGACGGTTAATGCCTTCTCTCTACAGAATTACTGAATGAAATGTAGGCCTTCTTAGGTTTATCTGACTTTCTTTTACACGTTTGTAATGTTACGTCAGAATAAATCAATAGAGTTTGAATTCACATTCCATACGACTGATAAAAGGGATACAGCTTGCGTCGAAAACATTCAAATTTCAAGATACTTGAGTATTTTTATGAGCAGTGATGCAGGAAGGAAATGCGAGAAAAGAAACAGAGAGAAGTGGTAGTACCTCGAAGGGTTAGGATCACTGAAAAGGCATATAAAAATAAGAGAAGCGGGAGCGAAAGATATTAGATTTTTTAGGACACTCAAAACAAATAACTCTTCCTCTGTATCACATTGTTCAAAGTCTCCCTCTATCAGGAGCACTTCACTTTCTTTATGCCTGTGAATAAAATGGAGATGAGAGTAGAAGAACAGTTGAAGTTGGCCTCTGTTTGAAGAGACGATCAAAGGAGGGCTTGCAGCGGAGCAAGATGTTTCTTCTTTTGTTAATTTTTTAAAAGAAAAATGCAAATATTTATCTTATTCTTCTGCCTGTAACTGCAATATGTTTCTGAAAATCCAGTGAGTTTAGTCCAATTTATAAGGGGAGAAACAGTTGCATAGGAAATGTGTCATACTTTGATCCCTTTTTTGATTGATGAAAATACATACGTGTTATTTAATAAAGTATTGTGTTTCTAAGGAAGTTTACACGATGACTTTATGCAGTGGCGAAATAAGCAAATGATAAGTAAATCAGTTTATCTGCTTATTAAGCACTAGAACCGTTTTTCTTTTAATGTGGCTACCAGAATATTTTAAAGACGAAATTGCTTGTAATACTGTTCAACGCTCACATGTACTGGATGTCCCACCTGATCCTTTTTTCACGTAAGCAGATATATCTTTGTGTGTAAAAAGTTTTAGAACGAACCGGAGTACTTCCTGTTAAACGAACAGCAACGTAAGGTTTCTATCCAATGAAAGCCCTGCTCCAAATTAAGAGGAATCCCTAAATGAACTACCTGATAAGAGAAATGATACCCTTTCCTATCTTTCTGTTTTTATCATATAATTAAAACCAATGTATACGCGGAAACACGGTTCTGCTCCGAACAAAAACGGGCATTTCCCATTATTGAACTCGCCTGTGTCGTCCCTCGGACCACTTCCGAGCGCTTAAATGGAATTTCCCCGTTGCGTTCTGCAACTGTTTCAACACACAAAGGAATATCTGCTTACGCGAAGAACGGGGCAGTTGGGTAACCTGGTATAATGAAATCAGAGATGGTAGACACCGATACAGTACTAAATAAACTTTCGATATGAATTTATTTATTTTCGAAGGAAACAGAAATGTCGTTTCTGTTTCTACTTTAAGGAGGAGCAAAACTGTTTAGCATTTTTGTTCAGAGTTAACATTACACTTACCTAAAGTAAAGTATTATTTCTTATTTTAAACTATCATTACAAAATACAGTGGATTACTTGTGAATTAAGTAGTATTTGCCCCCTCCCACGGAGTGCACTAAATAATGCTCATAAATAAAATGTACCAGGTAAAAAGCAAGAAGACAAAGAAAGAAAAATGGAGGATAAATAAACCTACTCGTGCTAAGATGTAAAGGGAACAGAAGAAGCTTTAATACTCTTTTCAAACGAAAGCATTTTAGGAAGAAATTCCAAAAACACATGTTTCTTTTTGTTAATCAAATACAAGCCAAACCGTGATGCAATCCAATCTAAAGAAGGGGGAGAAAAGAGGACGCCCCGCTGTCTGACGGAGATGAAACGTCAATCAGCAGGTGGCACTGTAACGGAAATGATGAACGGAAAAAAACTAATACCTCTGGTGCCCTTAGGGACTGCTTTCTTAAATTGAGGGTGTTTGCTCGAAGAACAAGATCACAAAGCGAGATAAGGTTAACAAATTTTTCTCCTTGACAAGCTTTTGACTCTCACAAAACTACTACAAGTTCTTATTAAAACACATGTTCATCACCCTTCTCGTATTACATAACGTATTATACTTCAATTTTTCCAAGCCTTTTATAACGACATCTTAAATGGGAAGTAAGATTCCTGCAGTGGAGTGGTCAGCATACGTGGTTTCTTTATCCACAGGCGACGTATTTGATTCCCAACTGTTGAAGGGTTTAAGAGGAGATAAAACTTACCCCTAAAATCTACTTTAATCTCAAAATCTACCTCAAGAATATATTGGTTACTGTTTACTCCCTTAACTTGTGCTTGCTTACTTCAGAGTGGCAAATGACAATATGCATTACCACTTATAAAAATATGTTAAAAATGCAAGTGTGGCACCTGCAATAGCAAAATATGAATTAAATTAAGCACAGAATTTCATATACGAGTGCTGTTCAATAAAAAATGATCACATTTTTTTTGACAACGTACCTTTACTCATCCTCTTAATTTTGATGGTACTTCTCAAAATAGTCTCCCCTGAATGCGATGCACTTGTCTCAGCGTTTCTGCCAGTCTTCAAAGACATGCTGGAAACCATTTTTGAGATATCCTTCAAAATCACCTCCGCAGCCTCCATCACTGCTTCTGATGATGGATAATGCCTCCCACGAAGGCGTTTCTTCAACTTAGGGAATAGAAAAGCGTCACATGGGGCTAAATCCGGACTATAGGGAGAGTGAGGGATGGACTGCACGTTGATTTTTGCAAGATATTCAGCAACAACATTGGCAATATGCAGCCACGCATTATCGTGGTGTAGCATCAAGCCTGCTTCACGGAAATGTGGTCTTTTGCACCTGATATGGACTTACAATGTTTTCAGGACATCCCTGTAGTATTGTCCAGTTACTGATGTGTGTGCAGGTACAACATGCTGATAAATCATTCCATGAATATCAAAGAATAAGATGACCATAACTTTTCCAGCAGAAGCAACCACTTTTGCCTTTTTGGGGGTTGGTGATGAACGAGATTTCCACACTAAGCTTTGCTATTTGCTCTCAGGATCAAAATGATGTATTCAAGTTCCATCTTGAAAGAAGCTCCTGAACCTCCTCTAACATCAACTTTAACTGCATGTTACCTCCATTACAACGGTAGGCGATATTGAACATGTCTGAACTTGTCTGGTTCTCACAGGCGGGAACCAGGAGTGTTGACAATGAAACTACTACTGCGTGTTTGTTTCACATTAAGCTAACAGAATATAATAAGATTGAATTTTAGTGCGAAAAATTATGACCGTAAAAAATTATGATCATTCTTTATTGAACAGCCCTCGTATAAACAAAAAACTATCGCTTTTGGCAACTTTCCTCAGTTAGTCTCATTTTATCCAGAATCACTTCCCATTCCGTACAGATAAGTGGGAGAGAATTCAAGTTGCGCTACTTTCATATGACTTTCTCCGCACTTCATCGCGTTCTAGTAAGTATAAAATTCTTCTTCTAAAGTTTATATTATTTTAGATTGGATTTAAAACAGACGCAAAGCTTTTCGGAAACAGCTACATTATAAATTTCATTATAGATATAATGGGATTAAGGATAGACAACTGTTTCAAAATATCCTGGACTTAACATACCCTGCTATTTCCAAGCAATTGCGGGACTCAACTGAATTTGACATAACTAAAAGAATAACCAAATGTTGAACAACTCTAACCATTAATAATGCTGGTGTATTAAACGTTATGTGAAATATGAGTGTAGGTTGATTAGTCGGCGGCCTCACAATAGGGGAAAAAAACATTTTTATTTCTTTATTTCTCAACATAATCTCCAGAAAGGCTAAGGCATTTTTCCTATCGCTGTTCTAATTTAATTAAACCATCCCTGTAGTGTGGTTTATCATGGTTCTCAAAATATCTGTTTACTGCATCAATGACCTCCTCTTTGCTGCAAAATCTTTGTACTCCAAGAAGCATTTTTTAAGGTTCCAGAACAGCTCGTAATCACTGGGTGCTATATCTGACAAAAAGGTGCTCTATCTGTTCAAGCAATTCTAGCTTAAATTCACACATTTTCCTATTGCAATTAATGTAAGATGGGCCGGAATTTTGTCTTGAAAAAATAAGACATTTTTTTTTGGCAAATGTGGTCCTTTTTCCTTTAGCTCATCACTCAAACTTGCACTTAGGTTGTGTAGTAGTCACCAGCAATAGTTTTACGCTTTTAAAAAATAATCTATAAAAACAAATTCCCTGTGCATCCTAGGGAAAACACTCGACATAACCTTGTTAACTGACAATATTGACTTTGCCATTTTTGCAGTTGTTTCACCTGGTGCGATTTTTATGCCCATAATTCCACTTTGGGGACATAGCTGAATTGCATTTGACAAATGGAGGCGCTGAGAATCATAAGGGCCCAAAGCACAGAAACATAGTTTTGTTTGTTAAAATCAAAATGTCCCTTATGAAGTACTACTTGCAAACTCATCTAAAGAGTTAATTATGTTGGCAACACTAGATAAATATGGAACAGCGCATAGCAAACAAAATGGTACTTTATGCTTTCGGCACTTATGTAAATGAATATCAGGAAAAACAAGCGAGATAGCTTCTTATGAATGTTACATTAAATCAAAGAGGGTCTAAAGCACAGCTACAGCTGCTTGACCACAAGGTTGGCAAAAATCAGGAGCATGCATACCTACATGCTAAAATCTCGAAATCGATGATGTTGTGATTTAGGTCCATAAGTGTTCTAAGCGCCTCAATTGTGTTCTTTCTTATGTCGGAATTTTATATGCGGTAAGAATAAAATGTTCTGAAACCTGTACATAATATGTTTAAGAAAACTTTACATCGATGTACATGTTTAGGCTTTCACGGCCGGCGTTAATCCAATGTATTTCTCGGACTGTGGGCCTGGTTCAGAGGATAAAAATTCTCCTGCCGTTTCGCTCATATCTCCGATGAGCATCTTCACTGAATTCTAGCTAGGTACTTCCAGCAAGTACGTCAGGAGAATTTTCATCCTCTGGACCAGGCCCACAAGCCCGGGAAATACATTCTTTTGGAAAACTTTACATCCCCGATGCCGGTGTTAGGGGAAACGGATTCCACTAACCCGGAAAGCCTGGGCAAGGGAAGCCAAAGCACTGAGCGTGACAGAGAAACCATGGATGAGGAACCAGCCGAAACCCCTGGGATGAGAGTGAGAAGTGAAAGATAGTATGAGGATGACATGAATAATAGGACATTTTTTTGCCGCGGTCGGGAAAAAACCCAGTTAGAGGCGATGGCCCAAGTGCAATGGACAAGAGTGTGAGCGTTCCTGTGCCCTGAAAGTGTCAGATATACTCACTAAAAAAAACTCCACCTGTTAATTGCGAGCCCCTTATATTGGTATACATGCATTTAGAATACGTTTCAGTCGGGTCCCACATAGCACCCCGGTTAGTGCGTGGAAGCTACTAACCTGACATGTACAGGAAAGATGGATAATGGAGCAATTAGTGAAATAATGGAGGGAAAACCGGAGGACCCGGAAGAAACCTGCCCCAGTGCCATGTTGTCCATCACAATCTCACTTTGCGTGGAATCGAACCCGCGCCGTGAGAGTCGAGTAGTCTAACCAGGGCATGGCCATCGAAATTAATACAAAATACATAGGAACCGCCCTCTAATATTGCGTCCTAAAACATTTACAATAGTAAATTTTACTAACGTACGCATACAGTTGCATGAAAAACCAATATAAATTACACAAAAATTAAAAAGCAGAATTAATTAATATAATTTCATTGTACATGTAGGTTAATTAGCTATTAAGTGTACGCATTTTCCTCAGTTTCTATTCCGTTGCTCATAAAATTCAATAACAATCAGAAAAAGTAAAGTGACAGTGGAACTAAAGTGCATTATTGAAGTGACAGAAAGAGTTAAGCGAGGAATTACCGGACTGAGCTAATAAGTGACAGTTAAAACCTGAATAAAGTGACATAAAATCTGGACGGAAGCCACAATATTCTCGCTATGGTTATGTAATAATCTGTGTATGTGAATACTTTGCTTGCAGTGTTATAGCAGCAGCGATATTCGATTCAAAACGTTGTTTGAATAGAGTGCTATTCCGTTTGCTAGTTATTGGAACATCCCCTTTTAACAAAAAAGCCGGTAATTGTGCAAATATCCGCTTTAATATCTGATTTCGTGTTGAAGAGGGCTTATCCGGAATTTCCGTGTATCAAGCAAATTGAAGTAACCAATTGAATAATCAAACTCTGCTGGCATTTTTAACCGATTAGGTAGTACTATGTGCCACGCGCATTTGACTATGTAATTAACACTCCATGATGAGATTGTAAAGTTAAGAGCTTTGGGTAAAAGCCGGATTTATTAATACGTTTTGGACGTACCTACAGCAAAGAACTTCCGAATCAAATTATAATTCGTTGACACCAGTAACTACTTTTATTTTCTCTTCTTCGTACTACTTGAAGTGACTATGAAAAGTATTGCATTCCACCCAAAATTTCATCGTAAATCTATTATTTATATTACTTTTTCTCCTAAACCGTCCTTAAAAATTATTTTTAGAGATGCGTTTGCAGCGACGTGAGCAACAGGATTTCTGTTGAGGAGCTGAATTTTTCTCTTGCCATCCTCTCGCCACTTGAAGCGGTTTAAAGTGTTTGACGAAAAGATGTTTAAAAATATGTTTAATTAACTCTTATTGCTCCGGCAGCTGGCATGGAGTTTCTTCTCAGGCGGTTGGTCAAGGATGGATGTCGTAACTAACGATTTTCCAAGATTTGGAATCCGAACAAATAATTAGATAATTTAAAATGTTCTATTAATAAGTTGATACAGTTGTTTTAAAATAAACACAATATTAGAAGCGCACTTTTACAATAAGTTAGACGAATGATTTTTTTTTATATTTATCCTGTATTAAATGAAGAGATATAAAATAAATAGACTTACGTAAAAGTATTTGTCTTTAAAGCTTAAAACAAATGAGTAACTGAAAGTTTGGTCTTTCTAAGTTTTTCATTTATAAAAATATCAATATACTTAATGGCAATACTTAATGCGTAAACCGGGGGGAGGGGTCCATTTTATAGATAAAAAACTATAATTCTAGTTTTCTCTTATTTAAAATTGTCAGCATTTTGGATTGCTACAAAATATACCTTATAGGAAGTTTACCACTCAATTCTAATCAAAATTGCAGGAAGTGCTTGATTAATGTATAGTACATAAAGTTAAGTTGCAATTTTACATTTTTTTTTATTTTTTTATTTTTTTTATTTATTTATTTATTTATTTTTTACATGTTTTCTTTCAAGTCATAGAAACTACAATCAACTGTTGTTTGCAACCTAAGTCAAGCTAATACAGTTAAAAGTATAGTGTTAAGATTACAATTAAAACACTCAGAAATATAATAAAATGGATTAAGAAGGTGCCAATTTTTCAAATTTTGTTTGAAGTATTTGAGGCTACAGTATTGAGCTTCTATAGCCAGTCTATTTTTTCTTACATTTGCGTCCATCTGAGCGGATAGTCCTTGCAAAGGATTGCCTAACTATCTGAAGGATCACTGTTCTAAGAACTTGTGGCGAGCAAATTGATCTTGCTAAAGATCGTCTGCGCTCAGTGAAAGCAGCCAGTCTAGATGTTGGGATGGAAGTTGACTTCGGAACCAGTGTAATGGAGCTCAAATCGGATGATATAAGGCTCCATAGAATCACTGAGCCCCGCTGTGATTAGCTTCCAACGTTCCCTTCGCAGGAATTCAAACCATTCCCTCTGTAATGCCACATTTCCAGGATTTTTCTGCATTATCCAGTGTAACGTTCCCATTACCAACCAGATCACACACCTGTAGAGCGCCGTGTCTTTAAAACTGAATTCCAGTCTCTGTAGCCTTCGAAGACATGGTGGAAACTCCGGCGGACACCATTTTCCAATAAAGTCTCTGAGCACCATCCAGATATTATGCACCTGTTTGCAAAAGGCAATCCTATGTTCCAAGGTGTCTATTTGTGAACAAATTTGGCATCTGTTACATGTTGTACGGCCATGTCGCCATAATTTCTCCGCTGTTGGTATGGTCTCGTTTAATACTTCATATGCTGTCTCTTGCCAATCAGTAGGAACAACTTTATTAAAGAGATTCTTCCATATAAGTTTCCATTCTCTATTCTCTTTCTCTTCAATCCTAGGTGTACACTGCGATGTATTGAGCAGCTGATACTGTTTTCTCGTTGATTCAAAAACTGTGAGGTCAGCACTGGTGTCCAGCAGATTTCTCAGATGGTTAACAATGGGTTTGAATCCCGGATATATCCTCTGAGCGTGCTGTATCTGATCCTGCCAGAAACTCTCATCTATCGATGAACCGTTACCACCCAGTGATCTGACAGCAGTTTTGCCTAATAAGGCCATGCATTTCTTGGCGATGTCCACCAGTCCACATCCATCTTTGGATTGCGGCAATCGTAACTGTTCTCTGCTCACCCTGTAGGCTTTCCCAGTCCATAAGAAATAGCCAAGCAGTTGCTCAAGTCTCTGTGCTTCACGTTTCGGAATTGGCAGTATCTGCGCTAAGTACCAAATTTGACTGAGACCATAGATATGTATGTACCAAATTCGCTGCATCAAATTCAGGTTCCAAGCCCTCTCCAACAATAAAGAGTATCGCAAGTGGTTGATTTTCTCTCTCCAGTTGTAAACTATAGTGGCTTCCATATCTCCCATAAAAGAGATACCCAGTATCCTGGTGGTGGTAGTACATTTCATTCCCAGTGTTTGTACTGGTTCCAACCACTGTCCAATCAATAATATCTCAGATTTGTGTGCGTTTAACGTTGCACCCGACATCCTTGTATATATCTCCAATCCATTCTGTAGGGCTGCCATATCGTGATTGTTTGTCGCTACAATTGTGACATCATCCGCATAAGCAATGACTTTAAAGCGTTCATTGTACACAGTAACCCCATGTAGCGTATCTTGCAGTCTTTGAAGTAGGGGGTTTAACGCTATAGAAAAAAGCCCCATTGATAACGGGCAACCTTGACGCACTGACCGGCCTATTCGTACTGGAATGGAAAGCCAGCCATTCCATAACACCCGGGATTTTGCTGTACCATAAAGGCCTTGTATAATTTTAATCATGTGCATTGGAAATTTCGCCGCCTTTAAACATTGCCATAAATACGCATGTTGCACTTTATCAAATGCTTGTTGGAAATCCAAGCTTATCAAGGCCGCCACTTGCTGTTCCCTTTGCAAATGTATGAGGACATCGCGCAATTCTCCCAGCGTAACAATGATATTGCGCTTCGAGATCGCCGCTTGGTTGCAGTGTAATATTTCTGTATACGCTTCTTTCAACCTGTTTGCTATGACTTTGGTAAATATCTTATAGTCAGCATTCAGCAATGTTATTGGGCGAAAATCCTTCATAGTAGTAAGCTGTGCTGTCTTTGGCAACAATATGATAATTCCATCTGCAAACGTTTCGGGAAACTGCGCTGTTTCCCACAACTCCACCAAAACTGCCATCACTTCACGTTTTATAATGGGCCAACAGGTCCTATAAAATTCATAGGAAAGGCCATCAGGACCTGGAGACGTATGTTTACTGGTTTTTTGTATGGCTTCTAATACTTCTTGTTCTGTAATGGTTCGGGTGAGTAAGTCGGCCGTTTCCTGGGAAACCCCAGTTGTAAACAGCGGCAACGCCTCATACCGCGGTGGGGTACCTTCATCTGATCCCTTGTGAAATAAAGCCTGAAAGTGTTCTGCTATAAGGTGAAGGATAGACCTGGTCCCTGTAAATGTGTTTCCAGTGTTCACATCTTGAAGTGTACGTGGGCATCGGGTACGCCCCTTCTTTCGTTCCTTTGCAAAATAGTAAAAGGAATTCCGTTCTTCCTCATGTGGGTGTTGAACCTTTGCTCTGATTTTATATCCATCCAGATGCTGCAGTTGTTGCATTTTGATAGTTTCTTTCACCTGCTTGATCTTGACATTTACATCGTAACCTTCCCGTTGCTTCGTATACAAGTCCCATAGGACTTCATTGTAGAAATGTAAACGCTCCTTTCTTGTCGTTGCCTTCAGAATTCCTATCTGTTTAAAAAATGAACGAATAGCCGGTTTTGCCGTTACAGTCCACCAGTCACTCTTCCTAGATGCATTGCAAAAGGAGAATTGTAGCCGTTGCCATTTGGTCTGAAACTTCTCCAGAACGTCGGCATCCTCCAAAATGGAATTATTGAGCTTCCAGTATCCCCGTCCGGCAACTTCAGCACAAATGGCCGCAATTTGTATTTGGCAGATCACTGCGTGATGATCACTGAACGCCACAGGTAGAACACAAATTCGGTGTACAGAAGTAACTATCCCTGGCGAGATATAAACCCTATCTCTCCGCGAGGCTGAGGTGCTCCTAATAAACGTGAATTCCACCTCATTTCCATGCTTTAGTTCACATGCATCCTGCAGTTGTAGTTGCGACACCAAATTCTGGAGCATGATGCTAAAATTGGGCGCCCCTTTTTGATCCTTGGCACAGAGAGTGGAATTAAAGTCACCTGCTAATAAATATTCCTTACCATACAACAAATGTGTAGTTAAAGCGTTCTGAAAGAACTGCTCTCGTTCTTGTCTATTTTGCGTTCCGGACGGAGCGTAAATATTTATTAACACTGTGTCGTCCAATGTCGCTGAGATGATCCGGCCAGATGGGTCCATCTGAAAATTCTGTAGATGAAGTCCTTTCCGGTATACAATGGCAGTGCCCCTTCCTTCTACGCCGAGATTCACCTTATAATCATAAGAGTAAAGCGTATCCAAATTGAATGTGTTCACTTCCTGTAGAAAACAGATGTCAATGTTATTCACCAGCAGAAAAGTATTGAGCAGTTTCTGGGTCACTATATTCCTGCAGCCATTCAAATTTATAGTGGCTATTGTTCTTAAATATATCATCCTAATGAAGGTAGTTGTCACTGCTGGATGTATGTTGCTGGCTGAGTGCCTACTCCTGAATAGTCTGCAGCTGTGACTCTTCCCTTACTTGGAGATCAGACGCCGTCTCCTGCCGTGTGCAGTCCTGCACCGTGAGATGCGGTGAACCGGATTCTG
Source organism: Mantis religiosa (assembly GCA_030765055.1). Taxonomy (NCBI): domain Eukaryota; kingdom Metazoa; phylum Arthropoda; class Insecta; order Mantodea; family Mantidae; genus Mantis; species Mantis religiosa. Next base: position 143,205,229 of record CM060955.1, on the reverse strand, counting down.
CATCGTTCCGCACCAACTGAGTGTGTTGCTTTCCCCCGTTCGCCATTTCGCCCTCATCGGCAGTCGACGGACCACTATCTTTGTAACTCTGTTGCATTTCACGAACTTGGAGCCGAGGGTCATGCACAGAAAGTCGCGCAGTGTAAGCCCCGTCCGTTGTAACCTTCTGCGGACTGACGACAGCACCTTCACCCGCCGCCTGGTACCCGGTCCTTTGCACAGGCTCTGACGTTCCACCCTCTTCCGAGTTCCTCTTTCCCTTGTCCTCACCTGTACGGCAAACCTTGTAAGAAAGCTGGTTGTCTCGCTCCTCCCTGACGCTGCTGTCCAAATGTGCAGCAGCTATTGTTGGCTGGTTTGTTGCCGTCGTGGTTGCGGGCTCTGGTGGTAACATCTGTCTTCCAGGCTGTTCTGCAGACACACACGCAGCCAGTTCCTGATCCTGTTCCATCTGGCTGCTCCAAGACGTTTCTGCCTTACTAGCTTTGCGTGTCTTTGCCCTCTTGACTCGTTTATTTTCATTGGAAGGTGTCTCCTCCTCTGTAGCTGTCTCCGACATCAGTGAGGCACTTCCGGTCTGCTCCTTCCCCTTCGTGGTGTGCTGAATGCCTCTTTTCCCAGGACTATCGCGAAGCACGGTGGCATAATCCTTTTTCTCCACTCTGATCAGCTCCTCTGGTGTCGGCTCCTCTTGTTGTTGTTCACCCGCCAGTGCCGGCAGTGGATTGTCAGCTATGGGTTGGTCTTCCTCCTTCTGCACGCTCCCTGCCACGGATGTGGTTGCCGTGTCGTTCCTCGGTACCGCCTCGGCCGGTCGCAACTGTGTCGATCGGTGTGGACATAGCTCCTTTAAATGTTCTGTACTATGGCAGATATAACACGATCGGGGTTGGCCAGCATATGACACCCATAAACGGTAGCTGCCGATCACGATATAACTGGGCACATTTGTCTTCAGCTGCATCTTTACAGCTCTTATCCCGTTCTACACCGGCACACGGTACTGACGACCCCATTGCTCTTTTCGAATGTCATACACCGTACCGTAATTTTTCAGTGCTGCTTTTAGCACTTCATTTGGGAGCTCTGGTGGTACATCAAACACACGCACATTGATTGCATTCCCGGTAACATGTTCGATTTTTACTTTAGTAACTTCCCCATTCATATATGTGAACGTTGTTTCCTCCGGAAAAGTGTTTAAAATTTTCTCCATTAACAAAGCCGATATCAGTTTTATGTAAATTGCGCGTTCACTGGCGATTAACTGAATGGTATCCACTTGTTCCGCATTTAACCGTAACTTATCTGCTATGAAATCATGCACCTCATAAGCTGTGGGCTTCGTCGCATTTAGCGTGAATTTTACCCTGATGGTATTTTTCCTTTCATACATTTCCATTTTCCACAAATTAGTGAACTTTGACTAGAAATAAACACGGGAAGGTGTGGGCACAATTGTGCTAGCGGTGAATGCCGCTCTGGCACTCAGTACGTACGTCGCCGCGACCCGAAATGTAAACAACACACGTCACACAGCACGTCCACTCTGTTCAGGCGCTGAGGCCAGACTGAATGATTTAACATCTTTCACTTTTCTGTCCAGGCATTAACTTCTAGCAGGTCTCATCCCCTCTAGAGAATATTGATTTTTCTCACCGTTGCCCTTAACAACCAACTATTTCATTGCATTTAAAGTCTGCATTGCCTACTATATACCTTCTTTCCTTTTTCATACACTGATAAATATTCTCATGATTTTTAACATAAATGTTTTAAGAGTTCGATGTGGGCCACGACCGTGTTTATTTGTTCTCTGACTAGTGCACCAAATTAAGTTATTTTTTGAGATTTAAACGTCCACATTGTGCTGGATTCTACTGCAAATAGTAGATAATTTAGTTATTCAATGGTATGTGTTAATAATAAAATCCCTTAACACTTCATTGTGTAAAAAGCATTTATTACTGCGCTCAGATCATGAAATATGAGTGAAAAAAAAATCCAATCGTGCCATAAACAACGCAGCTAAACGATTACGTACTAATATTAAACTTGCTCACAACTATAAGTAACGTAATGAATTTGGTTACAACAAAGTTTATCTAAAATTTAAAAAACATTTATCATAAAGTTCAATAAACGAATAAGATAAAAAGTCCACAAAATTAATCATATTTTCCTTGGAGCTTAAATTTACTGCAAATAATCAATTTTAAAATACTGTTTCAGGCTCTTCGAAAAGAGTTTTTCTTGTCATGGAAATCTTTTCAACAAGCTTTGTTGTTCTAAAAATGCTAATAATATTTATTTAAATACCATATGCTTAATAAATTTTTATTTAAATGAAATGTATTTTGTACCTGCGTGGTTTACGTAGATTCGGAAATCTGGTTTGCAGAAATTTAGAGCAAGTTTTGCTGCAGTAAAAAGAGGTGAAATTGACAATCAGCTGTCTTCAGGGCTGGCTCGGTGGTTTGCTGCACGAAAACAAATGAAACAAATCACTGCGGTACACTTCAATCGTCGACTGTCACCATAACCAGCAAACAATTGCTGTTCCTAACACCTTGCGGGGCATTTATACCTCCTCAGCCATTGTTTCTAGAAAGCCGCAGACCTTCCGAGAACTTTCGCGGCAGGCTTCCAGCTCTCCTGGAAAGTGCCCAGCTCCAGCCTGTCTCAGCAGCAACACAATGCCACAATATCTTACATTTTCTGGGAATATTCAATGAAGTCTTATTCATTCTGAAGGGGTTTACATAGCCTGTAAAGACGCACAAAATCTTACAATTCATAAAATTTATATCTGGTCAAACTAAGCCTATATATAATTTGGGGATTAACCATTGACAAAACCCGAATTTGAACCCACACTTGAGAGTGCGGATTTTATGTCCCCGGTATAGAACCAGTGTACACTCAGCATCAATAAGAATTTGAGGAGCTATGATAGGTAGCGAATCCCGGTCAAGAAAACCAAATTTTCGCCTGGGAGTGCCATGATTCTGATCACATCTCCTCCCCACAATGGCTGAATTATGAGCCACCTATGTCTTGCCTACGTGGGCGTGAGGCCGACAGTCGGGTTAGCAGTACCTGGCCTATTTGTGGGCTATTACGTCGTAGATTGGTACTGACATTATTTATTAACTATTTGTATGATACTCCTATTATTAATTTTTATGACCTCTTCATGCAAAGAGGAGTGACTTCAAAGTTTTCGTATAGAACTGGCTTTTAAGTTATTTGGTTAATACTTAACTCTGTTGCCCTCCCTTACTTCCCCTGTACTTACAAGGAAATGTCTAATGAAGCTACTTCTACAAATTTTTTATATACATTAAGATGAAACAGAGGAATAAGTATAGTAAAAATAGTTTTACAATGCTGAATAGAAGAAGTTATGTGGGCATAGCTAGTCATTTCTTTGTTTTTAAACTTCTTAGCGTGACTGCCCTTATTTTCAAATATTGAGTTATTTGTAGCTATTACAAGTCAGTTATAGCAGGACAATAAGGTTTGCTAAAATTGAACAGAATTTACACGTTACAAGTCAAGAAAACCTAGAGCTTATGCTTATTTGTCGTAACCGCTTGTCATAAAATGAGGCAGTTAGACCATGCTTTCTTATATATTTAGCATGTTTCCTCAATATTCGCGAGACTTAACATTAAATAATTAGCAATAGATAAGATTTTTTTTTACTTGTTCCATTTATACCCCACCTTTAAATCCAATGGTCACATCGGCGGCCGTTTTCCTTTGTAGCATATCGAAAGTGTTAACTCCTATTCGTTGGGTTTTAATCATTAGATCACGCAAACATTCGTACTCTCATTCATACTTCCAGAGTGTGGGGAAGATGGGGAATTATCTTGGTCGGAGAATAATTCCCATCCCCACCGAACTCGAGACCCCTAGCACCACAGCCAGGTACTCTACCGACTGAGCTACTGGACCAACCTGATAAGATCTGGATGTAAAAATCATAACAAAAATATTGTACACATGTATGTATATATATATATATATATATATATATATATACTCTGTTGTTTTGTAAATCGAACTTTGCAGCCGTTTCAGCTGAGTTAAGTCTCCTTCTCAAATCCTTCCCGCCCTTCCTTAAATTCTGAGCTGAGCTGCATAACCTTTTGTGAAATTGTATGTACCAATCGGTTGCTTCTTCACCATTTCAAGTTAAAATATGGATGTAACCTTTTGTTTGAGCTAACAAAACATCTGCGAAGCGCTTTCCCAATTACTTTGCGTTAGTGGAATGCACCAGATTACGAACCCAAATCCCTTCCCCTCTACATAAATTATATGTATGTTCTCTCCCTGTTAACTAGTTTAATCGCCTGCTTAACATTCTATAATATTGTTTGATTGTTAACTATTTATATTCAATATATAACTAAAAAGCTCAATGGATTTTACCAGTGTCGGGCTACCTCAGTCAATTCTGCACCTTCCCGTACATCCTTCCATAAGATTCCTTGTCTCCACAACCAAAATTCTGGAAGAAGGACACCTCACATATTCGATCAAAACTACTGCTTCCTAAGGGAAATGAATGAAGCGAAGGAGCCATAGGAGATTCCTTACCGCAAGTCAATGCTGAACAGAATTTCCAACATGCCTTGAGTTGAAGACAGGACTCCCGCCGAAGGCGCCATGCAACCCAGGCAGCTTCCCGCGTACCCGGTACAAGCAATGCTGTACAACTGCCTTAGTCACGTCCGCAACACTTCAAATCGGAACTGAAACATGAGAAAGAGGGACCGAAAGAAAAATAAGAGAAAAGAGACCGTGACAGAAGAGAAAACAACCCAGAATTCAACTATTGACATATGAAGTTCACCCACACTTTTATGTGTGAGTGGGTGGTCAGCAGGTTGAACCAGTAAGCTTTCATCTCCTGAGTAAACAAACTTAAACTTTCCGACCCTCTCGGAGGGCGATCACAGATATCTCACATGGTTATATTTCAGCCTTTTTCCTTCTGATTTTGCAGCGATCCATACTGAACTATCATTAATTTAAGTTTGAATGAACTTTACAGTTTGTTTCCGGATTATCCCAAGCTTCGTCAATCGCACTTCCTCTGGTCCCACGTGGTTCACTTATACGATGTTCTGGGGTACATACGCAGTCTATTGTTTCGCTTTATACAGTATATTCTGTACCTCCATTCTTCACTTCCAAGATAATTATCAGACAAGTAGTTCTCACTTGGTCTACATCTTGTTTTTTCAAATACTGATTTATAACCCTAGTGTAATTGTGACACAATCAATCACCCAAACGGCTTTGACTTTTTGTATCACCCGCACGAATAAAAATATAAGTAAGATTTTGTAACAGTATTTTTGGGTTATGTTCGGAGGAATTATGAAGGGGTTATGAATTTGTAAAAATATATGTAGTTGTGTGATTGGCCGAAGTAGTAATGGTATGACGTAATATGACGTAATGTGGTGACGTGCCATTGGATTGGCCAATCACAAAATTAAGAGAGAGAGGTAACGATAGTAACGATATGTCAATAATCTTTAGGAGGAAGATATGTTCCTCAGTCTTGTTAAGTTACGATACATCAATAATCTAGCTTCATGGTGGAAATATGACGCGGAGAAGATAAAAGTTTTGAATAGTAAGAGATAAAACAATAATCTCGTTTTAAAGAGAGAGAGAGAGAGAGAGAGAGAGAGAGAGAGAGAGAGAGAGAGAGAGAGAGAGAGAGAGAGAGAGAGAGAGAGAGAGAGAGAGAGAGAGAGAGAGAGAGAGAGAGAGAGAGAGAGAGAGAGAGAGAGAGAGAGAGAGAGAGAGAGAGAGAGAGAGAGAGAGAGAGAGAGAGATTTGTTGTAATGGTGGAGTGTGATGAATACTGGTACTAGATCAGGAACATTTTAAGTTATAATTTGAATCTGTATAAATATAACCAATTACAGAATTTGACTTCTTTATTCCGAACCACACCTTGAAACATATGTGTCTCATGACTCTTATTTAGAATAAAATGATATAATTGGTGACCAGAGGAAATAGCCGCAAAAACTCACACGAGAAGAGAAAGAATTGTGCGTCCAACATAGAAATCCTATCCCAAATTGCATCCGAACGGCTGATGAAGACGAAGATAAACTAACGACGAATAGACTCACATTCCTGTTCCAATTTTAAAAATAGTACGGCTACATGTACATACAATAACTTATAAACGAAAATAAGGTCAGTATTAAAATCTTTTACTTATATACATGATCTGTGAAACATATTTAGTAAGTTTTGATTTGACTAAACTTGAAATATTATGAAAAACTTTTACGGTTAAAGTATTTTCATGCCTATACATTAATATGCATCTTACGTTTTCTGTGAATGTTCTGTGAGGTCATTTATTTTGTTATATCATGAAAAGCTTCTACCATTAAGGTATCTTCATTGCTATAAGACAATATTGTTAAGGTGAGTAAATGAATTGTAACTGAGTAACCTTAACCAAATGTTAGAGACTACTACAGTGTATGTTAGAGGTTACAATCCACTCAGTAACTAGGAGTGCAGCGGGTAGGTTATGGGAACAAAATGGTAGAGCAAAGTGTTTGAGTGAATATAGAGTCCACACCAAGATCTATAATATGATACTTTACTCGAGCCTAATTATGAAGTTCAAGTGAAAGGCACTTCCCAAGTCTTGAAGAGTCTTGGGTATGAAATAGTGATAGTTAAATTATTATATCAAAGACCCCAATGGGCTTAACTGGAGATGCGTGTCGTGTACGGTAAAGGATGCGCGTAGAATAGCCACCGCTGTAGGGCGACATGACGACCCTAATTTCTAAGATCAGCGTGACCTCCGGAAGAACCAAATATAAAGTGACCCACGACTGCTAAAATATGCAGTTGTTAAATACTGTTATTTCTAACCTGGCATCGTAAAGGTTAGAATTACTCGGAATTCATGTTTCAAGATAATAGAAAACACAAAGATAACCTTATCAAGATAACTCAATTTGATGGAGATTTGAATTTGGAAGCTTACCAGTAACGAATATTATTTGTACCTATGTTTCCAAGTGAATGACTTTGCTTTGTTATTTATGCAATTAAAAAAAAACCTTTTCTAATTACGTCAACTTCTTTGTACTGTGTAGTTTAAAATTTCGAAGTGCATTTGGTCTTGTTTCGACATTCCTGCAAATATACACAGCTTTTACAGGTGAATTTGAGACAGAATGTTTCAGAAATACTTTTACAAATTTCCCGTATGGGCTCCTCAACCAAAAGAAGGAAAACATTTCATATGAACATATATATGTTCCATAATCGTTTGTTTTCTCGTTAGAAGGTGTTCAACAGAGTATGTAAACAAAGCTGACGAGACAAACAATGGATTGGCTGTTTGTGCTACAAACCATCGGCAAAAGTTATCCCGTGGTGGATAATCGGCAGGCGAAAGCCCTGCAAACGTTGAATATGATATGGACACAGGAGCTCCTTGTGAAGTACCCTCCATGCTGTCACGTGTGATGTACCAGATGCCACAGCCAATTGTCTTGTACTGATACCCGGATCATCTTCGACACACTTAAACAACTGTTCTTCGCGTTCTAGTGTACGAACAACTCTTGGTCTTCTTCGATCAACGATCCCTGGTGCAACGTTCCTGTCTCAGCAAGGCGACCATAAAGAGCGACGAAGTTTGGATGACTAGGTTGTCTTCGTTCTGGAAACTATCTGATAGAGCCATGCAGCCTCCTGTCCATTACCGTTCGCGCGCCCATACATAAAAATCATGACTGCCGGTTTACGAAATGAATATCCAGCCATGGGGAACAAAACACGCGCAATTAACCCACTAAGTGTACTAATTTGAAACATTGAAGACAGGCCGATAACAAATGACAAACGTAAACAAATCTCCAAGGCAACACTTCGCCAACTAGTATGTAGCAGAATAGGTCAAAGCCTTCTATGAGTGTGCAGAAAAATTAAGTTTTGAGGTTGGACCCCGAAGGCCGTTGGACTCACACTTTCATTGTGACAGGAATAACGCGAAAACCAGCGATTTTTTAAATTTATGTCTTCCAACGTTAAGTCATATCGGATGATGAACTAAATTTTTAAAATGATGCTCAAATGAGTCCAGGGCCCATAGAGCTTAGAGTTACCCTACATTTGCCTTTAAGGATACAGGAAAACCCCGGAAAAACCTTATCCAGGTAACTCACCCTGACCAAGATCCGAACTCGAGACCTCTTGAACGTGAAGCAGACATGCTACCATCTACACTACCGAGGTGGGCGACAAGGATTATGGGACATATGTTCCTTCTTTTAGTGTGAGGAACGCATACCTGAAATTAGTAAAAGTATTTATGAAACATTCTATATACAGAATACAAGATGTAACAAAAAATTGTGTCAAAACTTTGCGCAAACGTTTCTTTATATACTTGTAGAGAATAAAGACATGTTATATGAACAAAGTCCGGAAATTGTTTGATTCCTTGGTAGCGCTTCTTTTCTACAGCTCTGTTTACACGGTGAGATGTGTAAATAGTAACTGTCCTGTAGCCATAACTTCACAACAGAACAGTGGTTTAATTATACAGTAGTAAACATTCGCTTTTACACCTAGTTAAATTAGGTGGAGGTAATGCGTTTCAACGTTGTCATTGTGGTACAATGCTGTACGTAGTCTCCTTTTAGGCACTGCTACTCAGTTCATGCACGATGGAGTTACTTCTTACTTCAGGCTTTTTGTCCCTCGATTTCTGAATAGCAGTTTTCCTGATATATGGATAGGAAGAAGTGGATCAATTCCGTGGCCTCCGCGCTCACCTGACTTAAACCCGCCACGTTTTTATTTGTGGGGAAATTTGAAATCTCTTGTTTATACAACTCTAGTTATAGATTTAGAGGCTCTTCGTGCTCATATGATGGAAAGCTGTCAGAAAATATTAATTTTTCCAGGCCTAAGTTAGCGCATTAGGGAGCCCATCCGACGGCGGGTTGACGGGTGCATTGGAGCTAATGAAGGCCATTTTGAACATTTGCTCTATTTCCTGTTTTCCCACCGTTCTGTCATTGAGCAGTGTTGTTTGGGATTCAGGTTTGGAAAAGGTGACATTCCGTTTGGTTATACCTTACATAAATATACATGTTGCAATATAGCAACGGGAAATACATCATTATTGCCAACGTGAAACATATGTTAAGTGAACAAAAATACTGCCGTAGACATTGCATGAAACTTTTTAATGGTCTTTTTAATATCAGTGTTACAAGAGAAGAATCAGGTCGGTCGGTCGGTTGGTCGGTTGGTCGGTCGGTTGGTCAGTTGGTTACCAACGCTCCCCACATGGCAGACTTGGCCTTCGGGGTAACGTCACCCCACCACGTGATGACTGCACCCATTTCTCAGATGGAGCCACCCAGAGGGCGGTGTCTATTTGCTCCAATGGTAGAATGATAGTGAAGATAATGATGAGGCGAGAGCACCTACAGCTTATACCGTGGAATCCGAACCACGTTCGGCTTAGAGAAAACTTCACATATGCTAGTTAGAGGTAAAGGCATGGATAGGGCCGACTTAAAATCGCCACCCCAGAGCCGGAAATCGAACTCGGGACCTTTAGCACGGGAGCCGCGAACGAAACCACTGCGCTACTCCGGCGCCCACAAGAGAAGAAGTATTAACTCCCAAAAATATAATTTTATTTCAATTAATTGATAGAAATTAATCATTTCTTCATACTAGCCATATAAGATGGCCGCGTTGACCATGGTAGCTCAATGGGTTAGAGCGACTGGATGGAAACCAGGGGATCCGTGGTTCAAATCCCGGCCATGGCACTGAATTTTCCATGTTAACTCAAACTATCAAAAACCATAGCCTATATACGGCTAGTGTGAAGAAATGATTAATTAATATGATTACTTTCCATCAAGTAACTAAAATAATAAGAGTTAAATGATGAAGCCTGGGATTCAAGAACATGGGATAGTAAGTCGCAACAAACAGTGTATCTCGAACGCGAGAGACCCTAGTGGTCTACCGGGGAGATAAACGAGTCAAATGGAGAATTTAATGTCGTGAAGGCAAGTTGACCATGGTAGCTCAATGGCTTAGAGCGACTGGACGGAAACCAGGAGATCCGTGGTTCAAATCCCGGCCATGGTATTGAATGTTTCATGTTGACTGTATATATCAAAAACCTTAGCCTATATACAGCTGGTGTGAAGAAAGGATTAAATTCAATCAATTAACTAAAATAATAAGAGCTAAATAATGATGCCTGGGAGTCAAGTACTTAAATGGTAAGTCGCCACAATCGGTGTATCTCGAATGCGAGAGCCCATAGTGATCTACAGGGGAAATATACGAGTCAAATGGAGAATTTAATGTCGTGACGGCAAGTTGACCATGATAGCACAATCGATTAGAGCGACTGGACGGAAACCAGGGGATCCTTGGTTCAGATCCTGGCCATGGCATGGATCTACCTATATTATTTTATATCACAAAAGTGCAAATACTCACAGCTGGATAAGAATATGTAGCAAAACAAGTAATTATTGGTCATTTTCACCCATCAGATGCAATGTTGAGATTTACAATGGCTTCTCCGAAGTTCTTATGGAGGAGACCGATGCTGTGAATTACCCATTCCTAGTACAGAAGCACTAAATATTATTTTCTATAGAGATGTTATGAAAATAAACTCAAAGCGAAAGTTGACTCGTAGGGTCAGAAATTTAGTGTGGAGGTTCTTCCTCTTTTCATGACAGTAAAATAATGAAAGATAAGTAGCTTATTGTCTGAGAGAATTACCGAACCGTGCTTGTTTGTTAAAGCAAAGAAAAATAGAATAAGGCTCTTACATGTCTATCTGTGGTGACTCCATTCTTTCCTAATTTGCATAACATCACAATTATCTCATATATAACTTTCATATGCAAAAACTATTCAACATAAAGCTTCTTTTCAGTGCACTGCTCACTAAGTAGTTATGGGTGAAATAATAATGCACGAAGGAATAAGAGAATAATTATATTGAAGAGAGACTCCCGTACATGGTACAGCAGTCGCTTTGATGATTTTATTTTGCTTCTTTCTGCTCTTTAATTGACTTGAACTTGAATACTACTAATGTCAGTGTGCTCGAAATGGATCACATCTGAACACGGGATTTTATTAGACGGTAGAATATATTTAAGGTACCCTCAAAACATATAAAGGATACTAATTGTACTACATAATAGTTTTTAGCCTAGAGATCATACAATTTTGGAATAAAAATTAAAAAACAGCTGCTACAGGAATTGCTAAACTCATCATTGTTTTTTAACCATTATAGGAATAGCGTTGTTTCTTCAGTAAGGTAACCTGCAGGCTTTCAAAGTTCACTTAAACCGTAAACCGCTATAAAGTTTTATATTTGAGATTGCATAAAAGCATAAGTCACACTGGGTTGTAGTTTTCTTGATTTTTTTCCAGTTTGCCGTTAAAATTAAGAGTTTTGTCAAATAAAAGAAGAACAGCAAAAACTATGATAGTATATAGAAATTTAAGTCCAGTTTGGGCACAATCGTTGATATATGCTGAGGACATCATATTAATAACAAATAGTAATAATAATTTACGATTAGCGCTAAATGAATGCAAAGAAGATTTAACTAGAAAAGGTTTAGAATTAAACATACCCAAAAGTAAAACCATGCACATAGGAATCAAAGAAGAAGTTAAAATTAAATGTAATGATGAAATCTTAGAACAGGTAGACAGTTATGAATACCTGGGTACAATTATAAATAAGGATGGAAAAACAGAGCAGGAAATTTTAAACAGAATAAGAAAGACCAATTCTGTCTACTATCAGATTAGTAATACTATTGTGGGAAAAAAGGAAATAACAAAAGATACAACAATTATAGTACTTAAAACAATAATACTACTAATTCTATTATATGGAGCAAAGAGCTGGACTCTCCTACAGAAACAAAATAACAGCTATGGAAATGAAATATTTAAGACGAACTGTGGGGAAGACAAGAAGAGATATGATTAGAAATGTAACAATAAGGGAAGAGTTGGGTACACACTACGTTAAAGAAATATTGGAAAAAAGACAACTTAAATGGTATGGACATGTACTCCGCATATCAGAGGAAAGAAAACCCAAACAATATTTAGAAGTAAGACCAGAAGGTAAAAGAAATAGGGGAAGGCCACGCATGTTGTATCAGGAATACATTGAGAAGTTGGGGAAGGATAGAGGGAAAACCATGACAGGAATGAAGAGAATGATAATGGACCGATAAAAGTGGAGGAAATGCGTAGAAGAGGCTTGCACTCCACGCTTAACAGTACAAAGGAGTTAGAGAAAGAAGAAGAAAGAAGTTAAATAAAAACATTAGTAATTTTATTATTACTGCTATAATGGCTTTTAAGTTATAAATCATGTCTCCATTAGTAAATGTTTAGATGATACAATACTATTAAGAAAGCAAGATGTGTTTTTCTCAAGTTCTGAGAACATCTAGAATTTTTTAACAATTTAAGATAAGGTCCATGTTCTACTTGTAATTTTGAGGATTTAATAAGGAAGATGCAGGAAAGTACTTCTGCTGTTTATAAGAAGAAGATGCTGTCACTGTTTCTGAGGTGATTCATGCAAATAATGAAGTAACTAGAAAAAATATTTATTAAATTAGGAGTCATGCATAGACATTGAGGCAACTTCAGATCCATAATAGCACAGTGTGGAGAATTCTAAGAAAAATCTTATTCTGTACATATACATACTGGAATCAATATTTTCAATCAAAGTTACAGGCGTGACAGATATGATTCTGCTTATTTTGTGCTAGCAGACATTCAATTTAACAATTGCTAGCCCCATAGTTCAGTCGGTAGAGCACCTGTCTGCTGTGCTAGGGGTCCCGGGTTCGATTTCCGGCTGCGGGTGGGGAATTTTCTCCAACCAAGATGATTCCCCATCTTCCCCACAGTCTGTAATTATGAATGACAGTGTGAATGTGTGCGTGATCTAATGATTAAAACCCAACGAATACGAGTTAACAGCTTGGGTATGTTCCAAAAGGGAACGGCCACCGATATGACCATTGGAGTTAAAGGCGAGGTATTAATGGAACAACAAAATTAACATACAGTATATTTAAGTATAATACCCGAGTCTAAATTGTTAGAACATTACAAAGCTTTATGGTATGATGAAAATGCGGAGATAAATAACGAAAACCCAGAAGGCAACGTCACATATGAAGGAGATTTAATTTTAATTGAAGAATTAGAAGAATCACTCATAAAAACTAAAAATAGGAAAGCAACGGGCCATGAGGGTTTAAACGCAGAGTTATTTAAATATGAGGGGTTATTGCAAAAGCTCCGACTGCTACATTTCTATAATATGTGCTGGAAGAATCAATGTATCCCAGAAGATTGGCTTATAGCCCAAACCATCTCTATCTTTAAGAGAGGGAAACGGAATGACTGTAGCAATTACAGAGGAGTATGTTTACTGGATACGGCCTATAAAATATTTGCCAAAATAATAAACAAAAGGTTGCAGAATATAGCTGAATGTCTTCTCTCGGAAGAACAAAGTGGATTTAGAAGAGGCAGATCCTGTGTAGATAACACATTTATTGTTAAACAACTAATTGAAAAACATAGGGAGTTTAATAAAGAAACGCATATGGCGTTTGTTGACTTTGAAAAATCCTTCGATAGGGTAAACCGATGCAAAATGTGGCAAATATTGGAAGAACGAGGATACCCACAACAATTAATAAAAATGATACAATGCTTCTACTTCCAAACAGAAATAAATGTGAAAAACAATGGTAAAATTTCTAAAAATTTCTTACTAATCAGGGTGTCAGACAAGGGTGTACTTTATCACCTACACTTTTTAGTATTTATATTGACGACCTAGTGTTCAAATGGAAGCAGCTAGTGAATGTAGGTTTTAAAATTTCAAATAAAAACTTTTTAGATATCTTATTGTTTGCTGATGGCTTAGTTATTATACAAAATAGCGAGTCTGCCCTGCAAAAATCTATTTTTAAACTTAGTGAACTTTGTAAGAAATATAATATGAAAATGTACTTTATGAAATCAAAGGTGATGGAATTCATTGGGAAAGAGCCAATTAGAACAAAAATAGTTATAAATAATCGTTGCGTTGAACAGGTAAGACATTTTAACTATTTGGGAACTGATGTTATTTATGACAAAGAATATGATGTCTACAATAACATATGCAAATTTCAAAGAGTGTGTGGAACAACAAATAGAACATTTAGAAGCAAAATACGTAAAGAAACAAAATTAAAGTTCTACAAAGTTATGGCTGTACCTATACTGACATACGGAAGTGAGACTTGGACGTTAACTGAAAAACAACAGAGTAAAATACAGGCTTCAGAAATGAAATTCTTGAGAAGTGTGAAAGGATGCACGAAGAGGGACTTAATAAGAAATGAAAATATAAGAGAAGAGCTGGACATTTTTAGTATGAATGATAGGTTAAAAGATCTCAAACAAAAATGGAAGGAACATGTTGAAAGAATGCCAGACAATAGACTTACAAAACAAATATTACAGTATCATCCTAAAGGTAGGAGATCGGTGGGCAGACCCAGGAAACGAAGGCTGGAGGACTTCGAAGGCGGAACAGGCACTTGGTTACCTATGCCATGAAGTGAAGAAGAAGAAGAAGAAGAAGAAGAAGAAGAAGAAGAAGAAGAAGAAGAAGAAGAAGAAGAAGAAGAAGAAGAAGAAGAAGAAGAAGAAGAAGAAGAAGAAGAAGAAGAAGAAGAAGAAGAAGAAGAAGAAGAAGAAGAAGAAGAAGAAGAAGAAGAAGAAGAAGAAGAAGAAGAAGAAGAAGAAGAAGAAGAAGAAGAAGAAGAAGAAGAAGAAAAATTAACAATGACTGGTTACTTAACCTGTTGTTCAGATGGACTACATTTCTCTCTTAATGATGAAGTTAACATACATCATTGTAGAATTTGGGAAACTTTTTTGTTCCATGTATACCTCGCCTCTAACTCCAATGGTCATATCGGCCACCGTTCTCCTTTGGAAAATAACGAAGTTCTTAACTCGTATTCGTTGGCTTTTAGTCATTAGATCACGCGTATATAGGCACTCACATTCATACTTCCAGACCCTGGGTAAGATGAGGAATTATCTTGGTCGGAGAAAAGACCCCAACCCCACCGCCGGGAATCGAAACCGAGACCCCTAGCACGGCAGGTAGGTGGTCTACCGAATGAGCCACGCGATCAGCGGAAAAAAAAAAAATCTTAATGATTTAAAAGTAACTGTATGGTGTTATTTCAATTCACAATTCATCATAGTTCCCTATTTCTTCTGGAAAGACAAGAATTAAATAACACAGACTTACTGTAAATGGTGATTGCTACTATTGTTTGTTACAAACATTTGCCATCGCTAGACGACATAGAAGGGATTATCTGCATAGAAGATGCCGCTCCATCCATATCTACACCCCTGTATGATATTAGTTGCCCGACTGTTTGACGATTGTCGCCAAGATCCCATATATTTCACCGCTTTCATTATGGGGTAGTGAATTTAGGAATTAATAGGTTTGAAGAAGAGTTTCTCCTATTTTACATTATATACGCATTTATTTATGCATTGTGTATAATCTTGTAGTATGTTAATATCATTATAAAGTACTTCTACATATTTATACTGAGTGCAGTACAAGAAAAGACAGCTTTTCCCTTAATTTTTGATAAATTAGAAAATCCAAGCAGCAGTGGCGCAGAGTACAGTCAGCATAACAACATTATAGGTCGATTTATGGTAATGACAACCCTGGCTTGGAAATCAACTGTGCGTAAGACATTCCTGAAGAAAATGTAAAGCATTACCCATTGCAATGTTGTGCTGTATTTTGGAGTACCGCACAAAATGGGTCCTGGTTACAATATTTTGTTTTAACGTAATTTGAGAACTCCCGATTTAGTTTCCTTTTAGGCCGTTACCTCCTGGAAGTTTTACCGGGTTAACAGGCAAATATTGGTGAGACTGCAGATAATCAGTAACTTCACTTGCTTAATATGTTTCAGAGGTGAAAGATCAGGCTAGTGGACGGTAGCTTTGTATATGTCGATAAAGTTTGCTCCTTAGAACAGTTTCTCCAGACGTGTGTCTGAAACGGACTCTCAATCAGACGTCTCTTTCTCACCAGCATAAAAAAGTAGGGTTTGGAGTCTTTAGAGACGGGAATTCCTTTGCCTTACCCCTCTTCATGTTGGTTTTCGGCAGCACAATGACCTAACGAAAGGTTGAATTTATCCAACAATCAAATTTGATTAAAATTTTAAAATAGTTCAGAAACATTAATTTTATGTCTGAAATGGAACTACTGTGAACCTTGAACTTCAGTTTCGCACTGTAAAATTTTCTTTCAGAGCCTTTTAAACCCGCGACAACTTAAATTTCTATAAATATTCTTAGTGTCTGATACTAACTTCTACTGTCTTTTACTCCACCTTGAGTTTTCTTGCAATTTACACTTTGAAATTTTCCATATTTGTTAGTGTCTAACTACAAATATTGTTCAACATTTCAGCGAAACTTAGAGAGAAATTATTTATGTATTTATTTTTTGTAATTTACGTCCTCCAACGTTAAGTAATACCGGACGATGAATGGAAAGGGTGAAATGATGCTCAAATGAGCTCAGGGTCCATAGAGCTTATAGTTACTCGACATTCATCTTTAAGGATAAGGGAGAACCGCGGAAAAAAACTTTATCCAGGTAACTCACCTGACCGAGATTTGAACTCGGGACCTCTTGAACCTCAGGCAGTCACGTTACCGAGGCGGGCACTTAGAATAAAAACAAAAATCTGTAAAATGGAATCTGCTACACTTCTAAATTGACCAGTGTATAACATAATTTCACCTGAGAGGATAAGTTTATTTCATTAATTGCACTTCACCTGTTAATATTATTGTCCTGAAAACAACAGGAGAAGAAATAAAAGACTGGCCCCGTAGCTCAGTCGGTAAAGCACCTGCCTGCCATGCTAGGGGTTCCGGGTTCGATTGGGGATTTTTCTCCGAGCAAGATAATTCCCCATCTTCCCTAAAGTCTGGAAGTGTGAATGAGAGTGTGAATGTGTGTGTGATCTAATGATTAAAAACCAAAGATAACGAGTTAACACCTTCGGTATGTTCCAAAGGAGAACGGCCGCCGATATGACCATAGCAGTTAAAGGCGGGGTATAAATCGAACAAGGGGAAAAAAAGAAATAAATTTTGCTATAGAATTAGTAGTAGTAGTTTCAATTTCTCAAAAGTTATGACATATTTATGCTGTGGAGGTTCTGATTAAATAGTATAATACAAGAAAGATAAAACGTACTTCTAATTTAAAAGAAGCTTATAATTGTGGTATAGCAATGTATGAATAAATTTTGCAAACACTTCAATAAAGTCTCAGAGCATTATAAGTTTCATATATGGGCAACCTTAAAGAGACTAACTCATTACTTCTTCATATCTTAGGTTTGTAGGGTAGACATGAAATTATCAATACGAATATAAATTCTAATTAAGATATTGAGGGACTGCAGAGACATATCTAAAGTACAAGGCCTCTGATCCCTTTGATACGTTTTGTTGTCAAGGTTACGTGTGTAATTCATCCTCTAAATTCTGAGAAAAAAATCAGCTCCAATCGAAACCCCTTTCATGTTGGATTTATAAAAGAAACTTGCTCCTAGAATCCTAAAACACACATCCAGTTGCCAAATATTCCACGTATGTTCTCTGGAGTTGAGTCCAATCCATCTGAGGGAAAAACAGATATCAAAGAAATTCATACATTAAACATAGCGGATTAGGCAGCCAGGTTTGTTCCAGTAACAAGAATAGGGATAGCCTCGCCATTTTCCATTGATCTTCCATTACTGTGACTTCTTTACGAACATACTAACGAAAAGCTTTTAAGGCTCTATTATTCTCGAGAACACGTCCTTCCATCTTTCTTTATGATCTTATACATTTCCGGAACGGCGCCGATATTGAGTTCTATCCCATCTGTTGTCACATCTTTTACAGTGGCAGCATCCAAAGTTCATAACCATAAAGGTGGAAATTGAGCCTCCTTTTAGAAAAGCTTGCAGTTCTCATTTTCATGTCTTAATTTAATTCAAATTATGTTAATGCGGTATGTGAGCTAAAACTTGGAACCAATCTTCTCCAATTACTCAAACTTACCTTGCAATTTTGAGACGCAGAATCAGGAATGGAAGTATAGACCTAAATAATAACCTGGCAGTACGGCATGTGGAGCAAATACCTACACTGTACTAACAAATGAAGGCCAGCTCATTATCGACGCAATTTTAAACCTTTCGTTTCAGAAAAATTTAGTTCTGAGGGCATAAAGGTATCCAGTTTCTATTTAACATATTTCTAGTGAAACGATCTAAAATATTAGCTTTTAATGAATACTTATACTTTTAACTTTTTATTAACTACAGGAAGCACAAAAATATTGCCTTCATGCAAGAATTCGATACTGAAATTTCTCTGGAAAAATGTTTTGAGACTTCTTTGATAAACAAAATATTTTAAACGATCTCTATCTTGGTTTGTGAACAGCGTAAGTTAAATTCGAAATCGGTATACCTACACCAAAATTCACATCTAATTCACTACTCCCCAAATAGCAATATGGTTATTTTTAGTTGAATCCCACCATCGTGAGATAAACTTTACATGGAAAGATAACTCTTACTTTTTTATTCAAGCGTCATACTATACAGACACTTCAATGACACATAAAATGTGTATATTGAAGATTCTGCGATATGAGGTCTTCTTTGTTCAGAATGACGTTTGTATAATTACGAGGTGCGTCAAAGTTATAACATTTCCTATTTTTTCAAGGACTGGGACCAGATAGGAACTTCTGGTTTTCTTTTAAAAAAGTACACGTGGACTCTTTGTGAATGGCAGCGACGAGAGCTAGGACTGTTTTTGGTACTTAAAATGGCGAGGTTTTCATTGGAAGAACAGCGTGTAATCATTTGTTTTCTCAATTTTTGTGGTGTGACAGCTATTGAAATTCACCGGGTATGTGGTGTTGATAACATGGCTGTGTCTAAAGTGCGTTCCTGGGTGCGAAATTTCAATGAAGGCAGAACATCGTGTGACAACAAACCAAGACAGTTGCAGACATCGCTTCCAAAATTGCCATTTCCGTGGGATTTGTGTACACAACCCTGCATGAAGATCTGAAAATGCTCAATCGGCGATCCTCCAAAACAACGTTGTCTATTCACTGGATCACATGGTCAGACCGGCTGGTGCGAGGACGTGACTGTCTGGTTTTGTTGTCACACGATGTTCTGCCTTCATTGAACTGTAGCACCCAGGAACCGCATTAGACACATCCACGGTACCACCAACACATGCCTCACTCAACTGGCAATGAATTTCAATAGGTGTCACACCACGACAATGGAGAAAACGAATGATTACACGCTGCTCTCGCAATGAGAACATTGCCATTTTAAGTATCAAATACAGCCCTAACTCTCTTCGCCGCCACTTAAGTTCTATACACTCTACAGTGCTGCCATCTGTGTCTCGCATTCACAAAGAGTCCACGTGTATTTAAGAAAACAACAGAAGTTTCTATCAGTTTTGAAAAAGAACTATTAGGTGGTATAACTTGAACGCACCTGGTATTTATAATTTGCATTATATCTGCAATTTTATTACAGAAAAGTGTGCAACAAATTATTCATATGTACCTCATAAATTTTAAGTAAGAAGGTGAGAGTATATTTAAATAATATTCTGTAAATTTGGCAGGTGCATCACTAGTACCTCTCTACAATCAGAATATTTTTAACCCCGTTTGAAAAAAATATTTTTACACAAGGACTTAGAGTAAATATCATTAGTGAATGCACACTTATTTTAGCAGCAGAAATACCTACTAAATTAACAGTTTAAATAATAATTCAATTAAAATAACCGACCTTCATGTTGGGTTTAAATGTTCAAATACTTTACATTCTTTTTATGTTAATGTAAAGAGAATGAAATTTAAAAGCCACCACATAGCGATTGATTTTATAAAATTATATCGCTTTAACTTTGTATCTTTCTTATATGTAAAACGAAATGTGCAAATATGCAATGACAATTTAATTTATTATCTTTAGAAGGGAGAAGAAACGTTTGTCACCTTTGCTGTAGAAAGATGTACAACTACGAAGCATTTTTATGTGCAACTATGGTGGTATTTCTTTCATGTTTGCTTGCTATAAGATATATTTTATGTTAAATTAACAAACTACCCAGAAATATGATGCAGTTTTCTCAGAAAGTAATGGATATGAATAAATTAAAGTTTTCCTATGAATATAAATACTATATTCTATTATAGTGAATAGTCTTCTTTTTAAAATATTGTAAAGTATCAAAAGTTGTATAAGGAAATGTTTCATTTATGTTAATTACTCCTTCTTCAGTATGTAATCGATATTGGTTTCTGTAGAGATGTTTTATAACATGCTGTAGAACCGATACCAGCACAATATCTGTAATCCGCTGAACAGAAGCCCATAAATCATGTAATACATTCAGGGCATAACCATTAAATGCACGAACACAGCGCTAATATGGAGACTTGGTCAGCAAATAAACCGGGTCAGACGCCGCTGAATTGGTTCTACTGAAATCCTAACAAGACCCATACACGTCCAATACTAAGGTAAATTGCTCAGTATACATTTACTATAACTCATCATTGTAGGATACTGCTGCTACGGCCAACGACTCCGAAAGGTAAACTAAAGGACCAAGACTGCGGTCTTTGGAGGAAGCGTCTGATGGTGATCGTACTGTGACCCTCTACACGATATTTTGAAACTTTAAGCTTTAGAAAGCGAAATAGGATTTAAAAATACGAGAGAGTTTAATCTTATTTAGCTCTACATTTTGATTTCTTTTCTGATACAGTAGGTTATCCGAGCCGATTATATCTCAGCAGACAACTCCCTACAAGTATCCCAACTTACTCCATCTCAACTTACTCCTTTAAATTAATGATTTGTGTATTCTTACAAACAACAAGTATAGTTTCAAAAGATCTCACAATTTGCCATTATATCACAGGTAGTAGTTTCATCAAATACTGAAAATATTGAAAACAACAGAAGGCCACGCCGTGGACGAGCGGTTAGACCTCTTGACTCTCACCAAGGCGGCCCGAGTTTGATCCCACAGGACCGCATGTGAGAATTATGGTGGACAACACGGCGCAGGGGTCGATTTTCTCGGGATCTCCGGTTTCCCCCACCATCATTCAACTGATTGTTGCACATTTTTATTTTATTCATCTCGCCCTGATTGTCTCACTCTCATACCAGGCATTGGGCTGTTCATACATCCTAGATCCTCTATCTGGTTCAGAGCTTTTGCTCCTCAACGTGATCTCAACATTTAGGCATAAGGATAAAGGATAATGGTAAAACTAGGGAAGTTAAGAACGAAGAAAATAACAAAGAGAGATGCCATCAATACTGGATCTAGGTATATAGGGGAAACTTAATATGAATTTAAAGAGAAGGGACAGAATTTTAATGTTTCTACTGTAAACTGGAATGGTGTAACAAATGTAATATCTGTACATACTATGAACAGGCGTAATCACGTAATTTACGTGACAGACTGGATCTGAAACCAGTGAGCAGAGAATCGCAATAATCAAAGTAGGGCATCATCATTGTTTATACAAAGTTATTCTTATATTTCAAACAGGCGGCAAATTTAGACGGCTGAAGCCTCAGCAAGATAACTTTCCCAGTCAATTATAACAATTAATTTTTCCTTTGATGACAAGCACTTGGAACTCTCCACTCCAGTTCTCCAACTAAGTTGCCGACTCTAGCTTCTGAGGTACTCAAATCTAAAGAAATATATCAGATAATCTTGCATGCCAAGTTATGGTCCACCTAAATGCCACTATTATATCTAAGTGATACTAGCAGTAAAATGTGCTTAAGCCCACCCATAAAATACAAAATATAAACGCTTTAGTTGGGTATTTCATATCAAAATAACATTACATAGAAATGTGTCTCTCTGAACATGATTGTAATGCTTCCACATATTAAGAGTGGATTATGGTTGAGAAATAAAAGTTGAATCTCGTGTGATTACATCATATACTTTTAACATCTATTTATTCTATGTTAATGCACTTTAGCCGAACCGAATAGGGAAAATCTGTCTTAAAGTTGATCTCTTAGCTGTTAAAGTACATATTGCATAATGTTTTGAGTGTGTATCGCGTCAGATAATTGTCGCCGATATTTTAAAGGTATTTATGGTCTTAGCAAATAACGATGGAATGCTCTTTAGCAGTGGATTCCTACCTCCATGCAGGACTTAAACCCAAAACAACTGACAGTCGATTGCCTTCTTTCAGTAGGCATATTAAGGAGCAAGAAAATTTGGATATAAACTACGATAGGATGGATGATCATCCCTAGAGCTTGAAGCTGGTACCACCTTGTTCGGTCCTGGTGAGTTAACGTGCCATAATCCACGATATTAAGACCCAAAGAGTATAACTATGGTTTGGATGTGTGGTCACTTTCTCTTCCTCACACAGATCAATGGTAACTTCATATTCTAACAGAAACCGCACTGAAGCCCAACTTCATTTCATTTCAAATTAATATAACGGTGCGAAATACTGGAACCTCGAATGTGCCATTGTAAATTTGAGCACAAATTACAACAGTTCCAGCCGTAATAACGCAATGAATGCTCTTAATTGCGCTTAGATGTCAAACTTTGTTGCGAAAGTTAATTTAATATGTACCTTAAATTACTATTTGTTTAAATAGAAAGTGCTCTCCAGTTTCTCTGCTTCGTCATATCTGGAGCGGCACTGTTGTTTAGGTAAACGAAATGAGCAAAATTTACAGAAATTTACGAACTTTTTTCACTAAAAAATACATAGGGAGTAACACTCGGAGAGCCATGCCAACACCGCCGTAGCACTTACAAACTTTATAATTACTTATTCAATATTTTTTGAAGTAACTCACGCCAGAACTGCGATTTACAATATTAATATCTTACATCTTGAACTCAAAGTTTTAATCAGCACAGTCTTGCATGAATAACCAATTTAAGTTAGTACCTTATAGGAACTAACAAATGAACATTGGCTGATCCCATAGCTCAGTCGTGCTAGAGGTCCCGGGTTCCATTTCCGGCGTTTGGGTGGGTATTTTTCTCCAACCAAGATAATTCCTCATATTCCCCAGAGTCTGGAAGTATGAATGAGAGTGCGAATATGTGAGTGATCTAATGATTAAAACCAAAAGAAGTAACACCTTCGATATGTTCCAAAGGAGAACGGCCGCTGATATGATCATTGCAGCTAGACGTGGTATAAATGTAACAAAAAAAAAAAAAAAAAAAAAAAAAACATTTTCAAATAGATGTTATGTAATATTAGCTTAGTGAAGCTAGATAAAAAGCAACAATACCTACGTCTCCGTTTCACGGTTCAAATCTAGTTAGGACCGTTCTTGTTGCAGGTTTTTCTCAGTCCTCATAACTGGCAGATGTGGGAGAGGTACCTAAAGCCTGGTCCAGGAACATTTTGTTACTAAATTTTATATCCCTATAACCGTTTGACATCATGTACCACCACCACCATGTGTTGCTCATAATGGATGTCAAACAACAATCCTAAGTTTGCTAGGCAACTTCTCCGCCAAACTTGTATTGCGTTACGTCCTTTCTCTTAGAGAAAACATCTACTTTAACAGACTGACTCAAAGCTGTAATACAAGGGCACGCTTTGGAATGGCCAACTATAAATGTGCAATTTACTTTTACGGGCAGAAAAATAAATATTAAGCATCCATTTTATAATTATTAACTCATTACTCATAAAACCACAAAATAATATCTCTCACCATTGTAATTAATTCCTAGAGAGGATTTTCTCCACTATGGCAGCAATATTGCACAACTTAATTCACCTTTCACCCAAACAGGTGATACGTTGTGATGCAAGTGCAGATGTTTTGCAATTTTAGTATGAAGGTTAGAGAAACAGTTAGTTTTAACGATTATTTACTGGCTCACAGCTAATTTATTATACCATTTTACGTATCATGAAAATGTATTAAATGTATGGGAATTTAATCACATGTTTAGAGTAATGATTTTAAAGAAGGGGAAAAAGCATATGTTGGGTTCAGAGCATATATAAACGTACATTTCCAATGATATTGAATTTTTAGGTGGAATGCAGTTATTTGTTTTCTAATAAATATGAAGTAGTAGAGAAAAACCAGCATTACTCTAAGGCCGATAGATTCTAAATGCTTAGTAAAATTGTTATTAAAAATATACCAAGTCAAAATAAAATTCCTGCGACAGTCGTTGAAAACAATTGAACGAGTATATAAGAGCTAAATTTATCATCTCAGTAGGACAAATGAATAAAGGAAAACAAAGTAAATGGAAAAGAAAAGTTCATAATATTACTTCGTGGTTTCTGCACGAATGAAGAGAAAAATTAAAAATCCACTAAAAGACTAACAGTCCATTAAGTGAGCGGTAGGGGTAGAATGCAGAATAAAGTTTATAATTACTTTGAGCGATAAGTAGGGCGTGGGAGAACGGAATAAGAGAAAACAAATAAGTTTTGCAACTTTCAGGAAACTATCTCGTTTTTCCTTTAGTAAACTAATATTAGGGGAGTTCATGATATAGCAGGCAATTATTATTATTGTTCTATGTGGCCGCTTAAAGGTGACCAGCCAGAAGTTTAATAATTAAAGAGCGAACTTACCTTTGATGTGACTATCTATATTGGGTGAGGATATGCAGGTCCTGCAGAAAGAATAAGTTCAACTTACTAGTGTTTATTGACAAAATTGGGCAATATCCAAAGCGACATTATCTTCGTTTTATGTTAAAGATAGTTACATGATGATTGTGGAGATGGTGATGTTGTTTTTATGCCACCCTCAGTGGATCAACTGCAAGAATGTTTTAACTTAATGAAAGTGGCCAATAGTCTCGCAAAGATTACCACCATATAAAGCAAAACAAGTGGGTGTAATATTGGCATAAAACATAAAAACAAATTTACCTTATGTGTAGAATCACATGCCTCTCTCCCTCTACTCAGTATTACATAAACTATTTTGCAACCATTTATTCTTCTGTGTATTCCGTATTATTCTAGGGTTTTTTCTGTTTTGGTAATTTGGTGAATGAAATGGGTGAAACGATGCTCAAATGAGCCCGGGGTCCATAGAGCATAGAGTTACCCAACATTCGTCTTTCAGAATAAGGGAAAACCCCGAAAAAAACTTATCCAGGTGACTCACCCTGACCGAGATTCGAACTCGGGACCTCTTGAACGTGATTCGAAGTATAAATTTCTATGCAGTACCTTATTACACCCGTTTTTTGTAGGCAAAACTGCAATATAAAAATGCAAAGAAATTTAAGTTATAGACAAAATGATTGTTTTGTCATCCCATTTCTCTTTACACGGTCAGGGCATACAAAACAGAATAAGGATTTGCTATATAAGAAAACTATAAACTAGTAACAAAGAAGAGTTAACTCCACAAGAACATTATCTGATGGTATTGCTTAAAGATATAAACTGTATATCTTACGGTTTACCAGCTATCCAAACGTCATTCAGATTAAAAAAGACTTCAGAGGCTATTTGAGAAAGTTGAAAATCTGCTTTTCAGTTGTCCTTAAATTATCATATTGTTGCGAACCCATTGTTGCGGCGGGCGCGGCCGGCGAGTGCAAACAGACAGTGCAGCGTGGAGATAAAAGCTTACCAAAACAGATAAAGAAAGAGACAGCTGACTTTTACAACGAGGTCTACCGGAAAGTCCAAAATACCCCGGCCTCTATCAACCCGGGAGCGATGGGAAGCTCCGGGAATAATTCCTTGGGGCAATAGCTTCGGTTTAAAACGCCCCTCCCCCTCCATTCAAGACGGGTGGAAGGGGATACGCCACTTACGTGCAGGGAAGACTACCGAATAACCTCGGTGGGGCTGCCTGGTGATCTAGCATACCTACTAGCTCTGCAGGCCAGTACCCGGGAATTCTTAGGCAACCCTCTGCCTGCTCCGGGTGGTCGAAGCCTGGCTGGAGGTACCCGATCTCCCACGGGTGTCGGAAACACTGCCCCATCCAATCCGAACAACTCCCAATCAGGGAAGGGCTCGAATGTTCGGCCCGAGGATCCTCTGGTAACGTCAGAGGTAGCACGAGTGCTAGGGGTCTGCAGCAGCCCCACCACAGCAGCTAAAGGCGAACAAACATGTTCCTATTTTGTACCTCGTACTTATGAAATGTACCAGTGCCTCTATGATACCTAAAACTAACATTTCAGCTTCGGAAACAAAATGACAAAGTTATTTTGTATGACAATATGGCTGCATTGCGGATCTGCAAATTGATTGCTAAAGATGACATGTATTTTGAGAAAAGAAAAACCGGAAATAAAATAAAAGAAACAAACAGAAGTGACAGTGCAGCACATGACAAGAGAAAAAGTCGACATTGTTACTTGAAAATAAAAGAGTAAGTGTGCTCAAAGGATGTACACAAAGGTTTGACAGTTTTAGTATCCCTTCAGAACTTGTTTTATGATCACGTAAAAGCATTATTAGACGTTGCTATTGAAACAATGTATAAAAGACAGAAATAAATTCCGAAATGTAATAACAGGAGAGTTTACGTCTAATTAAAAGCAGAAAAGTGCATATTACAAATAGTTAAGATATAGTAACAATGAATTTAAAATAATTGTATTCGAAAGAAATAATATGACATTGCACACGTGTAAGAATACATTTTAAGAAAAAGTATTTAAAAACTAAAAGCAGCATGGATGTTCCCGAAGGTAATAGACAAGGGGATAAAAAGGTCAAAGTTTCGATCTGCCGATAATGAACCTCAAGTCGCGAACCAGAATGAGTATTTTAATGAAATGTTACAGAAGTTTAAATATAAAATTTAAAAGAGCTGATTCGGAACAATATGTGTGTCTATTTGCAAGAAATAAACGAAAGTATAGGAAAACATCAGGACTAGGAGATGTTAACGTAGATCTACTGATCATCACGTTAAGAATTATAGGATTCAAATGGAGAATTTAATATCAGGATGGCACGTTGGCCATGGTAGCTCAATGGGTTAGAGCGACTGGACGGAAACCAAGAGATCCGTGGTTCAAATCCCGGCCATGGCATTGAATCTTTCATGTTGGCTCTATCTAACGTTAAGATAAGTTAATAAACCATTCAAGAGAAAAAAATTCCATGTGTTTTCACAGACGTTTATGCATATTACACTGAATTTTCACTGCCACGGCATCGGGAATGAAGCGCGTAACAAAAGAAGCCGACGTATTGTAGATACTTCTTCCGAGCGGTTCACTTACTGAATAGTCGAACAGGAGACTTCTCTAATCCCAGTGTGCTCACCACCGAAGTCATAATATCACTTGCACACAGCGCTTTCCATTGCATCAGAAAGGCACTCATACTCTTATTAGCCCCTCTCTTACTTCAAGAGAACTTGTTCTCATATATCCAAAACGTTCAAGGTAAGAAACTTCCAGAAGATTCTAATTATCTAGTGTTAGCCCTTATGGTGTTTATGTTCGGCGAGTGTTTCGAACTCCTAACACCCTTAGGGCAAAGCGGTTGTTTCAGAACATTATACAAGGTTCACAAATCTATATCATTTAAAGTGAATATACCTAAAAAATAACCCCTATTTTTAAATAGCAAAGCTTTATATGGAGCTCTTTATAAGTCTTTGAGATGCAAAAGTGTTGTGTTACGGTTTTATTACATTTTCGATAAGCGTTCGACGTACGTAAACCTATCGATTGTGTAATACGAATAAAGAGAAGCGAAAGGGCTCTAAAAGGGAAATAGAATCACTTTTATCACGGCAGCAGTAAAATACACGCCGTAAAACTCGAGCCTTAAAAATGCAAAGTCGCTAACAGAGATCCTTGTCGGCAACTACAAAGCAGGATTCAAGATTCTTCTCCCTTATGAGCAAAATATACAAGACATCGAAACGTAATATTCCCAGGAAATTGCTTTAAGATCATGTAACTCTCACCTTATTTCTGGGATTGAATTTCAAGATAAGGTAGTAAGCACCTAATAAATACAACGAAACTAACAATGAGTAGAAGGACTCTTGTACAACTAAATAACACTTTTTCTTCCCCTAAGGTTGTTTAAAAGTAATAACCTCCTTTCTGTTTTAGTCCTGTTTTTCAGGTAAAATGTCACTACTCGAATCACGGAAGCTATCGCAGGATAGTCGAGTGCGAAGTAAGTTTAAGGGAGTCAACCAGAAAAGTGCGTGAAAACTGCCAAGATCTTAGTAGAACATTTTTGTCTTCCTGCCACGCGCCTAAGATACCAATCTATTTTACGAGTCTCCCACAACTCTGAAACCTATTTCATTGTACCATCACTTGAACTCGATAGCAACCTAAACAAGAGAAAGGCGGTGACCGACCGATCTGGCAGGGTACGTTCAAAAGTGAGTACAATCACACGACAGAAATAAAGTTTCAGTTCAAGTATTGCGTGGAATGGACATTTTTTCCTTTACTTATTATAGGTAATTAATTGAATTAAAAGACACAGATTAAAATTCATATGAAAGAAACAACAGGACGCATAGCTAATTGCTTTGTCTACACTCGTAATGTCTTTATTGGCTTCTTAATCATTCTTAACGTGTACGTGTGCGACCTCATTGGCTGTTTAGCCTTATATCTCTCTGCGTATGAAAAATATAGTTCGCATATGATTCTTAAAGACTTTACATCTAATGCAAAATATATAAACAACTTCCAATTATTAAAACTGCAATAGTCAAACAATAATTCATTAGTATCTTATTTGGTAAATGTAAGTTCAATTTGTATGTATTAATCAGAGTATACGCTATGCCTGAGCAGTTTAAAAGAGAAAGAAGTGAGAGAATCAATTTAAAACATGGTTGCTTCCGTGCAATATTTAGAACACCTCAGAAGAAAACCGTTTAAAAGTGGTGAAAAACAAATTATATTGACATTTTGTGCAAAAGAATACCCAACCTTAGCAGCTATAAAAATAAAATACCCCGGCACCTAATTTCTTAATCCGGGGTAAATACCCAGGACTTTTATTCATTTACTAACACATCAAAAACATATACAAAAACATACACAATATACAGGCTATAAATAAATATATAAAATTTTACAAACATTTTAAAATATACACTAATCAAACAAGAATCCAAACCAAATTTATAATTAACATGTACAAAAATAAATTACATTTCAAAAATATAATTAAAAATTAAATTTTTCCTAATCCATCCCTTTCAAAGTTTTATAAATTTAATTTAATATTTTTACAAAAATTTCAAACTTACTTAAAAATATTTTAAACAAAAATTATAATATTACTGGTTTCCAGTAACACATAACTGGTAATCCAGTTATTAAATTAACTATATTTTAAGATTCCCCGTAATAATATTTTGCAGCCGGTAGCCAGCGGCCACAATTGGTACTGGTATCCAGCACTAACATTTCACCAAACAACAGTATCCTAATTACACAAAGCTATAAATTACAGAATGTTTAATTACCAACCATTAATTTTCAAAATGAACAATTATTAATTTACCTACTTTCAAAAATTAATAAAATATTCTTACAATTCATTATAATTTAAAAAAAAAAAATAAAATTAGCAGAATAATATAACATTTCAAAATTATTATTGAAAATCATGAATATAAACAGTTATAACTTAATATATATAAAACGTTATTCAAACCCCCTGAAATATTATTTATAGAATTTATATCACAATTAGAAATTAAAACCAAGAAAAAGTTTTATACACAAAATTAATTTCCACATCCAACTAAAACATAAATTTTAATACAACACATTTTTAAAAATGCAAATTTAAAAATATAATTTATTATTAATCGAATATTAAACTTATTGAAAATTTAAATTGTTATCTTTTAATTTAATAATACAAATATTATGACTTAATTACTTTTACATATAAGCAGTTTTAATATTTAAATTAGATAATGATATTTAAAATATTTAGACTTGTCAATTTTTATTTTAAATTTTTCGAACATAATTATAAACCTTTGTAACTTCAAATTACAGGAAATTCATTTATTTTTCAAAAATAATAGTCATAAGGGTATTTCACAAATAATTAAATTTAAAAAAATCATATAAACATCATGCAACTTCTCATTCAAAAGAAATTGAAACTAATATCTAAACAAATAAATACAGAAAATAAAAAATTTTACATTTTCCCTACATTTTACCACTTCAATCTTTATCACTCTCAATTTGATTAATAAAGGATATTTTAATATAATTTTCCATACATTTTAACACTTTATTCACTCTCATTATCGAATAACCATAGCAACTGACAATGTTGTTAATTTATCAGCAGAATATACCGGTGTTTTAGCGCCCAGTACTAGTGACACTTGAAATGAGGTTGTGAAAACGGGCCGGCTTTTCAGTTGTGGGAGATAAATGTAATGAATCTGTTAAAAGTGCTATTTGAGACAAGGTTCAGAGCTTCTTTGAAAGAAACGAGCCGTCACAATTGCAAAAGTACTTCAAGCAGTAAACAATCATCTCGATTAACGAGCGAGATATCATTGTTAGAGACATAGGTTTTGAATTTTTGAACAGAAACAGAAAAATATAGTTGTTAAGCGTGAAGATATAGTATTGTGGCTCAGGAATTGTCACAATAAAAATTGTAAGTGGAAATCGTTTAAGGAATTCTTCCGTTGTCAGATTTCAATTTCGTACGTAAAGTACTTATTTTTAAATTGCCTGCCAGTAGTTCGTTAAAGTCATTGCCAAAGTGGCTACACGCAGTTGGCACCACTATTCGGCAGAAAGATCCTTAATTTTTAATTTATAAATGAGGTGAGGTTATGTGAAGAAATCAAATATTTCAGAAATTGTAAGTATTAAGTCACCTTTTAGCCTACAAAAGGAAAATTATATTTCAAAGTAGGCACATCTCTGCATCTAACTTAAAACTGCTACCGCATAATGCCCGATTTCACCAACAAATATTAAGACTTAACACGAGTTTAGCAATAGTTAAAACAAAAATTGCATTTCACCAACAAGTGTTAGCATAACACTCGTGTTAAATCTCATGTTAAACTAACAAGCCGGATTTCTAATGTTAAGTCCTTAACAATTGTAAATAGTCAAGATGGCGAGCATGAACTCAGCTGTTGATGTCGATTTGCTATATTTAATATCGTCTAAATGGCATTCATAATAGAGTACAACCTATAAGGAGAAATGATTTTGAGGAACTATCCGAAGAAAATTGTTTTACGGAGGTATAGACTATCGAAACATGTTGCTATGAAGGTTACTGCGGAAGTACAAGAGAGGTTAGGGCATGCATCGAAAGGAATATGGCGATCTCGCCTTTGCTTCAAGTATCAATAACTTTGCGATTTTATAATTCACTGAATTATGTGGATAATACACTGTCCACCTGCCGTCTCGAAACGTTCAAGTCAGTTGCCCTTCTTCGCTCCTCGTTTTAAATTTACCTAACAATGAGTTAGAATACACATCGAAAGGAATATGCCGATCTCGCCTTTGCTTCAAGTATCAATAACCTTGCGATTTTATAATTCACTGAATTATGTGGATAATACATTGTCCACCTGCCGTCTTGAAACGTTTAAGGCATTTGTTCTTCGCACCTCGTTATATATATATATATATATATATATATATATATATATATATATATATATATATATATATCACCACATCACCGACATCAACAGCTGCGTTCACGCCCGCCATTTTGACAATTTACATTTGTTAAGGACTTAACATAAGAAATTTGGCTTGTTAGTTTAACAAGAGATTTAACACGAGTGTTACACTAACACTTGTTGGTGAAATGCAATTTCGTTTTAACTAAAGCTAAACTCGTGTTAAGTCTTAACATCTGTCGTTGAAATCGGGTGTGGGAGTAATACTTATTCATTCAAACATTTTACATAAAAATCACATTAAACTCAATCCAATAAATTAAAAGTTAATTAAAATGAAAAACCAATTCATATAGTGACTGATTCAAAA
Organism: Mantis religiosa; assembly: GCA_030765055.1. NCBI lineage: Eukaryota > Metazoa > Arthropoda > Insecta > Mantodea > Mantidae > Mantis > Mantis religiosa. Next base: position 143,172,907 of record CM060955.1, on the reverse strand, counting down.
GGCTAATATTGTGATTCTTTCAGCTGTCGAGTTCTCTCTAATTCTTTTTAAGTTTTATTTTGTATCAAAGGACGTGTTTTACTCGCTTTCACTCTACTTTCATTAACCTAGTTTACTCTTTTATGTATTTATCAAGTTTATCTTCCGAATATTAAATTTTTAATACGACCCAGTAATGTCACAGAAAATTAAAAAAAGCTTTGAAAACCTATATGTCTCTTAAATATCTGTTTGCCTACCATAGTAACTTAAACTGCTGGTTCTAATGTATCCCATTCATGCAACACAGAAAATTGCTGAAAACATTTCGTTCTAGCTTAATTGTGTGTACAAATTCGTATGAAAACCTATAGTAGTTACCTTAAACTTCTGAGATAGTGTGTACTCTCCTGGTAGGTGACATGAAATCACTGTCGAATTGATGCTACCTTATGTAGGGCAACCATCCAACATTTAAGTTTAATGAGGAAACCCGAGCAGCTCATCAGGACTCGAGCCAAGGGTCTTCATGGCTCTCCGTCATCTGCAATAGCCGAAAGCCCTCACAGCTTCAAAACCAGTGCACAGGAAAGAAATCTCGTAAACGATAAGCTGGTTTAAAGTGCAATCTGGTTTGGAAAAAGATTGTGCATTTCCTTAAACTGGAACTCGCAATTTTAGCTAAAACTTCCATTAAGCTGCAGGTCTGATTTTATGTTAAAATTACTAAAACACAAACTTTTGTCGGCCAACTAATGTCATTACTCTGATGTCATGAAAATAATGGAATTTCTAAACTGACAAACAGGTCCTTTTCATCAGTCAAGAGGCTCCGATTTCAAATCTCGTTCAGGGTAAGTTACCTGAATATGGTGTTTTCCAGGGAGTTTCCTTATCTTGAAAGATGAATGTCTGGTAAATCTAAGCTCTATGAATATTGAGCTCATCAGTTTAATTATTTCATTCATCGTGACATGACGTAACGTTGGCGGACCTTAAATAAAACCCTTCTATATCACTTTTTATGATATTATTTCTGTAAATTTTGTCTTTTTGGAGAAGATAGGAAAACAAGCATATAAAATTTAAGTATATTGTCACCCAATTATCGGAAGGCACGACCAACTGACAGCTGAGTGGGGGACAGAAGGCATTCAGCCCACGCTTACCCATTTATCTCGTGTCACTAACTGAGGGGATGGTTAGGCAGTGTCACTGGTCGCTGGCCGCCTCTGTCCCCTCCCCCTGACGTCTGGAACAGTCGGGATATTTCATATAACCCGGGACCTTCTAGATAAGTCAGTTGGTCTTATATAAGCGACGCGCCGGGCTGGAAGAGAGTTCCGTTCGGTTCTTGGTGAGCAGCCATGAGGAGTGCCGCGCTAGCGAACGGACTGGAAGACTGTGTACGTGTATCAGAGGAGTTGTACGTAATTGTGAGTGTGGAGTTGACCTGTGACAGACGAACTGGTGGATTGTAATTGTGTGCGCTACGTAATTCTATGTAATCGGCAAGTGTTCCAACTGTAATTCGGTGGAAATAAAGAACATTTTGAGTTTGTGCAATTGGACTTTTAATTTCACGAACCCACAAGGTCACAATATCAATTACTTTACATTTGTTATTTATCAGTGAATATTTAAGCCATGCTCATGAAATGCTATTTTAGTGCATACTCATTGTAACAAATAGTGGGTGGGTTTGATGCAAGGATGGTAAGGATGGTTCTAATGACACTGGAAAGCAAGTTTCAAACTGGTTTAATGACTGCTTCTTTTTATCGTCACATCAAACTCGAAGTTGCCGACCAAGGGTTACAAATATATCAGTGTTTAGAGTTATCGTATGTAGAATGCTTATTACTCGATAACACTTAATTCGTTATTTACGTAGAACCGACAGATATCTTTTCTCTCAAGTTCTGGTATGCCTTCACCGAAAAACCAACCAGATGTTTCTTGCTCGACCGCCACCCCCTTTCTGTCTTCCTCACTAGAGCTGCGCCTCACTTTCACGTCTTGAAGCCTCTTTATTCACACCAAAATTCTTTTTGTGACTATTTTGTCCATTGTGACTATTAAAATTCACCACAGTTAAGAAGAGCTCCGATGGGCGAGACCGACGGAGGTTGGAGACGGTTCCATCACCCTGCCTTGACGTATTTATGGTATGTTTATGACAGTCTGGCAAGTTCACTTACAACCCATTCAAAAAGCATCTGGTCAACATCTGACGTTTTCTCTTTTTGTAAATATGTAATTCCTTCTGGGTTTCAGTATACTCAGTGAATTCTTTCCGTGTTCATCGAGTGATCCTGTGTTTGCCGAAGCACGTAATCATGATATCTAATGTGCGTAAGAAAGGAAAAACAGTTCATAGCGAGGCTCGGGAAATAATAGCAAATGTCCTTAAAGTTTGTGATGACGAATCGAAATCTAAACAGATAGCTATTCCTCTTGCTCGTGCTACAGAAAGAGCAGCTCATTATAGAGTCTGTTTAGTTAACGCGTGTGCACGTCGGCTGCTGCCTTTGACGAACCCTTATAATGGTTTTACAACACTGACCCTCCTCCCAGATCTTTCTGCAAGGTTGCTACTTTTCTCGATACGTCATGGGTATCGTACGAGGTTTCGTCTAAATAAATTATCTTAGGTCCATTAAGGCAAAACTTCCTTAGTATATATATCGCCAAGCTACAATTCTACTGGATTCCATAATAACACTTATCTTATTTAAAGTGCGGTATTTGAAACCCAGCTCCTTTAGGAGACCGCGCAAAGTGCAGTGCCCATAAGGAAAATCACAAATTTCTAGCAAATGTGCAACCAATTCGTCTAAGGTGGACGCTCTGCCTTTTGCATAGAATCTATAAATTTCTCGACAAATTAAAACGCATGGGAAATTATCTACTTTAGAAAAACGTTTCCTTTTGTTTTCACACTTGATCGGCGTCTTTAGTATTCCATTCGTCACAATATTTCTTACTGTATTTCTGTGAATACCCAGAATTTATCATCAGGTTCATTGCACGACCCCTTACCAAAATTATTTTTCAGCACATATTTATATGTGTTCAAAACAAGCGCTCGAATTTGCTTAGAAACAGTTCCCGTTATAACTTGGTTTTTTGAGGCTTTTCCAGTAATATAACTCGGTCCAGTTATTCACACTATTGTCATCACTTTGATTCTTTTCACGTGACCGAAAGTTATCTACTACTTCATTTGCATTTACCACTGAATTTCTCTCCCACTGTCTCCACATCGTGACACACAACGAATTGCTGCACGTAATGAAGGAGAACTGGAAGTTGGAACTTTGGCAACTGAGGCTCCACGTGGAGTAGACATGCGACTGTCACTTCGAGAAAATCAGGGTTGTTATTGGTTCTCAACGACAGTGTTCCATTTCTGAAGTGTGGAGATAGATTTATGACGGTCATTAGTGGACGGGAGAGTCAGGTTCCTTTGACTCCGAACTGCACATGCGTTAACTAAACAGACTTTACCGGAGTGTCCAAGTCAGTAATAAAACCAATTAGGCATCAAATGAAAGAGAAAGAAGAAGCCGGCTCTTCGCCGCCTCTACATACGCAGGGGAAATACCGACCGAGTCATGTGAGCAGAAGGTAAATATTGATGATTTCGATATGAAGAACTGTGCATGAGTTTTACAATGTTCGAAACATAGTACCAACCTGTCCGAAGCTACTGTTAGCCTGACGGCAAAAAACTCACTTTCCATGGTGCGCCGAGACCCTCCGCGGGCTGCTGCATATGATGGGATTTGATTGGAGAAAATGTAGGAGTAAGCGTAAGCTTCATTTGGAGAGGCGTGACATCGTACGTATTTGAGAAACATCAAACGACATCGCTGAGAGGGAAAGGACATCTTTTATTTGGATGAAACGTGAGTAGACAGTAATCTAAGTTTTCAAAAATGTTGGCAGAGTGACGACGTTTTTGGTGATTGTGCAAATATAAATTCAGGCAACAGACTGGCAATTGTGACCGTTGGCTCTCGTTCTGTATTTTTAAGTAATGCGGAATTTTTATAAAGCTGGGTCTACAGTGGGAGATTATCATGGACAAATGAACAGTGCAAATTTTGAAAAGTGTGTCACAAATAAACTGTTAAATTGTCTGCCACCAATGGCAGTAATAGTACTTGACAATGCCCTATACCACAATGTGCAACTTGACAAACCTCCTTCTCAATATGCAGTGAAGTCCGAAATGGACATAACATCGTATGCAACATGGCAATGAGAAAAGACGAATTGTATGACCCCATATGTACAAATAAGCCTAGAGAAGATATCTTTAAAATAGATGAACTCTTAAAACCACACGGTCATACTGTTGTCAGATTGCCGCCTTACATGTGTGACTTAAATGCTATCTAGTACGAATGGTCTAAAGTGAAAAGTTACGTTCGGGAACATAGTGTATCGGGCGATATTCACTGTCGCGACTTAAAGAATTAGCAATGCAAGGCATCGCAGCAGTAACGACAAAAGATTGGGAGGGCTTCTGCAAACATGTTGAGAAAACTACAGGAGACTGGAACAGTGATGGAACAGTTTCAGTGTCATAAATGCTATTATCATCGAGAACCCAAATAATGACATTTCTTCCAGCAGTGACACCAGTGAACCTGAGGAACACCTTTCTGATTATGAACTTACTCAACCTTTGTAAGGTAATTCTTATTCACATTATATTACTATTTTGGTTATCCACAGTGAAAATTTCATACTTCAGTAGGGCGCATGTTTTTTGAATGGCTTTACCGCTTGTGTAGTACGCATTCTCCGTCACACATTCGCTGTCCTTATCGCACAGAGTAAAGTTGCCACATTCCTCACAGGGACTTTCTCTCTGTTGGTGCAGTATAGTCTCTGTCATGCCATTAAGGGTCCGAACAATGCCTTTTCAAACGGAGGCAAGTGTTACCCACTGAGAATTCCTGCTAAGAACGTTCTTTCTTCCGTTTCTTTTGTTAAAACTATTCAACCCAATGCACCTGCACCTTTAAAATCCATTACGATTCTTTATTCACCGCATCCCTTAATTTCGGTATCATCATTGAGTGTAACATCTGAAGAAGTCCGCGTAAACTTCATCCATTTCAGTGTTGACTCGTGCGGCAGTTCAGCTCTTCAAATAAAATTATTTAATAACAGCAAAAACTCTTGTACTTTACTTTTCAAACACAGTTATCACACTGAGCAGTTCAGTGGACTATCAACAATAAACTGTATATTCTAGCACATTCAACTCTTTGTACAATCTTTCGAATAATCAAGTTTATCACAAGGTTGCAAAAAAAAATGATATACCTTCATGGAAATTTACCAGACTTATCAAACGACCCTTGTGAATACACACTTCGTCTCCTTCTCCTTCGAAACTGTGAATGTTATAAAAAGAGGGACAAATATTGGAAGCCTTGTTCAAGAGAAAAAGTGCTAGCAGACTACGTAGAAGATTCCATATATTTTCGTATTATCAGCCATGATTAAGATAATATACACACAAAATTTGTATACCTGTGTTATATGTAAAGTCCTATAAAAATGACATCTGTGGCTATTGGGTTTATCCAGGCACTGTAATGTCTCTTGGCTAGCGGTCAAACCTCAACCTATACTTTCAGAACTTATTTTGAAAGTACATCTACAACGTTTGATATGTGAAAACACGATGGTAAAATTTACATACTAGTGGAAGCCCCATCCAGTGCATATTTGAGAGGATGAATAATTAACGTTACGGTACGCAAATGGAAACGGTAAAGCGGGGAAGTAACATCTTTGGTAGAGGGAAAGAGAAACCTAAAGCAGCATTCCGGACAGTGGTAAACGTAAAGGTGCATGCCTAACTGTCGGGCTTGTTTGTGGCCAGAGTTCTACCCCACAGAATGGCATGCGAGATTTGTGTTTAAATAATGCCTGAGTGGATCTTATTCTGCTCCAGTTTCTCCCGCCATTCATTGCACTAACTGATCCATCCTTTCGTCTCATATTATACAATGTCCTCATTCTCATTCCAGAATTTACACAATCTGCCTGATCCAGAGAATGTCTAGTCTTCGACTGACGCTTTAACTCGGAAACCCAATGTTAAGTTCTGAAGGAGTGGAAGTGGGTCCTTCATACGAAGAGGGTAAAATCACAGTTTAAATGAGTATTGTATTAAGAGTCTATTTTAAAAAACGGTCCCCATTTAGTGAATCATCACAGAATTAGCCAGGATATTATTAACTTTGTCATCTTTTCCCTTGTTTTTCTTTTCTTTTTTTTTTTTTTTTTAAGAAAATTTCACCAACTCTCACAGTGCACCCTTTTATTTCATATTTTAAAATAGACGTGGTATCTTTAAGTTTCTCCCTACTCACTTACACCGGGGTTGTCCTTAGTTTATGGGACGATATAAACAAAAGCACATGTACGTGTGCGACATCATTGGCTGTTTAGCTTAGTATCTCTCTATGTAAGAAACATATAGTTAGCATACAATTTTTAAACACCCTACATCTAATGGAAAATACCTCAATAACGTATACAGTAATTAATTAGTACTTTATTTGATATAATGTAAGCGTAATTTGTATATTAATTAGAGAGCACGCTGAGTTTGCGCGGTTTAAAGGAGAAGTACTTGAGAGAGTAAGTTTAAAACATGACTGCTTCCATTTTTTTTAATTTACGTCCTTCAACGTTAAGTCATATCGGACGATGAATGGAATGGGTGAAATTATGTTCAAATGAACCCGGGGTCCATGGAGCTTAGAGTTACCCGATATTCGTCTTTCAGATAAGGGAAAACCCCGGAAAAAGCTTATCCAGGTAACCCACCCTGACCGAGATTCGAACTCGGGACCTCTTGAACGTGAGGCAAGCATGCTACCACCATTCTACCGAGGCGGGCAACTGACTGCTTTCATGCAATATGTTTAACATCACTGAGGGAAATCGTTAAAATGTGATGAAAAACAAATAATATTGAACGTGTTTTAGAAGTTGTATGAAAAATACCCAACCTTAGCAATTGAGGTAGTTCTTAATTTGTCAGGAGAATATACCAGGGGCTCAGCGTTAATTATGAGTGCCGCTGGAATGGCCCGGCTTCCTACTCCAGGAAAACAACGAAAAACAAATACACCGGTTGTGGAAGGTGAATATCGTGAATTTGTTAAAAGTGCTATTCCTTTCATAGGTTCATTTAATAAACGAAGCACCACAATTATAAAAGTGCTTAAAGTAAGTAATCCTAATTAGCTGAGCTTTGAAAAACGAACTTCCACACCATTCTTTGCAATGTAGTTTTGAATTTGTAAACAGAAACAGAAAAAAATATAATTGTTGAGTGCAGAATAATTATCAAAAGAAAATTCGGAAGTGGAAGTCGTTTATGAACTTTCAAATCATTGCCATTAATTTATTTACACGCATTTTTAGCACTATTACTTTGCAGAAAGACCCGTGCTTTAAATTTTAATTTATAAATGAGGTAAGGTTATGTGAACAAATAAATATCTGGGTAATTATTGTAAGTATTCTGTCAGCGCTACCACATATGCTCCTCAAAACATTGAAATGGACAAAGGAAAACTTTGCATAGAAGTTCGTTGACAACGTACATGTTTGCCACATGGGAAGAAAATAGCGCAAATAATCCCTCCAATCACAGTCGCCGGTGGAGTAATACATATCCCGCTTTGTTTACATCTCACCATGAACTAAGTATATAGCTGATGGAGTTGTATAACTCAATAATTACGAGGGTTATTTCAACCATTAATTTACACATTTCCTCAGGCAAATTCTAGTAGGTATATAGAAGTATTATGTTATATGTGTATTTATTAATTTAGCCTAAATAGCTAAAGAAGGATGAGCGTCACATAAATTCGCAATTTACACTTATATTATTTTCCAGTTTCTCTTTGTTTATTTATAGTACGAAATTTTGCCCTATTATCGCGTACTTATTCCATGGCATTTTATATAAAATATGACTGACTAAAATGCTTCTCCACATGATATCGCTTCAAGATGTAACGAAAGAGGCATTCTCATAAGAAATTCTCCATACTTTTTATAGGATAATGTGGTAAAAGATACTCAAGCAGTTTTGGCTGTTTCTACAAATATATTTAAAATACTCTTATATGCCCTAGCCTAAAAGTATATCAAATGTAGTTTCTATGACGAAAATAAACAATAAGACATACCTATAAATTATTCAGGGCGGCTTCAAAGTCTTAAACTTTGAAACCACAGGAATATATCAAGTACAGTGTACAGAACCACTTCAAGCTTACTTCCAACTAGTTCCGCAACAAAAAAGGCATCCAAACTTGCTCATCCCTGGCGCAGATGTTGTGAGCAAAAAACCTGGGCTTCCTTAAGCCTGTTATTTCTTAGGGCTTTCTCTTACTGAAGTGCGTAGAATTCTGATCATGCGGTCTAGGTATATTCAGCTCAGTGCAGTTCACACTGCTGCTGGAAGTAAAACAAAGGAAAAATGACTCAGTTTTACAGCACGATCAGTCAGGTTTTTATAATACTTGTGCTCTTCTGAAGAAGTATTTGAACTGTAGATTCGTTTGAGTAAAACTTTACTACAGAATTTAATATTAATTTTTAAATACACTACACTTTACGTATATATGTCCTTATTACTAACCCTAACAGTTATGACCGCCTCAGAAGCGTAGATGATAGCGTGTCTACCTTACATTCAAGAGGTCCCAAGTTGGAATCTCGTTCAGGGTGAGATATCTGATGATATTCCTTATCCGGGAGTTTTACCTTATCCTGAAAGATGAACGTCGGGTGACTCTAAGATCTGTGGATTCTTTGCTCATTTAAGCACCATATTAAGCATTTCATCCTTCGTCCGATATGGCAACATTGGAGGGTGTAAATTTAAAAAAATCAAACAATTGTGATATACATTATGTGCAAAGTATTCTTATATATTTAAACTGCTCTGTCCAGGTCACCCTCCGATTCTGAAAAAAAAAATTACATTTCTGGCAGAATAATTTAATTTGAGTATTTTTCAGGATAGAAAATACATTTTATTATAAATAAAAAGGGACAAAATAATACTTGTGATAGAGGTTTTAAACTTCATACACTTCTCTCAGTGATATATGCAATTTTGAATTGCAACATATTGAAAATTAACTGTGACGGTATTCAAGCGAGATCGCTCACTCGGTGCGTCTGTGATGGGCATTCGGGAGGTTATGGGTTCAGTTCTCGTGGTGGGGCTTCCTGGTTCATGGCTTTTTTGGGCATTTCTCGGGTTGTTGATGCTGGGGTTAATAGTCATATCCCCAAATACCTGCCCAAATTTTTTTTTGTCTCTCTACTTCATTTCATTGCTGATTTCACCCCACCTTTCATCCTTATAAATGTCGACGGAAGTTTCGATGTACTGGGAATTTGCTTTATAAAATCTCGTCCATGGAATCAAATCGGAAGAGGTCTCGATTTTCAGAGACTCCAGAGGACATGTAAATCCAAACGCAGGAGAGCTTGCACGAGCTGCCACTGGGAAGCTTTACGTTGTTAGGAAACCTGCTCCTCAGGTCCGGCCATTCTTATCATCCTTTCACACCACCAGTGAACGTCACAGGGACGTTCGGTCAGGTACATAGCCACAAAAGATCTTCTAAATATCCCCTCCATACTTTAATATAGAATCAACACTGCAAGTCTGAATGCTAGACACCCCGATTCTGTTTTCTTTTGTTTCAATATCATGGTAATGAAACAAATTTAAAAATAGCAGCACACGATCAAATTTTGTGAGTGTGTTATCGAAGGTTTGGTATTTATTCCGTTTCTGGTAGCATTAACAGATGATGCACATTCAAATAGCGCGCTTAGTGAACGAAACGGCGACCACCGGATTAGCTCGTGTGGAGAATATGGAAAGAATCAAAATGACTTTCGGATACAGTGATAAAGAATCTATGAGAGAGCTAGAAAATCCATGTAGATAGTGTGATATTTTAGCACTTTCTGCTGATACCAGAGATGATACTTAGCCGGAGAAGGACCAATAGGATCAATTACACTAGATACGTTAACATCAGGGGTCGGCAGGAATTTGAAGAATGTATGGATAAACCTATGGCTTTTTCACTAACGCATCTTGTAAGTTGCTGTGGTAACCTCTGCAGTAATGATTAAATTATTCTTGTATGAGGTTCGGCTTATAAGTCCCAGGCTTCACATAGAGATGGCGATCCTGGGCCAGTTTGACGGATAGCATCATATAGTTAAGCTCTATACTAGCCTCAATCCATAGCTAAGGTCAATAGCTTACTTAGTTTTTGAATGAAATCATTTTAAACAACACAAATGTAAATATATCATAAAAATGGAGGATTTTAAAAAAAGAAGCAGTGATTAAATAATTCACGTGAAAGGTTTAAGGTCTAAAGAAATCAAGCAGGAAATAGACAGTACATTGAAAAACTCCATCCCTTCATATACAATGGTTAAAAGTTTGGTTGCAGAGTTTAAAATGCGACGTGCGAGCACTAGTGATGAGCCTCGCTCTGGATGCCCTGTGGAAGTTACATCTACCGATATGATTGAAAAGAGTTGATCGTTTAGTGCTGGAAGACCGCAGATGTTTGAGATGGCAGAAGCTATAAACGTATCAAAACAACCTGCAGGTAATATTTTAAGTAATGTTTTTGGCTTTCACATGTTCTGTGCAAGATGGGTGCCGCATTTTTTTACACCTGATCAAAAGGTTATTTGTGTTAAGAATTTGTAGCTCTACCGTAAAATCACAGTGAACTTCTGACACATGGATGAAACTTGGATACATCACTACACTCCAGAAGGTAAATCACAGTCAAAACGCCAGGTGAACCAACTCCATAAAAGTCAAAGTTAATTTTTTCAGCTAACCAGGTCATTGCAAGTATTTTCTCGGGTGCACACTGAATTACTTTTATTGATTACTTGGACAAGGATAAAAGTATCACTAGTGACTACTACGAAAACTTACTGTAAGTTTTAGTGCTGGGATGAAAAGAAAAATACCTCATTTGGCAAGGACAGAAATTATTGTTTCTTCACAATTCTCAGACCCATCGTTTAGTTATTACAATGGGAAAAATGGACGAAGTAAAGTTCCAATTGCTGGAATATTCACTCCATTTGGCAGATGTAGCACCTAGTGACTACCACCTCTTCCTATACGTAGTAGTAGTAGTAGAATTAGGTTTAGGGCGCACAACTACGGCGGTTATCAGCGCCCTTACAAAGGTAAAAAGTCTACACAGTTAAAATCAACACATTAAAGCCGGAAAAGCGTGTAAAAATGGGTCGGTAAAAGTCTAAAACCTATAGCATAAAAACACTAAAAGCCGTCATGGAGCTAGATGCGGCTGTGCATACCGCTAAGGCGTATAAAATCTAAAACTCGCTCCACGGCACTCAGGTTGTCCGCCAACACCTGACTCAGCGTACTCGGGAAACGGAGGGAGTTACGCGTGGGTGCTAAAAACCGGCATTCTGTTAAAATATGTCGGAAAGTCAAAGGCTCCCGACAGTGAGCACAAATTGGTGCAGGGTCAGAGGATAAAAAATACCGGTGGCTAAAAAGGCAGTGTCCAATGCGGAGACGGGCTAAAACGACTTCTTCACGGCGGCGACCGCGCGAAGAAGTACACCAGGGTACCGGGTGCGGTTTTAGCTCCCGCAGCTTGTTGCCCAGAACCCCATTCCAATCTTCGTCCCAACGTTTTAGGATAAGCTTACGTAGAGCTCGACGAAGATCTGTCCAAGTAATAATGGAACTAAAGCACTGCGAATTTAAAATAGCACCTTTAGCAGCAACGTCGGCAGCTTCATTGCCCGGCAGCCCCACGTGACCAGGGACCCACACGAACGATACACTAACGCCAGCATTAGCGATCGAGTGGAGGACATCCTGGACACGCTGTACCAGAGGGTGGTAACTGTACAGCGATTTAATGCTCTGTAGGGCACTCAAGCAGTCGGAGGCAATGACCCAGGACGGCATTGCGTGCCTACGGATATATAAAAGTGCTTGGTAGATACTATGGAGCTCGGCGGTAAAAATGGAACACTGCGATAAAAGATGAAAGCTAAAAGTCCGGTTCTCATGGATGAAGGCAGAACCTACTCCCCGGTCGTCCTTTGAGCCGTCTGTATACACGAAGCAGCACTGGGCGAAACGTGACTGGAGTTCTAGAAAAGAGGAGCGAATAGACGAAGCCGGGTAGGTCGACTTGGGCGTGGACAGCAAGGAGAAGTCAAAGCGAACCTGCGAGCGGAGCCACGGAGGAAAGCGTGCTTCTCCGAGGGGTAGGGAAGCCGGCAACGTAACGGCCATGAGGCGCAGCTGGCTCCGGAAACGAACTCCAGGGGGGAGTAGAGCTGATGGACGGGATAAATAATGGCGATCTAATGAGTCATTAAAAAACAACTTAAAAGACGGATGTTGCGGCAGACTAGACAGTCTGCAAGCATAGCTACTTAAAAGAACATCACGCCGATAAGAAAGGGGAGGCTCAGCAGCTTCGGCACACAAGCTGATGACTGGACTCGTTACGAAAGCCCCAATACTCAACCGTATACCTCTGTGATGTATAGGGTCGAGACGACGTAAAACAGATAGTCGAGCCGAAGAGTACACAATGCAACCGTAGTCGAGCCTCGACCGGACCAGAGCGCGATATAGGCGTAAAAGAACAGTCCTATCGCCTCCCCAGGATGTGCCAGCTAAAATACGTAAAATATTAAGGGAACGGTCACACCTACCCTTGAGATACGAAATATGGGAATGCCAGCTAAGTTTGCGATCAAGCACCAGTCCGAGAAACTTCACCTCGTCTGCGAAAGGAAGAACGCCTGGACCGAGATGGAGAGTAGGAGCAAGGAATGCCTTGCGGCGCCAGAAGTTTACACAGACGGTTTTTTCAACGGAGAACTTAAAACCGTTCGCAATACTCCAAGTGTACAGTCGGTCGAGACAAACTTGGAGGCGGCGTTCTAGAAGACAGGTGCGCCGAGAACTACTGTAGATTGCGAAATCGTCAACGAACAGTGAACAAGACACTCCATGAGGGACACAGTCCACGATGGCGTTGATCGCAATGGCAAATAGGGTGACGCTGAGTACCGAACCCTGCGGTACTCCGTTCTCCTGAGTAAAACACCGCGATAAAACCGAGCCCACGCGAACCCGAAAGATGCGGTCCCGCATAAACTCCTGGAGAAATAGAGGAAGGCGACCACGAAAATGCCACTCGTGGAGCGTACGTAGAATGCCATACCTCCAGCAAGTGTCATAAGCCTTCTCCAGATCAAAAAACACTGCAACTGTTTGGTACTTTCTTAGAAAGCCGTCCAGGATCTGGGTGGAGAGAGAGACTAGATGGTCGACCGTGGAACGGCGACGACGAAAACCGCACTGGAAGTTCGACAGGAGGTTCCGGGACTCAAGCCACCACGTCAAACGGCAATTAATCATTCGCTCCATCACCTTGCAGACGCAACTGGTGAGAGAAATAGGCCGATAGCTGGAAGGCAGATGACGATCCTTCCCAGCCTTCAAAATCGGTATGACGGTGGCTTCGCGCCATTTCTCGGGAAAACAGCCGTCAACCCAGATGCGGTTATAGACGGCAAGGAGGAAGTTTTTCCCTTCGGGAGAAAGATGTTGTAGAAGTCGTATGTGTATACCGTCTGGTCCTGGTGCAGATGATCGCGAGGATGAAAGTGCGTGGTCTAGCTCTGCCATGGTGAAGAGGCGATTGTAGTCTTCAAGGTTGCCAGAACGAAAGCAGAAACCTTGAGATTCCACCTGATTCTTAATTCCGAGAAACTCAGGTGCGTAATGATCGGAGCTAGACACGTGAGCGAAAGCACTGCCGAGAGTGTTAGCCACGTCAAACGGATCCACAACGACTCCTACAGGAGTTTTCACACCTGCAATCTGCATGTGAGTCGGTTTACCGGCCACGCGTCGGAGCCTATCCCATACTACGGAAGAAGGCGTATGGCGATTAAAGGAAGACACAAAAGCGATCCAAGATTCCTTTTTACGTTGCTTAATAACTTGCCTAGCTCTCGCACGCATCTTTTTGTACTCAATAAGGTTCTCCAGTGTCGGGTGGCGTTGGAAAACACGTAGAGCACGCCTACGAGCACGGATTGCATTCCGGCAGGCATCCGTCCACCATGGGACAGGACGTCGACGAAGATTGGGAGTCGATCGGGGAATAGACCCTTCTGCAGCGGAGAGTATGCGCGCGCAAAGATGCTCTACGAGATCGTCTACAGAAGCGTGCTCATTGTAATTAAAACCCGCCAATTGGGTGTAAAGAGCCCAGTTGGCGTGATCGAAAAGCCAGGTAGGCAAGCGTGTGGAACATACGGTATGTGCCAGGAGACTAATTAGACAAGGGAAGTGGTCACTGGAGTGTAGGTCAGAAATGACGTGTCATTGTAGGGACACAGCTAACTGCGGGGAGCATACTGCCAAATCCAGATGCGAGAAGGTGTTGGTTGCATCAGAGAGAAATGTTGGTTCTCCGATGTTCAGGAGAACCAGATTATTATAGTCGAGGAAATCAAGCAGAGTTCTGCCTCTCGCACAAGCTCGAGCGGAACCCCAAAGAGGATGATGAGCATTGAGGTCTCCTACCAACAGAAAGGGAGTGGGTAGCTGAGCAATTAGAGCTTGTAGATCAGTAAGCGAGAGGTCGTCTGACGGTGGAATGTAGATGCTGCAGATAGCCAACTGTACCCTCGGCAGTATTATGCGTGCAGCGACTGACTGGATGGTAGTGTGTAAAGGTATATCGTCTACATATACGTCATTTCTGACCAGCACCATAGCGCCCCCGTGCGCAGGAATGCCCTCTTCAGGAGCCAGATCACGCCTGAAGGGAGTATATTGCCTTAATTGGAAGGAATCTAGAGGGCGTAGCTTAGTTTCCTGTAAACAGACGACTAATGGATCGTACCTACTGAGTAATACATTAAGCTCCGCGCGGTGTGCCCTAAGCCCACGTATGTTCCCTTGTAGGATCGTCATTAGAAATTTGGATTGTAAGGTGAAAGGTTATTCCACCTTATGACGACTTCGACGGTGGCCGAATAAGTTTGCCCTTCTTTTTGGGTTTTGGGCTAACCCCTTTAACGTCCGAGTTTTCTGGTCTTTTTCTGGAAGTCAACCTGGTAGTGTGGTCTGTGTCCTCCTGTTCCATCTCCTCTACGGAAGAGGCCCCTTTACCGATAGAGAACTTCGGTTCCAGGGCCCCAAACCGATTGGAGACTGAGATCGACGAGGACGATAGCCGTCGATCTGAATCCTCCCCGGAAGACTCCTCAGAGGAAGAACTTTTAGATGTCCGGGAACTCTTCTTGCGGCTGGCCGGTTTGTTGGTAACCTTGAGGAAATCGGACTTCGTATAAGTCGTCTTAAACTGTTTAGGAGGGGCATCGTAAACAACTGGCTTGTTGGTCTTGCCGGAGGTTGATGCTTTCGATGGTGACGGTATTGGCGATTTCCTTCCTGGCGGAGGCTTAGGCGTGGAAGGTGAACACACGGGTGTTTTGGCAGGCTTCGATGGCAGAATAATTTTCTCTGAGATTGTGGCCTCTCGTATATCGCTTGTCTGAGTGGCGATCTCTCGCCGCGGCACCGGCCTAGCTGCTACCGAGCTGTAGGTAGCGGACCGCGGAAGGGATGGTAGTCGAGTACGCAAGAGTTTCCGGGCTTCCGAGAAGGAGACCTTCTCTTTCACCCGGATCTCCTGGATCGCCTTTTCCTCGACGAAGCGCGGGCAATCTCGAGAGCTGGATGGATGTTCTCCAGCGCAGTTCACACATTTAACTGGCGATGTGCAAGCACTCTCATGCTGCGACATCCCACAGTTACAACACGTGGCCATGCCGTTGCAGAAGGCGCTAGTGTGTCCGAATCGCTGACACTTAAAACATCGAAGCGGGTTTGGTATATATGGGCGCACCTCGATGTTCTCGTACCCTGCCCTAATCCTTTGTGGGAGATCTACCCGATCAAAGGTCAGGAACAGGGTACGGGTAGGCACTAGGTCCCCTCGCTCTCGACGCTGCACTCGGTAAACAGCCGTCACACCTTGATCTTGTAGGTTTTCTACGATTTCCTCGTTCGTCATGCCATCCAGAGCGCGGGTGTTAACCACACCGCGCGAGGAGTTGAGGTTCTTATGGACGTTGACGTTCACCGGGTAACTGCCCAACAGGTTCGCCTTCAATATATCTGCTGCCTGGGAGACAGAATGAGCTTCCACCAGGAGCGTGCCATTTCTGGAACGAGTACAAGACTTAACCGGACCAGCAATATTGTCAAGGCCCTTTTGGATTATGAAAGGGTTCAGTGACATGAAGTTCTTTCCTTCCTCTGTTCTCGTTATTACTAAGTAGCGAGGACCAACGGACTCAACTACTTCCTTTACACTTACCTTCACAGTTTTAGATTTAGAAGAGTGCACCATTGCGGTAATGTCCTCCACCATTGCGAACGTCTCCGATGGCGTGCTCACATCCTGGGCGCCACCCCGGCTTAGGTGAGAGTCCTGGCTTGGACCTTGCTCACCTTAGGGTCACACCTCCCAGTGTAAAGACGGAGGGACCCAATCGCCTTCAGGAGTGTAACAGCTCACGCAATGGCCCCTCCCCGGGACTGACCTTCATCAGCGGATACGAACACAGTCCTACATGGTAACAAGGGGCTGGGAGTTACGCGTTACCCAGTCACCCCTTGCGCTTCCCTCTCCGACCACCCGCGCTATGTTACCCGTCAGACATGTGTTCAGGGAGGAAAAACAAAAAAAGGGAAAAAGAAATGGGGTCAAACACCGAAGTGGACCATAGTTGGGCGTTTGGAGGAACACTCTCACCTCGCGGAGGAACCCAATCGAGAGATTACACCAGAGCCTCTTCTGCCAGTTTTCGGGGTTACTGATGGGCCTTCTCGGCAGCCGTAGCGGTCGTGGGGTACACCAAGTCCCCACCGTACATCACCCCATCAGTCAGTCCCCTACTTCCTGTTGCCCACCCCTCGGGACGAGGACCACAGAGGTTGGATTTTGAGGGGCTTCCTATACGTAGAAACATTTCTTGGAGAAGGAAGATTTCACCGCAACGAGGTCACTGATGGGGTGAAATTTATTTTGAGGACCAGGATAAATGCACTACAAGGATGGTTTAATTAAATTGGAACACCGGTATGGCAAATGTATTAACCTTTCTGGAACGTTTAGTTGGGAAACAAATGAAATATCTTTTTTTAGGTCCGGGACTCATTATTCAAACCTCGTATACTGAATTAAAAATATACGTTCAAAACCACAATAATAATTGTACAGCGTGTAGGTATTTGTTGGATCACAAATAGGCGTGTAAATGGTCTGTTTCTCATAGGGTTGCCATAGTCCAAGTATCAAATTCAAGGACGTAGTTTGGGTATTAACGTCGTCGGAATTGTATAATGGCGAAAATTATTCCAAGCATTAACGCTGTCACAAAGTTTGATGCAGTGTAGATCTATTTTACACTAAGATTTGTAGCAGTCATAGTTTACTGAGCGTTAAACGGAGTGTGTGTGTGTGTGTGTAGTGTAGTGTTTAACGCCCGCTTTTACTACATACGGCACCGCAGGCGATGACACTGATGATACATGAGATGAAGATGGAGCTCCGGTGGAATGATGTGGCGGGGGAAACCGGAAGTCCCAGAGAAAACCCGCCACAGCGCCGTGTTGTCCACTACAAATCTCACTTTTCGGTCACCTGGGAACGAGCCCGGGCCGCCTTGGTGAGAGCCAAGCGGTCTAACCACTAAGCCATGGCGAGGCCAACGTTAAACGGAGGAAGAGAACTTCCTGTGATTCTCTAAAGTGTGTGAAATGCAATGCAACTTATATTTTTATGTTATATGTACTGAATTTGGAACATTGCATTCACTGAAGTTAATGGCAGCTTGTTCTTTTCTTCTGTCCATTGTGCATTCAATAAAGTAAATAAAAGATAATTTATTTTAACATTTCAAATGATTATGTCATAAATAACTGTGTACAAGGTTTAGATTCAGAATTACTCTCCAGGTGAGTGTTAATCTCATACAAATCAAAGGACGTATAAACTCGAGGCAGGCACTAGAAACAAAGGAACCGGAAAGAGCATCACAGAGAATCGATTATAGTATCGCTTCCGCTTTATCGTTACCGCGAGATCGGCGATATGTCGATGGTCTTGTCAGCCACGGTGTTGCAAACTGTAAAGTTCTATCGCAGGAATTGTGAAATACTTGGAGGACATTTCGCTGTTAAACTCAAGTTAATAATGAAAGCGATCTTTTAGCATACGCTGCTTTGCGGACATTTATCTCATCGTACAGGTCATTCGTCTTATAGTATGCAATCGCGGATTGCCAGCGACGTGTGGCAACCATGTTTCTATCCAGGTTATTCGATGTCATATACTCCCACAAAACAAAGTATTGTTTAGTAGACTAATAATATAATTTAGTTGCACAGTCTGATCATGTACAGTTTTCCGACAGGACTGGAGTGATGCAGCCTAGAAAGTCTGGCTAAATTAAAATACACTTTTAGGGTCCCTAATGTGCAGGTGAGACAAAAGCTTTCATACAACACGTCTCATAAGAGGATGAAGTTCAGCAAACCTAAGGCTTATTCAAGAGCTCCCAGTAGGCTGCAACCCCAAAACATCATTTGAGCAAAATACCTGCGTGGGAACAAGATGCACTGCATTTGTTTTGGGTGACAAGCTCCACTGAGGGCTAGTTTAATTACTTCAGCAAACATGGATGAAGTAAGATTTACTACAGCAGCATTCAAGCGTTCAGCTTTAACGGCAGAACAACTGTACAGTGTTTCATCCTGTTCATTAGAACTTGTTTATTATATTATAAATATTTAGTTTTGTTCTTTTAAGTGGCTCTTTGCTGCAAAAGATCAGAAGAGTTCACAGAAGTACTGCGGCACTACTGGCAATTGGGGTGGTAGTAATAGGAAAACCTTTTGCCCGTTCTTACAACGTACTGCACCATAGGCAGGGAATAATGGCATGAAATGAAATCACTGGAAAGAACATTTTATAAGAAACAGTTCTACGTTTAGGGGTACCTCTCTGGATTTTTTAGTTGTTCGTGAGGAAAACCAGGAAAAATCTCAGCCAGAGGGCCCTAGCGGGATTAGAATCGAAGACCTTTCGTTCACAAATTCCCTCTTTAATGACCTCCGCTACCTCTGTCAGTAGAAGTGCTCACACCTGTAAGACTTCTGCAAATCATGCGGCCTCTTTCTATCTTCCAGCCTAAAAAACAAAAGCCACCCTACAAAACAGTTATCCTGTTTGCGATTAGACGATATCGAGGGCAGGCACGCAGCAGAAATAGCCAGCCAGAGCCTGCCAGCAAACACGGACAGACAATCTTACGATATCCTTAAACTATACTGTAACAGTAGTTTTGGGTTATGTTCAGAAAAATTATGAAATGTTTATAAATTTATAAAAATATATGTAATTGTGTCATTGGCCGAAGTAATAATTGTATGACGTAATATGACGTAATGTGGTGACGTGCCATTAAATCGGCCAATCACAAAATTAAGATAGGAGTAACCATAGTTACGAAAAATCAATAATCTTGGTATAGAGAGATGGTTTGTAATGGTGAGTGTGATGAATAGTGGTGCAAGATCAATAACAATTAAATAATAGTTTGAATCTGTTTAAATATAACAAAGTAAGAATATATCGATATGTTGGAAGTGACTGGGAAAGGAAGTTCAAGTAAAATGCAATCTAAATAAAACAATTAAATAGTTACAAAATTTGAATTCTTCGAACCTTTATTCCGAACCACGCCTGAAAAACAGATGTCTCATGACTCTTAGTTAACCAAGTATAATCATCAAGAAACAAATCAAAATACAACGAATTTGTTATTTCTGGCTTCTCGAAGTGGATCTTCGAAAAGTGAACATGCATCTCATCTCAAAGATAAAAATCCCGTACCAAATTGCGCCCGAACGTGTGGCTAATTAAGATGGAGAGAAATTAACGACGAATAGTCCCAAATTCCTGTCCCAATACTGCATAGAATTAATGTTTATAGGATAAGCAGTACATCTTTACATTATGAGGGTACTGCATGTGGCTTACGACTTCGAAGGAAGGATCTGTCTATTAAGATTTTCATGAAGTGGTAGCTTTTCACTAAAAACGCACAATATATAAAAAATACTTCCTTTAAATACTAACGACTTGTTCTGTTCTTTAAAACTTAATTATAAGATCATATTTTTTGCTCTGTTCAAATAAATTATATGAAATTCGTATAAAAATATATCTGAAAGTTGCTGCATCAGATCGAATTTAGCATACTATTTTGAACTATTTGTAAAATTTATCACAATAAGTATTTTATCGTACCAATGGCTCCCTAAAATGCTAAAAATTCTATAAGTTCTGGAAGCTAGAGAGGTCATACGAAACACTTGGAAAGAGAAGTCTGATAACCACTTTCCTATTTTCAGTTATTAACATATATTTTCCAAGTAAACATTCTAAGCCCATTTTACATTTTCTCGGAAATTTTTAAAAATATGGTTATTTTTATGCACAGCTGATAGATGGTGTGGGTTTCCTAGAGTTCACTAAACAATGACGACCACACGCGCTTGCAAACAATTTCATTTGGGTCTTAGCTATCCCTTTTCTTCAGCGGTCCAAATAATTAATATATGCAGGTTTTAATGTGCAACAATATCCGCTTCTCAGAGTTTGAAAAGGAAACAGTAAAAAAAATTAATAAAACGCATCCTTGGCTTTAGCAACTACGGTTAGTGCATTCATCAATTCATCACAAATTTTAGTTAAAAAGTGCTAGCTGTTCAGAAGATAGTGTTTTTAGTAATTAAGTAATGATTGAAAACATAAAAGAAAATTTCTGTAATGATCATAAATACAAAATATTGTCACCCAATTATCGGAAGGCACGACAAACTGACGGCTGAGTGAGTGACGGAAAGCATTCGCCCACGCCTACCCATTTATCTTGTAGCGCTAACGAGGGGATGGTTGGAAAAACAACACTAGCCAACTGTTTCCCCTCTCCCTTCCGTCTCGAAGAGTCGGGAAGATTCGCTGAACCGCGAGACTTCCACAAACTGCGATCTTCCCTATATAAGTCCTACAGTGGACGAGCCCGCCTCGGTAGTGTAGATGGTAGCATTTCTGCCTCACGTTCAAGAGGTCCCGAGTTCGAATCTCGGTCAGGGTGAGTTAAATGGATAAGTTTTTTTCCGGGGGTTTTCCTTATCCTTACAGACGAATGTCGGGTAGCTCTAAGCTCCATAGACCCTGGACACATTTGAGCATCATTTCACCCCAATTTCATTCACCGTCCGATATTATTTAACGTTGGAGGGCGTAAAATTACAAAAAAAGAATCAGTCAGTTCTTGGCGAGCAGCCGGAGGAGTGCCGTGCTAGTGAACGGACTGGAAGACTGTGTACGTGCATCGGAGGAGTTGTACGTAATTGCGAGTGCAGAGTGGACCTGTGACAGACGAACTGGTGAATTGTAATTGTGTTCGCTATGTAATTCTCTGTAATCGGCAAGTGTTCCAACTGTAACTCGGTGGAAATAAAGAACATTTTGAGTTTGTGCAATTGGACTTTTCAATTCACGAACCCACAAAGCCACAATATATTTTGTGACTATGTGAGTTTGTAGGATTAAAATTCCAATTTGTACAAATTCACAATCTTACAGCTCGTCTGCCACACCTACAAAGAGTTCACTTTCAAAACACAGCTGCACGATTCTAATTACCGCTTTGACTCTCTCCCTTGGTGTGTGGCGATTTCTTAATATACCTCTACTCATATTTATGGAATGAATAAGACAGCACTAGAATCCACTAGTTATCTCATTTATCTGTATCGGCAAACTCTTTATCTCCGCGGTGCACTATCTATCTCTTTGTGCATGTCGGCCGCCGTTCGCGACATTATATATAACCAACTATACTTAATCATATATGAAATTTAATAATTGATATTGATACTTATTGGAAATGTGTCACGATAATATTAATAAAAGAAAATTATTCGGTGTAGCAAAGAAAGTATCACATCACAAATAAATATCCAGGGTAATGAATGTAGCATTAAGTTACATTCCCCGCACCCACCTACCCGCCCACCCAACCACAAAGTCGTAATTAATACCTTCTTCATTCAACAAAGTATACTTTTTCGCTGATACAAGATCTTCAATCCACTCTCGGACGTTACGCTATTTCTTCCAATATTTGTTGAAATTACAATTTAAATTCTGAATCTTTTTCATTTGAGTAATTAACACATCGTATATATTCATGTTATATGTAGCGAACTAAAGTCAAAATAGCTTGACACTTTGGGAAGTTTTAGTTTCTTCTCTGGCGTACGGAATAAAATAGGAGTGCAACTCGACGAACTAGACTAATAGGATGTTACGTGCACAGACTTCAAATGTCAGGAAACAAAGAATGACAGATGGGGCCACAATGAACTCGACTGCTTCTATTCTTGGCTGTAGAAACTTTTGTTAATAAAATTTTTCATTAAATTGTACTTCCAGCACGTAAGGCGAAAGTTTGATATAAGACTTTTTCAAGCACAGAATCCATTGTATATTATAATACGAGAGCAATTTCGCCACTTTTGAGGTTATGTTACGTGGTTCATTTTTCCTCCAGCCATTTAGCATCCCCAAAATTCTCTATTTTTATTTTTAAGTATCTAACAGCCATTACTGTTATGATTTCTGAATAATAAATTGCATTTTCAGTCGTTTCCTGAGGTTCATTTCTTCCTTGGTTACTCTATAATAAGCTTCTTTTCATGTTTCGTTCCTCAGGCGGTAAAAGAGCTTAGTCCGTGTGCGTATACTTGACAAGAGGTATAGACACTGAACAGATCGAACAAATGACAACTCTCACAACCACGTGGAGCTAATATTTTTTATGATATGTTTTGGTCTCCAACTTATTTACCAGGTATTACAAGCAACCTATGAAGAAAGACTTGAGGAATTATTATTGTTTTATAAAGTCGACAGTGTGGAAATGTACGATTGTTTCTGGGATTTTGTCACACAGTTTATATATATATTCTTTATTTAATATTAGTAGTAACTTGTTCCACACCATCCCTTACATACCACCACACACATGTATATATATGCTCGACAGTATCTGTGAGGACTGACCTCCCCTCTAATGACCAGGAAGCTACTGAGCTGTCCCAAACAGGTGCCCTGCGCCTCCGTGGGACTCTCCATAGGGCAACATCTAATCTCTATTTCATATAACCTTGCCCCGCTGACATGTATCACTCCGCGTGCAACTAACTTCCCCCTCATCATAATTGGCTAATGCTTTCGCGCCATAGGCCATATGATGATGATGATGATGATGATGATGATGATGATGATGATGATGATGATGATGATGTGTATAAGGGCGCTCAACTACGGCGGTCATCAGCGCCCTTACAAAAACAAGTCATGGCAAAAGCCAGATATAAAAATTTCCAAAAACGATATAAGTATAAATAAAGCTATTAAAATTGCATATATATTAGAAAAAGAAGAAAACGAAATATCAATCAAAACCTACTAAAAATTTCCTTCGCTAAATCCTAAAGTGTAATCTAGAAAGGAATCTAAATATCTTCTCCACTACTGCGTTATCGTCCGCTAGCATTTCTGCAAAGCTGGCTGGCAGCTGCAGAGACGTCCTAAGGTCTGCTAGGTGAAAACACTCTAGCAGCAGGCTCCTTTTTAAAAAGAAAACTATGAGTAAAACAGCATGCCCAATACGTAACCGAGCCAAACTCACCTCCTCGCGACGAGATGACCGTCAGGAGGTAACCCAGGGAATCGGAAGTTCTTTGACAGATCTAAGTTTATTACTGCGGAGAGCGGACCACTCATCCTGCCAGCAGGTTTGCACAGCTCTCCGCAATACGGCCCTAAAATCTTCCGATGTCACAGATGGTACTCGAACCTTGGGCTTCATGGTAGCCGTCTTGGCTGCCAAATCCGTCATTTCATTCCCCCGCAAGCCTATGTGAACAGGATGGTACGCTGCACAATAGGGTGGTATTTGTACAGCTTCCGTAGGCTTTGAAGTGCACTGAGAGAATCACTTAGGATTAAGCAGTTCCCCAACTTTCGTCGACGTACGTGTAAAATGGCCCGGTATATTGCATAAAGCTCTGCAGTAAAAATGGAAGTGCTAGTGTGGAATCTGAATGCATACGGTTGGGTTCCACACACGTAAGCACAACCAACACCATTTGAGTTCTTGGAGCCATCATTATAAATTACAAAATGGTCCTCATATCGCGATAAAAATTCTAAAAAACATGTGCGGATACTAGACATAGAAATGGTAGATTTATCATATTTAGTCATGCCCAGATCAACGTGGGACGCTCTTCACAACCAAGGAGGGTATGTCCTCTCCCCCCTAGGATACATCTTGGGCATTTCAGTATCAAGATGTGTAAGGAGCTCCCGGAAATGAAAACCAGATGGCTTTGGTTTAATAGAAGTGTTCCTATAACGCACGTCCATGAAGGTATTAAGGAACGGCGTAAACGTTGGATGTGTGGGCATGCAATAGGTGGTGCCTTCCCGTCACATTGAAACCTGCAATAAATGTCATAATAATTGCCAGGAAGATAGAAATAAGAATATGAAGGCATGCAAAAATAATGAAGTTTATAATGAAACTGAGAAAATTGAAAATGAATGAATGAGAAATGAAACTAGAACAAGTTTATAATGAAAGGCCTTCGGCCTCTTCCACTGGAATTTTTTTTTAAACCAGCAAAACCTTGCAAAAATGCTTGTCTTTCAGTCTTAAAAGTCGTGTCACGCCATACTTGTCGTGTGTCCTTCACTCACCCAAGTCTCGTCAAGGTAGTATATTTTGCTATTTGGACAGTTTGATTTTCCTTAAATAACGTCTTCGCCACCCAGCAATATCATCCCTGGAGTGGTAAGTTTTCCTGTTGTCTCAATTTCATGTCGCGATGTTCTTACACATCCAACACACCTGTAAGTTAAGGGTACAGCTGTTCGACTTCTCTCACTGACAAAGACGGATTCTTCTCTGTGAGGGCATTAAACACATGCAACACAGTTCTTTTTTCACCGCTTTCTAAAGGCTTTCTCTTGCAATGCTTCAGCGAAAAACTGGCGGTAGACTCTGCCATTATACATAAAATAAGCACACGCGCAATAAACGATCAACAAAATAATTTAGCTCTCGTATTCGGCATAGCACACCGTCGAATGGCGATATATGACTAATACAGATCAAAACAAGGTCAGTGATAAAAGTCATATAAACAAATATGTCATCACTACCACTAAATCACGTGCTATCGTGCCATGTGCTTGAGAGCAAAGAAAGCTCCTCTTTACTTCGTTTAAGAATTAAAATGCATTTTAGATAAATCAACTCTGATGCATTATATATTTCATTGAAACAGTCACGAAGATATAAATTTGTCAATTATCTTCCAACATATAAAGACATATCACCATGTTAAATAACGAACTAATTTTTACCGCACAACAGTCACACCACAACAGCCGCCAATGAGAGGTGATAAGGTCACCTGACCGTTAAGAGATACGGGGCAAGCTTACGTGAAACAAGGATTAGAGACTAACAAGCCCCCCACCTGGTCCTATAGACTTAAGATGGGATGGAAGTGGATACGCCACTTACGCGCGCCAACCCCAAAGGGGAAGGCTACCGATTAGACCTCGGTAGGGCCGCCTGGTGATCTAGCGCACCTTCTAAAGTCTGTTTAGCCAACGTGTGTGCAGTTCCCAGTCAAAGAGACCTCAAAGAAACTGACCTTTCCGCCCACTAATGACCGTCATAAATCTATCTCCACACTTCAGAAATGGAACACTGTTGTTGGGGACCAATAGCAAGCCCGATTTTCTGAAAATGACAGTTGCATGTCTATTCCGCGTGGAGCCTCAGTTGCCAAAGTTCCAACTTCCAGTTGTTCTGTTTCATTAGGTGCAAGACGGTGATGTTAAAATGTTGCAACCTTGTAGAGGGGACCGTCAGGAGGAGGGTCCATGTTGTAAAACGATTATGAGGGTTTCTCAAAGAATGCGGCCGCCGTGCACTTGCGTTGAGTAGACAGACTTTACTAGCTATGCAGGTTAGTATGCCGGCATATATGGCCTCCCTCAACCCCGTCCGGAGACGTACTCGATCTCCCACGGGTATCGGAAACCACTGCCCCCCTCGAGTCCAACCCAATCCGAACAACTTCCGATCAGGGAGGGCTCGAATGTTGGGCCCGAGGTTCCTGTAGTAAATTGGTAAGTGGTGAAGGGAGAAGTAAGGAAACATGCACTAAGCGATTGGAGGGCATTCCTCACAATGGCAGTCCAAAACACATTCTATACCGGTGCCGTCCTTAGGTTATGGGACGATGTAAACAAAAGAATGTGCACGTGTACGACGTCACTGGCTGTTTAGCCTTGTAACTCTCTGCGGATTATATAGTTCGCATATTGTTTTAAAGTACTTTAAATCTAATGCAAAACATATAAGCAAATCTACATTATTGTTAATTTGTGGGTTTGTGAAATTAAAAGTTAATTTGCAGAAATTCAAAATACTCTTTATTCCGGTAGAAAGACACTTGTACAGCTCTCATATCAGGAGAATGATATAACATACACATATGAAACCTTCAACTCCGTCTGCCACACGTTCATACTGTACCATTAACAGCTCCAGACTGACTCACTCGGACCGACTGACCGACCGTGGTGTTTGCTGGCTGTATAAAGCCAGAAGGTTTTTGCTGCGTGCCCACCCGTTAGGGGTTTTACTGTAGGTAAGGTTTTATGTTGGGGATTTTATAGGATGTGCTGTGGGTTTTGAGCTGGATTTTGTTTCGAGGTTACAATTTTGTACCTTTAGGTTGTGGAAATGGATGTAATACCTTGCACCCTGGTGTTTTAAAGTTTGTTGGTTGGTCGGAAACATTTTGATGGTAAACAGCTTAGAAGAATTATGTGGAGCTGAGCTTTAGCTGCTGTTAGGATTAGCTCCTGGGTTATCTCGAGTGCCCGCAAGCCATGCGGGGTATCCGGAACAGCCTAGAACGGCGTCTAGTGGGGTCATAATCTTCCAAAGATCTAACAAGGGCACTTGTATGTCTGGGTGAAACAGCGTATAATTTTAAAGCCCGACGCCTAATTTCAACCTCCAAATTTGAAAGACCCGAGGCCTCATGTAGCAGACTGGTAGGAAAATGACGACCCACAGAATATATAAACCGTAGTCCTTTATTCTCGCAGGTATATAACATCACTGGAATTACAAGTGCTAGGAAGAGGTATAACTTCAGACCAACCGACATCGCGGTCGACCCCAGCTTTGGATACACAGAAGCAATCGTTCCCTGTACCTTCGCTGATAGGTCCCTGATGTGCTGGCGAAAAGTTAGATCTCTGCCCCTGTCCACCTAGGTACTGGGCAGAGTTAGTTCACTCCATCTTTCGACCTCGGAAGCTGCAGTTATCGCAATCTGCAGGGGTGTGGCGCTTTGTAAAAAGTATGGCGTGGCTTTTATCCGGATTAGTGGATATCCGCCAACGCCGACACCACTGTTGTATTAGACGGAGGTGTCTTTGTAAGGGGTTGACGGCTCTGAGGATGTGTTTGTCTTTGCAGAACAGAATCACGTTGTCAGCATATTCTGCCATTTCAACTCGTGGCTCTGTGGGAAAATCTGTTATAAAGATGTTGAATAAGGTGGGAGATAGTATAGAGCCTTCGGGTACTCACTCCGAACTCCCATCTCTCCTATTTATACACGAGCAGCTGTTTCTCGACAGCTCACGAAGCTTCATGGATTAACACGGTCTTTCGTGTAGTAGCGAAAGCACCCTGGATATGTCCCCGTCTCTTTCTCCCTCTGTTGCTCTCTCTCTCTCTCTCTCTCTCTCTCTCTCTCTCTCTCTCTCTCTCTCTCTCTCTCTCTCTCTCTCTCTCTCTCTCTCTCTCTCTCTCTGGGCGTGATTTTGGCACCATCTGTTTCTTTCACTCCCCGCCTCTCTCTCTCTCTCTCTCTCTCTCTCTCTCTCTCTCTCTCTCTCTCTCTCTCTCTCTCTCTCTCTCTCTCTCTCTCTCTCTCTCTCTCTCTCTCTCTCTCTCTCTCTTAGCGTTCGCCTACGGACGTCAAAACAATGCCTAGTGACATTATTATAAATGCAGCAGTCAAACAGTGATTACTTTATTTGATATATGCAAGCGTAACTTTTAAGTTTTAATCACAGTGCATGCTGCGCTTGCGCGGTTTAAAAGCAGAAGAATCAGTTGTAAACATGGCTGCTTGCAACATCAGTGAGTGAAATCGTTAAAAAGTGGCCAAAAACAAATTAGTTGGACGTGTTTTGCAAGTTGTATGAAAAAATCCGACTTTAGTAATGAAGAACAATATTTCTAAGAGGGATAAGAGGCAGGGAAAAGGAAATTTGTGAAGAAAGCATAGAACACTATGCAACAGAATGCGAGGAGGTTGCAATGTGGAGAAAAATGGTTTGGGAGGAAAAATGGGAGAAAGCAGAGAAGAGGATAGTAGCTATAAAATGTTAACGGGCAGGGAGGAAAAGTAGGTAAGAAGTATTGGTGAGTTCTTGCAGAAAGTAAAAGAAAAATAGTCCATAAATGTGAATAATATAAGAAAGGAAGATGAGAGGAAAGAATGAGGCTAATTAAGTAACAAGGAGGCATGGAGGTTAAGAGCTACCTGGCAGAGCAGAAGACCACGGTGTCATGTAACACAAGGTAGCAACAGGGTAAAGACCAGTAAATGTAGCATAAAGTTGTGAATTGTAAAATTTTGTAATATGGACAGTAAAATTTAACCTAATGAAGGACTTACTTAGTTTGTCAGTACAATAAACCAGTATTTCAGCATCAAGTGATCGAAGCGCAGTTGAGAAAACGAGACAGCCCTCTAACTTAGGAAAACACTGAAGAAGAAGCCACTGCAAGGTGATGTGATGAATTTGTTAAAAGTGCTGTTCTTGCAAGTTGGGTTGCTACTTTTAAAGAAACGTGCCACCAGCAATTATAAAAGTATTTTAAACAGTAAACAATCAACCCGAATTGGAGCCCGCCTCGCTAGCGTGTTGGTAGCATGTCTGCCGCATGTTCAAGAGGTCCCGCGTTCGAATCTCGGTCGGGGTGAGTTACCTGGATAAAATTTTTTCCAGGGTTTTCCCTTATCCTGAAAGGCGAATGTCGGGTAACTTTAAGCTCTGTGGAAAGTGGGTCATTTGAGCATCATTTCACCCATTTCATTCATCGTCCGATATGATATAACGTAGGAGGACGTAAATTACGAAAGAAAGAAACAAAGAAAGAAAGAAAGAAAGAAAGAAAGAAAGAGAAAGAAAGAAAGAGAAAGAAAGAAAGAGAAAGAAAGAAAGAGAAAGAAAGAAAGAGAAAGAAAGAAAGAGAAAGAAAGAAAGAAAGAAAGAGAGAAAGAAAGAAAGAGAGAAAGAAAGAAAGAAAGAAAGAAAGAAAGAAAGAAAGAAAGAAAGAAAGAAAGAAAGAAAGAAAGAAAGAAAGAAAGAAAGAAAGAAAGAAAGAAAGAAAGAAAGAAAGAAAGAAAGAAAGAAAGAAAGAAAGAAAGAAAGAAAGAAAGAAAGAAAGAAAGAAAGAAAGAAAGAAAGAAAGAAAGAAAGAAAGAAAGAAAGAAAGAAAGAAAGAAAGAAAGAAAGAAAGAAAGAAAGAAAGAAAGAAAGAAAGAAAGAAAGAAAGAAAGAAAGAAAGAAAGAAAGAAAGAAAGAAAGAAAGAAAGAAAGATTGCGTAGCTTTACAGAAACGAGCTTCTACCCGATTCTTCAGGACATAGGTCTAGAATTTGTGAACAGAAACTGAGAAAATATAACTGTTGAATGTTTATTGGTAATTTCTGTATTGACTGTATTTATATCAAGATTAGGTTTTAATTGTGAATATGATTTTAAAAAAAAATATTGCTTTGTTGAGCGTGAAGTTAAATGGTTGGGGCGCAGGAATTTTGAAAGGAAAATTCGGAACTGGAAGTCGTTTAAGAAGTTCGAACGGTATCAGATTCCGTTATCAGATATCTACGTATCTCTTTTCAGTTGCAGGCCAATAGAATGTTCAAGTTATTGCTAAAGTGACTATACGCAGTTATTTAGCACACTTATTCCACAGAAAGACGCGAGCCTGAACTTTTAATTTATAAATGAAGTGAGTTTATGTGAAGAAATCAAATATTTCATAATTGTTGTAAGTATTCAGTCACTTTTTAGCGTACAAAGGGAAAAATATATTACACAGTACACACACCTTTTCATTTACTGTTAACGTAAAAGTGCTATGTCATAAGCTACTCACACATCGAAAACGCCAAAGCAAAACTTTGCATAGAAGTTCTTTCATAGCCGTAAGTTTACCACGTGGGAATAAAATAGCGCGAATATTCTTCCGGCGGAGTAGTACATTTTGCCGCTTTGTTTATATCGCCACATAAACTAAGGACGGCACTGGTATAGTTGAGCCTGGCACATATTGATTTGACATAAAGGTATGAACTGAAACACCAACCAGGTAATTCATGTAAGATGCAAATTAACTGCACTCAAGTTTCCACTACAGTCTTCCTGAACACAGCTTGGTTTTAAGCTTAGGAGTGAGGAAAGGGAAAGGAGAGTAAACCAAGCATTAAATGGATTACTATGACGGGTACGGGCTGGAAACTAGAAGTGGGACCAGGACTGTCAGAAGCGGTTAAGTTTTACCTTCCCAACATACTAACCACTGCGCATTATATCAGCATCAGTGCATTTACATCACATATTCTGTTTATACTCCGCACGTCCAGCTACCTTATCACTTCAGCTGCACTACGGGATCTATCTGAAAGCGAAAGCAGGAGATATTCTACCCATTAAAGGCAAGAAGAGCGGACAATTTAGAAATTGCACTACACCACATACGCTGCAAAACCAGCCACACAGGCTACAAGAAAAATGTTTTGTCCTATTCAGGGCATAGTACGTCTTTTATGTGTATGACTTGGTGTCTATTTACATTTTGTAAGAAACAATTTAAAATGAGATTAAAACCTCAAATATATTACTTATTTAATATACTCCATATCCTTATTATCTCATACCTTTTGGTGATCCCTCCCAACATGAAAACTGTGGAAATATTTTATGAGGTCCATTTATTGTTAAGTAATCGAAGTAATCAAAGATCACACACATTTCTCGAAGTGGCTTCCTTCTGCTTTGCTGAATGCTCTAAGCCTGCGTTCAATCATACTGTCTACTCTTTTGTGAAGTTCTGGAGTGTTTCTACTTGAGTGAGTGAGTGAGTCAGTGATTGAGTGAGTGAGTGAGTGAGTGATTGAGTGAGTGAGTGAGTGATTGAGTGAGTGAGTGAGTGAGTGAGTGAGTGAGTGAGTGAGTGAGTGAGTGAGTGAGTGAGTGAGTGAGTGAGTGAGTGAGTGAGTGAGTGAGTGAGTGAGTGAGTGAGTGAGTGGTGTTTTGGGGCCCGTCGACAGCGAGGTCATTTGGACCTGGTTTCTACTTGATGAAATTCAGTATGGTACGCTCTGGGAGTGTCAATGTCTGATAGAGGATTCGCATAAAATGGAAAATTTAAATGTCCCAGACGAAGAAATCCGTTGGATTCAACTCAAGCGAACGAACAATGAATTTCGCTTGAGCGATCCAACTATGCCAAAACTTATCATTCACAAATTACGCACCAAAATGAAGAGGTAATCATAGTAGGGAAGCCAGATTCATTGAATAAAGTCTGCAGGCGTATCAGGTCTGAAGAACTGTAGATACGTCTCTGTATTCAGACGTGCAAGAAGAAAATAGGGACCAATAAGGTGATAGTAATGTTTCTATCACAAAGTTTCAGGCAGAACACTTCCTCTACCATCTCTGCTCTGATGGTCTAGTTGGCTAAGTTGGTCAGGTGCGGCACATGATCCTAAGGTCGCAGTTTCAAACTCAGCTGTTCCTTTTCAATAAGATGTTGCACATTCTTTAGGATTAAACATTAAATATTGACTTAAGCTGTGAATAGACTTTGAAGATCAATAATAAAATATTGAGTAAAAGTTAACCTCAACTGCAAGGTAAAGACAAATTTGATCTTGAAAGCTGAATTTTGTTGATGAAAGTAAAAGGCGATATGGCGTAATTATTTATATCCCTAGTGCAGTTTATGTATATACTTGAAACATGGCAGAATGAACTATGATATGAAATAGTGATACCTGGATATGTATATATGCAAATTTAGAAACATAACTTTGAATTCTTGGCGCAAAGCCCATCTCTTTATTGCAAAGCACAGCCAACTCTCTTGATCAGCATGTTAACATATTGGTAACGACCTGGCAAGAATTAATGAGAGAATTCCTGCTTTATGATTGGTTAACCTTCTGCGATATCATAGAATTTATGAATACGCGGCACCGTGTTTTCCTAAATTTGCTTTCCGAATTGCGTGAAGAACACAGCCTTAGAGAGTTATACGACTAGACCAGAGGCGTTGACGGACTGAGGAATAGCCCGAGGTATAGTGCGATCCGTAAAAACCTAACCATTCAATAGGTGATAAGCTTTTAACCAATAATGGGGCACACGGAAAGCTTTAGGAGAATATAACACACAATTGGGAGATTACAATATTGTCACCCAATTATCGGGAAGCACCACAAACAACAGCTGAGAAGGGACCGGAGGCCCCGCCACGCCCACTCATTTGTCTCCTGTCACTAACTGAAGGGATGGTTAGGGGAGGGATGTCGGGCCCCTGAGCCGTCTCTTTACCCTTCTCCTAGGTTCTGGAAACTCGGGACATTCAATTTAATCGAGAACCTTCTAGATCGGCAAGCAGACCCTATATAAGCAACACGTCGTGCCAGGGGCAGTCAGTCAGTATTTGACGTGCTAGCGAACGAGCGCCGTGTTAAGGAACGAGAAGACTGTGTACGTGCATCGGAGTATTGTCCGTAATTACTAGTGCAAGTGAAATTGTAACGGACGAACTGGTGAATTGTAATTGTGTGCAGCACGTAATTCTGTGTAATTGGCAAGTGTTAAACTGTAAGTCGGTAGAAATAAAGAACATTGTTGAGTTTGTGTAATTGGACTTTTCATTTCACGAACCCACAAAGTCACAATTGGTGTCAGAAGTGCGACATAACACAATGGAGGCAGCATTAGAAAAGATTTTAGCGGAACTGAAAGAAATGAAGACGGCCAACGACAACATCACCGCCGAGTTGAAACAAATGAAGACGGCCAACGACATCACCGAGAAGATGGAAGAAATGAAGGCCGAGTTAACCACAGAAATGAGAGCAGCGAACGACCGTCTGGCCACGGAAATGAAGGTGGCGAACGAGGCTCTCGCCGCCAAATTCGAGGAACGATTGGCCGGCGTGAGGGATGACGTCACGAATCTGGGCAAGCGGATGGGTCAAGTAGACGACCGCCTTAATGATTTAGAGGAAAACCGGCCTTATGTGTGGACGCAGGACGCCGAAGACGCTTTCCAGCACCCGAAGGAGATCCTGTGCAGTGCTCCAATTTTGGGTTTCCCACAACCGGGTGGCGCCTTCATTGTGGACACCGACGCCAGCGACCATTGCATTGGAGGTGTCCTATCGCAGATCCAGGACGGCCATGAGTGCACAAGAGTGGAAGAGAAGGAGCGTGCCGCAGCAGTCCGAGTAGTTGTGGCAGTGCCTGCTGAAGGCTGGGATAGCACAGGCCTGAGGAGGGAGCAGCTGGTGGACGCAGATTTGGGGCCACTCTTGAGGGAAGTGGAGGCAGGGATGAGACCAACCTGGGAGGACATCGCACCGAGGAGCGCCACCTACAAGTCGTACTTGGCCCAATGGGACTCGTTGAAGACCAGAGAGGGCGTGCTGTTCCGGGTATGGGAATCACCCGATGGGAAGACGCAGAGAGAGCAGTTGGTACTTCCCCGGAGTAAGGTCCCGGAAGTCCTGGAGGAAGTGCACGCCGGTACTTCGGGAGGACACCTGGGAGCGAACCGAACAATTGACAAACTACGGCAGCGCTACTACTGGCTGAGACTCCGAGCAGATGCTGAGAGATGGTGCCGTCAGTGTCACGTGTGCGCGGCGAGTCGTGGCCCTCAGACTAGGAGCCGGGGTCGCATGCAGCAGTACAACGTCGGAGCGCCATTCGAACTGATCGCCGTTGACATTGCTGGACCGTTCCCAGTTTCCGACCGAGGCAACAAGTACCTAATGGTGGTCGTGGACTACTTCACCAAGTGGCCGGAGGTGTATGCCATCCCAAACCAAGAGGCAAAGACAGTCACAGACTGCCTCGTGGAGCAAGTATTCTGTTGATTTGGGGTGCCGTTAGAGCTACACAGTGACCAGGGTACCAACTTTGAGTCCAACCTAATGAAGGAGGCACTACAAAGGCTTGGGGTGAACAAGACTCGCACTACGCCTCTACATCCCCAATCGGATGGCATGGTCGAAAGGTACATCAAGACCTTAGAGGAACACCTGAGGAAGGTCGTGGCCAGCCATCAGCGAGACTGGGACGTCAAGGTGCCACTGTTCTTGCTGGCCTATCGCTCGTCTACACACGACACAACTGGGATGACGCCAGTCAGCTTAATGTTCGGCCGAGAGTTACGCCTCCCTTGTGACCTGGCTTTTGGAAGCCCTCCGGAAGCGAAACAGCCAGCGACCGAGTATGTGGAGAACTTGGTGGACCACCTCCACGACATGCACGAGATGGCTCGCCAGAACATCCAGAAGGTGAACGACCGCATGAAGACCAGGTATGACAGGCAAGCCAACAGCCAAGGGTTCCAGCAAGGTGACCTAGTCTGGTTGTACCGTCCTACCCGGACCAAGGGACGCTGCCCGAAGCTCCAGCAGCCATGGCAAGGACCGTACCGGGTGGTGAAGAGGATTAACGACGTGGTCTACCGCATCCAGAAGGTTCCCCGAGGGAAGATGTTGGTGGTACACCTGGATCGTCTAGCCCGCTACGATGGTGCTGTTCGGGACGACCAGCTTTGAGGAGGGAGCAGTGTCACCCAATTATCGGGAAGCACCACAAACAACAGCTGAGAAGGGACCGGAGGCCACGCCACGCCCACTCATTTGTCTCCTGTCACTAACTGAAGGGATGGTTAGGGGAGGGATGTCGGGCCCCTGAGCCGTCTCTTTACCCTTCTCCTAGGTTCTGGAAACTCGGGACATTCAATTTAATCGAGAACCTTCTAGATCGGCAAGCAGACCCTATATAAGCAACACGTCGTGCCAGGGGCAGTCAGTCAGTATTTGACGTGCTAGCGAACGAGCGCCGTGTTAAGGAACGAGAAGACTGTGTACGTGCATCGGAGTATTGTCCGTAATTACTAGTGCAAGTGAAATTGTAACGGACGAACTGGTGAATTGTAATTGTGTGCAGCACGTAATTCTGTGTAATTGGCAAGTGTTAAACTGTAAGTCGGTAGAAATAAAGAACATTGTTGAGTTTGTGTAATTGGACTTTTCATTTCACGAACCCACAAAGTCACAATATACTATATA
Source organism: Mantis religiosa (assembly GCA_030765055.1). Classification (NCBI taxonomy): domain Eukaryota; kingdom Metazoa; phylum Arthropoda; class Insecta; order Mantodea; family Mantidae; genus Mantis; species Mantis religiosa. The sequence goes on along the minus strand of CM060955.1, from coordinate 143,137,140 downwards.
CATCTCAGAGCAAATGTTGGAAGTGTCTTCCATCAGCCTCTTACTTCACGTCCAGACATTCTCTCCATAACGTGGTATACAGATGAGACATGGTTTCTTATATCAAGATACAAAATATATAAAACTCCAGATATTGGACTGCTGTAAACTCCCAAGTGATCCACAAAACCCCACTGCATCATGAAAAGGCTGGATTGTGGTGCTCGATGAGAGCTTCCAGGATCGTTGGTCCCATTTTTTATACGACTGTAGACACTGAAGTTGATATGGGTATCTTCAAGGCATTTGTAGAGCAGCTGGGTGATATCGAATTGACAGAAGGTTATTTCCAGCAAGATGGAGCAACATGCCATGCATCTAATGACACCTCGGAACTTGTAACCAGTTTATTTGATAATCGAATAATCTCGAAAGGCCTGTGGACCCCCCGATCCCCTGACCTAACCTCACCGAATTTTTTCTTGTGGGGATATCTAAAAAATGCAGTGTACAAGAATAGGCCTCGGACAATTGTTGTTCTCAAGGAATTCATTTGAACCGAAATAAGTAACATTGGCGAGGATACTCTCCGTAAAACTTCAGAAAATATGGTGAGACGAGTGCAAACATGTATAGATGCTGGTGGAGGACACTTCCAACATTTTCTCTGACATGTAGATAGTGTAATGTAATCTTCCAATTGTGTATTATATTCTCCCAAAGTTGCACGTGTTTCATATTATTGGTTAAAAAGTTATGACCTATTGAAATCCTACTATAGTTCAAACGAGTACCTGCCCTTGGTAGGGCTTTAACCAAGAAGTAATAGCATGTGGGTGTTGCAGGGTGGCAGGTTAAAAAACTGGGTTTGTAGAAGGGAGGTAGCATTTTGCTCCTTAGCGGCTGCAGATTCGGGTGACACGGCACTCGTGTATGGCTGCTGCAATCATTTAATGTGAAAAGGAATATTATAATGTAATAATAGGTCAAAAGCTTGCGTGGGTGTAATTTAGTTAAGGCTGGTGTGATAGCCTTAGAAATGCCTGCAAGCCATACGGGGAAAACATATCACTTTAAGCTATATTCTCTAGCTCCCAAGAGATCTAAATAGGGGCTCTGATCAGCTGGTAATTTGTCATAAAATTTGGTGGACCGGTACCTAATTTCATCTTACATATAGTAGAGAAATGAGGGTTCGTGGAGTAGTCTCTTGGGGAAACTTCTGCATACGCAATAGACAATCCGAAGGAGCAACAGTAGATGGAGCCTGTAGCCATGCCCCGGACTTCACACGCGTGAAGCATAATAGGGAGGACTACAACTTGAGAAATGCATAACTTCAAAGGTACCAGCATCCCAGATCGCAACATGGGATATAACGCAGCCGAGGTCCTGCATGTTCGATGCAAGAATTCCCTGATGCAATTCCGGAAATTTAAGCCCTATGCAGTTTCATTCTCAAGTATTTGATAGAATTCGTCCATCTATTGTTCTCCTAGAAAAGGTGAATGAGATTAGGTTGACGGGATACAGATATTGATATGGAATTTGTAACTCTTGATTCAAATATACATGCATACAAATAATAACTTAAAAATTCAACTTCAAAAGTCGTGTCTTGAGAAAACCATTAATCTGTATGTCTAGATATATTTTCAGAAAATTATTAACACCAATTAACTGAAAAATCATACACTGTTAATAAAAAGCAAAAATACTGCAAAGTTGGTGAAATGCGAATTGCGATAAACTCACATTTAAAACATCACGTACGTGTACGCCTTGAAGTTTGGTTTACCGAGACGGGAGATAATAAAAATCTGTGCAAGGAAGATTTATTGAACGCATGGAATGCTACTGCAGATGTCGAAGTGTTTTATTGCATCTAACCCAGAGTAATTGCCGAATAGGATTCCCTTGCTGACGAATGGCGCTTTCAAGGCGCTGGAAATACGATTCCACCTGTCAGTTAATGCACTGAAGCTATAAATAGCTCTCTCTGGAATAAATGTTCAGCCAGCTCCACGTGATTGTGAAACCATTAGCCAAGTTGCAAGTACAAAATGTTAACTGTCCAGCCAAATCGGTCTCCAACAGACAAAAATGCTCTAAAATAATTGCACTTATATCATTTTCTGTTCTCTTGCACAAACTATCCTTACAAATGTATACCTGGAAGATAATCATTTCTTTCACACTAGCCGTGTGTAGGCTAAGGTTTGGATGACAAGAGCCAGACTCAAAAATTCAATGCCATAGCCGGGATTTGAACCACGGATCTCCCGCTCTCCCTGCGGGTGCTCTAACCCACTGAACTACTACGGCCAACATGCCGATATGACATTAAATTCTCCAACTGACTCGTACGTTTCCCAGTAAACCACTAGGGGCTTTCATATGCTATGATACACGCACCATTTGTGGCGACTTACTGTGCTGTAAGTACTTAAGTCCCAGGCTTCACTGTTAGAGAATTTAATGTCATGTCGACCTTAGTAGCTCAATGGGTTAGAGCAACCGTACGGAGAGCGGGAGATCCGTGGTGCAAATCCCGGCTATGGCATTGAATTTTTCAGTCTGGCTCTACTCATCCAAATGTATACCTATATTTACTCATTTTAATTGAGATAACCTTAATAGAAATTATTTTACTTCTAATATTCTTGTAGTTGTAACTTCACATTGGAATATAGAAGGCTTTAAGCGGTAGTCAAATCTTTCTTACCACTCCTCACTATGTTATGGATTACAAAATTCCATTTTCTTTGCATGGCCAAGAGGAAAAAAGACCCATAGCCTAATAACTAGGAATATCTCAAAGTAGTTCACTCCATACACAAAACCAACAATGTATTAGACACAAACTGTGCGATTTAACAGGATTTTTGTCAGTGTAATAAGGATTTCTCTACCTCTTACGGTTTACCAGTTATGCAAAATTAGTCTCAAAGAAGGGGGCTTCTTAGGACATTCCCAGAGAACTCAAAATGTGCATCACACTCACCATGAAAATGTCTTATTTTATGACATTTTAATCAAAAACGTTAGAGCCATTTTTGAGAGAGTCAAAATTCTCAAAACTGTTCCTTGCAAAGGGCATTTTTCAGTGGGAGAATTTCCTTGAAAATCCGATGCATTACATTACTAAACTTAATTGAAAATTTTGGTATTTAACCGTGTTTTTTTTTTAATTCTGCTACCCACAGAAACAGACCTGCGCACTGTATTCGTGCACATTCATAAACATACAGAACTTTAAAAAAATACCTTTTTGGATTCATGTAACCTCAGAAGTTTAAACTTCGACATCAAATTTCTCTACCTTCTACACACATATATAGAAATTAAAATTTGTTAAATTTAAACCAATGGCAAAAATTCCTAATGCCAGAAAAATGTTATTTTGATCTTAAGGTTTTGAGCAGTGAGACTTTTGTAGCCCTTATGGAAAACAAACTAATAAAAGCTAGCTACGAGACCGCTTGGCTCTCACCAAGGCGGCCCGGGTTCGATCCCAGGCGACCGCAAAGTGTGATTTGTGATGGACAACACGGCGCTGGGGCGGGTTTTCTCTGGGACCTCCAGTTTCCCCCGCCATCTCATTCCACCAGTGCTCCATGTTCATCTCATGTATCATCAGTGTCATCGCCTGCGATGCCGTATGTAGTAAAAACGGGCGTTAAACACTACACATTTCATTTCAGTTATTAACACCCGTTATTATTTTATACGAAAACACCAGAATCAAGTATGAAATGAATTATTTGCTACAAGAAATTTTGGGAGAAAACATTCCTATTTTAAGTTAACAGTATCTTCCCGGTATTTCTCAGTTATAAGGAACAAGTGTACGTTAAAACGTGCACTCTGAAGAGCATTTCTAATGTAATGCAAAATTTTAGAACTAAGAAGAATGTACTAAAACACTGGCTCTCAACTTCCCTAAAACTATTCTCATTAATTTTCTTACTAAGCACTAAAAATTTTGGAGGAAATGTGAAAAATATCGGAAAAGTTTGGCCCACAGTTCAGGGTTATTTAAAGGAATAGGTGATTTATTAATTTTCATTCTTATAATAAAAGTATTACACGAAAACTTTTCAATTATCATCTATACGTTACCTTTCTCATTCCATTGGACAAATTAAGTACCTATTTATTTTTTCGCTTCCTGCCTTATACGACTACTAGGAGGTATCAGACACATCTATCTGTTATAATTGATCCATTCATAACGATCCAGCGTGTGGAGAACGTTGCAACGCTCAATCGGCGATCCTCTAAAACAACGTTCTCCACTCGCTGGATCATGTCGTCGGACCGGCTGGTGCGATGCCGCGACTGCCTCAGTTTGTTGTCATACGATGTTCTGCTTTCATTGAACTGTCCCATCCAGGTGCGCACATTAGACACAGCCATGGTACCATCACCACATGCCTCACTCAACTGGCAATCAATTTCAATAGGTGTCACACCACGAAAATGAAGAAATCGAATGATTAAACGCTGTTCTTGCAATGTAAACGTTGCCAATTTTGGTATCAAACACAGTCCTAAATCTCCTCGCTGCCACTATAGTTGTATGTACTGTACAGCGCTGCCATCTATGTCACGCGTTCACAAAGATCCCACGTGTTTAAAATAAACAGAATTTCCTATCTGGTCCCAGGCCTGAAAAAATATGTGTTGTAACTTGAACGCACCTCGTAAGTTCTGCCCTACAAATAATCAATTATAAGTTCGCAAATATTATAATTGGAGTTAAGAAAGTCCCAGCGGCATTAACCGAAACGAGAAGCAATAAACGGAAGGGAAAGCTTTCTAATTGTAAGGTTGTGATCCATTAATCAAGGTGATCACTCATGACGGTTCGTGAAACGCTTTGACTGCAGTCTTCAGAGAACGGGAATAATCTGGGATGTTCAATTTTATTAATGGATCACAGCTTTACTTTTAAATCGACCAAACCACAAATATTGATACATGTTCACTACTCCATGAGAAGCTGGCAGTACAAGAACTATTCTGAGAAATTATATTAAGAGAGATACTTGTAAATTTGTGTAAAGATAAACAGTTGAATAAAACAGTATTTGCATGACATTCAATCCTTGCTCGGAAAGTATTTTGTGAATTCCTACAAAGTGCGGTTAGTATAATTAAAATAATTACAAGATAATACTACCCCTTATACTTTTAACAGATTTGGGAATGTGCAATCATGATATTGTTTGGAGTGATTCAACATGTTATCTTTGTCCATCGTTAAAATAATAATATAAATGTCCATGGTGATGTAGGCGCATATGCCCGAGCAAACTGTTGACAATTGACTGTGAGCGAGTGGGGGTGAGTGACTGACCGCGTGTTACTAAATAAACAGGTTTCTCTATCAAAATTTTGTAGGAACTAACATATTTCCATTACTCAAAAATTTTTATCTGCTACAAATTTGTACGAATTCACAACGACCGCTTTAGTTAGCGTTTTTATAAAAACTACTTGCAGTTTTTAGAATTCCTTATAAAGATGCTTAGGGATAAACATAGTGCAGTTATTTCATTATGATTAATAAATTATCTGATATGGTATACTTAATGTATAAACAGAATAATTATTATAAGTGTCCTCAGGGTGATTGTAAGGTGAACTATGTAAGGTCCGACGTTTTCTAGAACACTACCTCTGAATTGTGCATGATGGGACATACAACAGTGTAAAAGTTTATGTAGAAAGCTTGTCTCGCTTAGGCTAGACGTGTAAGAAATGTAGTACCACATTTAGTTTTAGTTTTCCCTTAAATATTAAATGTGACAGTATTAATTACACTGGGCAACAATGAAAATGTTTCCAGCTTAAAAATAGTGCATTTACATGTATTTCCATCTGCTGAATTCAAAAATCACCAGAAAATGATAGATTAGCTCTTCTTTTGAAGATAAAGGGACATTTCATTTTTTAGAGTGGAGGTTTTAAATTTGGGGGAATTTGTTTTTGGGAGTTGGCACCTTGTCAAATAACATCAGAGAGATATTTTGGAAATTAAGTGATGCAAAAGTTAAGGAAGGCATTTTTGTTGGACCGCAAATAAGAGAACTTGTAAATGATCCTGCATTTGACCAAATTTTAGAGGGGAAAGAAAAGGAAGCTTGGGAACCCTTCAAGGGTGTTGTTCACGGATTTTTAGGCAACAAAAGAGATGACAACTAAAAGCACTTGGTGACAGTGTCCCTGCAAAAATATTGTAACCTTGGATGCAACATGTCCCTTAAGATACATTTTCTCCACTCCCACCTAGTCTTTTTCCCTCCTAGTTGTGGAGCTGTTAGTGATGAACATGGGGAGAGATTCCATTAGGACATTTGTGCTATGGAACAAAGATATCAGGGCCGTTGGAATGAAGTAATGGTTGTGGATTACTGTTGGTCTTTGTATAGAGATTCTGCGGAGCTCCACCACAAGAGGCAAGCAAAAAGATGACGAAGTCAATAGGCCACCACATGATTCTCTTCAGACACGAATACCTGCGAAGTATTTTTCCAGAAATTTAGAACTCTTAGCATGCAATTACCAGTTAAAATATTCAAATGTACTTTCACTGTTGTTAGCATGTATGTAATTAAAATGTATCCTTTTCTCTCAATCTGTTAATATGTAATACTTCCACCTTGTGTATATCACAAAAACTAGAGCTAATAAAAGTTTTTCACTGTCATATTTTTTTTTTCTCAACCCAAAATTAGTAGGAATTGCCTCACGAAGTGCTAAAAACATTCAAAATTTATTTTTAGTTGCCCAATGTTATATGTGCATTGTGATTATACGCCTGTCTTGCAATATCGAAGAGCAAACTGTGGAAACTCACATGCGCTCTTAAGTGGCTTTTGGAAGGTTCAACTTCAAACCTCGAAAATGGGTTTGCAATCAAATAAGACAATAAGAATGAGTGTGGATTAGGCAATTGTAGGATCAACCCCACGTGCCTCACGCCATCAAACTTTGCAGGTAGGCGACACACCGGGCCGCCTGCTGCAGCTTTGTAAATATACCGGCATCGTCCACGGTAGCTTGCTACTATTTCTACATTTTTTGACTTATGCAACCTCAATAAATAATCTATTCATCAGTTATTTGTTTATGGATGCTTAACGTGTTCCAACATTCCGTTATAACTATCGATTATGGCAAATAAGCTGGTGAATATATTAAAAATAAACCTTTTAGAGAGAATTTAATGTTATTGAGGTTGAGAATGGAAGCCCTAAATGATAAAAATACCAGAGGACAATATCAAATAATTCTATATAAAGGTAACCTCAACTAAATTCCTTATACAATGCGGTGATTTTATTTCACTGTGTTTAATAATACTAAATAAAGAATTTGTAACTGAAAAGGAAACTTTTGATTTTACAGTAACTGGTTGAAATCACTGTGCAATTATGATCATAGCAAAATGAGCAACGTTGGAACCGTCCCAGCCTTTATCGACTTTTTCACAAATAACTGTCCTTTGCCCCATTACCTGAAAGCGAGGCTAGGGTGACTGATAAAGAGCAAAGAGCAATGCCATTGTTTTTGTGGCCGATGCGTCCTATTAACAACTGTTGAGGTTCGCACACCAGTAGTTCGCACACCTGCGTCGCCTAATCATAAAATAATGTAATATTTAATGCCGCATAAAATTATACCTAAGAGAATTTCTAAGCTGCGACACCGACATTCGGACCAGTGAAGTTATAATCAACGAAATGGCTTTATTCGTTCGGTCATGTTTCGAAAGGACATGTGCGCGCCTGTGTTTTGTTTTAAATTAATTAACATCGTGCCCCATTACAAGTAACATTACATGCTTTGTTTTCTTTGGTGTTCAATTTGTTTCTTGATTCGCTCTCTTTTATATCCTTATAGTTCCTATTATTGTTCTTTTAATCAATGGTGATGTCACTCTCACTATCACAACTTTAACTCTTTTGTTTTTACACTGCACTGCACTTCCCTTCACAGTCCTATTGAGTTGCAGAATTGTTGGAAGTCTCTCAGATATTTAGATACAAGCTATTGTGTAGTCGCTGGCCAGCGTTCTCCTTTTTTTTCCTAATGGCTTCTCATAATTTGTTTCTTTGTTGTAGTACTTCTGGGCGTTCATATATTATGTGATGTACTGTTTGGTGTCCTGTGTTGCATGAACATGTAGGGCTATCTGCGATGTGGAATCGATGTTTGAATTGGTTTTTCCATGTCCTGTAGTTAGAGCTGTAAAAAATGGTGTGAATGACAGATTCACCTTGAGTCTCTCTCTGATGGAGGGGAAGAAACCCCTAGTTATTGCTCCTTTAGTTGAGTTGTTTCATCTATTCTGCCAATCCTGTATTACCTTTTCTCTAATTTCTGTTTCGTTTGTAGATTTTGGTAGATATTTCCGGGAATGCCGATGTGTGCTTTTACCCACTTGAAGTATATTTTCCAGTTTTGTTGACTAAGTGCTGCTATAATTCTGTATATATCTGTTATTATGTAATTATTTTCTTGTTATCGAGAAGTGACAGTGTTACTTGACTGTCAGTATGGACTTCAATTGTCTTCTTTAGTTCTGCCACATTAAGTTTATTGATTTCTGTCATAGCTTTTAGGATGGCTATCTGTTCGGCTTTATTATTAAGCAATTTTGTTTCAACTTGAATCTTAGTGATTTGATTAGGTTTACTCCTTTGAAAACTGCCACTCCTGCTCCAACTCTGTTTGCTATCTTGCTGTCCTCCGTGTAGACGTTGAAGTAAGTAGTGGTCATCTGTCATTTTGATTTCAACTGTTTGAGCTGGATGGTTCCATTTATTAAGTTTCAGTGGTGAGTTATACTCTCCTTTAGTTTTCAGTGTCTTTTACAGATCTTCTTTCCCTTTTATGGTTATTGTTATAGGCTGTACACCTGCTATAAAACAGGAGGCATCGTATGAGATGGTGCAGCTGGCTTTTGCTATCTTGATATTGTCACCCAATTATCGGAAGGAATGGCCAACTGACAGCTGAGTGGGGGACAGGAGGCACTTAGCCCACATCTACCCATTTATCTTGCGGCGCTAACTGAGGGAATGGTTGGGAGGGTATCGCGGGCCACTGTACCGTATCTTTCCTCTCCCCCTGACGTCTGGAACAATCGGGATGATGTTCCGAGCCGCGAAACTTCCAGACACAGCGATCTGCGTGTGTAAGGGATGCAGTATACGAGTCAGTTCAGTTCTTGGCGAGCAGCCGTGAGGAGCGCAGTGCTAGCCAACGGACTGGAAGACTGCGTACGTGTATCAGAGGAGCTTTTAGTCAGCTCGAGAGACAGTTGTACGTAATTCTGCTGTGATTTGTAACTGAATCAGCTGTAATTCGGTGGAAATAAAGATCATTTTGAGTTTGTGCAACTAGAATTTTAATTTCACATACCCACAAAGTCACAATATTGATTAATTTTTGGACTCTTTGCAGTTTTAAGGAGTTCTTGACTCTCTATGCAGCTTCTACCCATAGTGGTGCTCCGTGTGTGAGAATAGGTGTAATTGCTCCTTTACTTATGACACTTAATGCCTTTGGGCCTAGACCCCACAATAATTTCGCTGTTTTGCCGGGTGAGTGTATTAGATTTGTCCCTTTTTCTGCAATATGACTGATGTGGCTGTCGAAACTGCATTTTTTGTCTATGTATATGCCTAGGTATTTGATTTGTTCTACTTGTTCTATTTTATAGCGTGTGTGTGTTAGTCATGACGAAACGTGCCTAGTTATCTTTACTTTTTTAAAAGAAATATTTTTTCGTGACGAGACGATCTTGATGTTCCGATTTTCAAACACAAATATTTTTTCTTTAACATGAGGTGTTATGACGAAATAAGACCAGATGAGACTAAATGAACCTTTACTTTTTGCTTTCTTGAAAAATATATCGGCCTAGGCGAGACCATGTGCGGAAAAAATTTATAGAAAGAATATATAATAATTTATTTCGAGAGGTGACGAAAGGAGATGAGGCGTGACGTGCCTAGACGACGCAGGACGAGATGAATCAAATTTACTTTCCCTTTTTTTTAATGGAAGAGTTTTTCTCTCCGAGACGACGCGAGACGTGTCGCGTCTACGGGTTATTGCAAGCCAGACATTTGATTGGGATCTCCCAGGAGTGCGGTAGTGGGTAGGATATCCGAGAGGGCATGAAGAGGATCAGCGAGGATGTTGGGGGAGATGGAGGGGTTGGAAGCGAATCCCATGCCACCAAAGTACGTATGTTGCAAGTGTGCTAGCTAATCTGTTTCAGAGTAATTCATTAGGATTAATTCATACTCAGAAAGCAAGTGCATTATTATAACAAACCAAAGGTCATCTCTAGCGTTTCAAATGTCTGCGTCTGGTGACGGATATAGACTCATTAAAACACCCTTTAATTATAATTTGCGAGGGAATAGAGAATTGGGAAATAGTGCCGGCAGGGCCGTCCCATAGCATATCACTCATTGTTGTTAATTATCCGGTTTAATTAATTATTATTTTTATTACTCATTCTGAGCTGCTTGGTGCAGAGCTGCTGAGTTGTAAAAAGATTGTCATGCCCTGGAGTTGAACTACTATGGGTACCTTTCAAACTTTGTGGAACACATAACTTGTTGAAAGACTACCATTGATTGAACTAAGGTACTTAAATTATGAAATATGGAGCTTAAATTATTTCTTGGTGATGATGCTCTTATTGCTTTCTCAGAGTAAGGACGTTAATACTCCCAAATTATGATTCTCAGGTTTTATCAGAAATACATGTATTTAAATTCGTGTAAAAAAGTATATTTTTATAAATATACTATCTCTGTGTATATAAAGAATGCAGACGGTGGATAGTAGAAGCTTGCATAACAACAAACAGAGAAACGATTGTTACCGTTCGGCAACACTGGAATGCAACAGCTGAGACTTACAGTGCACTGGTTCGAATCAGGTCAAAATGCATACACTGCTGCACAAAGTCATACTCTCACAAAGTAGGGAATGATCTAACTATTCCGTTAAATGAGGTTATAAAAATTAGAACAATGGCAGTGCGAAAAGTGAACGAACTGTACATAACATAGCGAAAGAGGTTTAGAATTCAAAGCGTACGAGAGAAAAACTTTCAACACCTAATAAACTTCGCCCACATCCAAAAAGTTTCGAAATATACGAGTTTGAAAAATTTGTTTTGCGTAGAACTTTCTAGAGTTTTATGAACAGAGAAGTTCATACAGTACGTTGAAACATGAGTTCTGTTAAGAAAAGCATCCCTTTAGAAGTTAGGAGACATTCTGGAGAATATTTAAACACATAGGATATCGATTTCATAAGTGCAAAAATATACGTCGTGTTACTTAAGCTGTGCTTAAGTTTTGATACGTCAGGCAGTGCTGACTACAGCCCCGCCTTCCCGCCTTCTCCGACCTCTCCAAACCGAGCCGTGCTGCAACAGCACAACTGCACTCATTCGTTAGTTCACAGCATAACTCTAAAACAAGTTAAACACGTTAAATATTACTTGGTCTCATAAGCAAGGTCGTTTGTTTAATTTTACTGTTTTGGAAATTTTATTGAACTTCTTTTGTTTGGCACTGCTTTTTACAGGATGCCATGGCTAGTGTTGCTACATTGCGAGCATGTATGAGTCTTCAGTTGTTAATAAACAATCACAAAATGGAGATAAAGTTAGAACATAGGGTACTTCTAAAACACTACTTGAAACAAGATTATAAACCAACTGCAGCAGCTCGAAGAATATGTGAAGTGGAAGGAGAGGGTGTCGTTAGCGAGCGTGTCATACAACGATGGTTCCAACGTTTCAACAATGGAGAGGAAAACGCTAAAGAGTTACCACGTTCTGGAAGACCTAAGGTATGGAATATTGAGATACACGACAAGCTTTGCGGGAGATAAAATCGCAAAAATTTACCTATACAACTTGGTGGATCAAAAGATACTGTACACCGTCACATTAAGACACTTATAAAATCATACAGAAGTTGTAGATCTGTTCCTTGTGAACTGACACTTCAACAGGTTGAACGTGGATGGAATATATGTTGTCAGCTTTTCCGTAATCCATGGATTTGTCAGGAAACTTGTCACCTGTGATGAAAAATGGGAATATGACCGAATCCCTGATGCTTCGATACAGTGGCTTATACCCGCCAACCTGCCAAAGTCATCGTTAAAAGAATTAGTTCGATCCCAAAGTAGTGCTGTATGTTTATTGGAATTTTGGAAGTGTGATTAACTGGGAATTTGTTCCAAATGGGCGGGCGATTGATGTGTATCTTTATTTTTAACTGGAATTAGTACCTACATGAAATTTTGAGACAGATGCCCAGCATTAGTTAGCCTCACCCCATACTGCACGAATAACCATGAAAAATTCAGGAATTGGGAGGAATCGAAGTGCTCTCACAGGCAGCATATAGATCTCGTACCATCGTACCATCAGATTGTCATCTTTTTCGATCCATGGCCCATTTTCTACGTCGAAGAAATGTTGAGAACATTGAAGTAGTGAAAGTGGGTGTCACCAAATTTTTCGCATCAAAAACCAAAGACTGGTACCATCTTGGGATAGTAAGCTTCGCTGAACGATGGCTAAAGACCATAGAATATAATAGTCTATGCTTGGAAAATTAGTTAAATGCTTGTCAGAAGATATTTTAAATAATTGTTTTTCTTAAAAAGCATTACTTATGAGACAGTATCTATACCAAACATGTTAATATTAAAGGCAGCATCTTTAAAGGAGGAGACATGAAAATTTTCAAAAACACTCCCACTCTTTTTTAGTTTCGATTTTCCCAAAAATGTCTGTGGTGATTTTGATTAAAATATCATACGTCTCCAATGTTTGCGAGGTAAATACAAGGCATGCATTGAAGTTTCTAGGAATAATCTGCACAGTCCTGTTTATTCTGAACGACTTTGGTTAACTGTTATAGATAGAAATGGGATCTCACTGCACAAAAATTGTACATCTTGTCAAAGCAAACTTTTATCTAAAACTTTATTGTAGCTTTAATTATATCCGAGATACATTTTAATTTTAAATACTTATAATTTTTTCAAGTGGTGGGCTTTATTCTTTTCTCGTGAATGAGAGCAAAGAGCATGCAATATCTAAATCAGAGGTGCCATCGAGTGTCACTGAGGGTGACTGCCCTCCTTTTCCCCTTCTACAGTTTTTCGCGTAGCGTCGCGGAAGTGCAGGGAAACAGCTGACAATCGCAAGTAAGCGGCGGACCGTCAACATGTCCCGTTACAGAGCCCGACATCGACAAATTGACAGCCAGAAAGAATAACAACTCCACCTAAATTATGAAATAATAATTATTAGCACGTAGCTATTAAAGTATAATTCATAATGGTATTCAATACACATATAAATATGAACAAATAGTTTAAGAACGCGCCACTGAATCTTCCATACGCTCTTTCTGATCCCAATATCTATTACATCACCTGCGAAAGTTAACTAGGAGGGGAGAAAAGGTAACCACCCTGTTTCCCCTCAATGACACCACTGATCTAAATGATTCCGAAACCAATTAAACACGTGTAAAGTATATCCAAATTTATAGCTTTTAACAGGAAATAGATTGAAAAAACACGCCAGTAAGGATAATTTATACAACAGCACAGAAAGCCAGTGAATGTTTAGACCCAAATTCCTCCTTTAACTTATGTATGGAGAAAGAAAGCAAAACGCCCTTGTTATTTCGCAGAAGTAAACCTGAGATTTGCCAGCCTCTTTCTTTGTTTCTTGCAGCTACCTTAAGATATGCTTTTAGGGGTAACAGGGTATGCGTCTTGAAGCACAAAGCAGCCTATTGTTCTTAACAGCGATAATTACCCATTTGATGTGCAATATCTCAGCATCCAGAATGGAGAACTGATTTCACAAGTTTCAAATGGAAATCAGTGAAAGTGTACAGTGTGTTGCACTGCGCATGACTTCCCAACTACAGTTTTTACAAACGCCTACTACTCAATCTACGTATGTTAATCCAGGTATACTTAATTGCGTATTCGATTGGAAGTAGGCTTTAAGCAATATTCAAAACTTTTTAAGAGATGGCCAATATGTGACCGTTTGAAGTCCCGTTATATCTGCATGACCAGGGGAAATATAAAGGACTTCCAGCTTAAAAAGAGCATAGTTATTTAAAATTTATGGAATTTTAAGGAATACCTGCTGGGATGTTGTAAGAATTTGTCTATCTCTTATAGTTTACGGGTTATGCAAAAGTCATCCGGAATGAAGACCTATTGAGAGAACATTTAAGATATAGTGGAACTGTCTCGATGACATAGCAATTTAATAAAAATCATTAAGTGGAAGGTTTAGAAGGATCAATTTTTTTAATGTTTAAATGAGTAGAGCAAGACTGAAAAAATTCAATGACATAGTCGGGAGTTATACCACGGATCTCCAGGTCTCCGTCCAGTTGCTCTAAACCACCGTGCTACTATGGCCAACATGTCGACATGACATTAAATTGTCCAACTGACTCGTATGTTTCCGGGTAGACCACTAGGAGTTCTCATATGCTATGAGACACGCACCTTTTGTGGTGACTTACTATGCTGTAAGTACTTAAGTCCCAGGCTTCATAGGTAAACCACTATGTTATTCAGGTAAATTGATGGAAATAATCATTCCTTCCATACTAGCCGTGTGTACAGTCCGGCCGTCGTATTTCCGGCTCTGACGTTTAGCGAGTGCAAGAGGTGGAGGGGGAAGGTTAATAGTACGAACATACAGTAATGAGCACTTGAAAAAATATCCTCAAAATTATCTTTACAATGAAAATATAGTACTATATTAACTTTAAAACACTGAAATACAACTTGCAATTTCATTTTCATGCAAGATATTTATTAAAACACCACCACATTGGAATATTTCGTTCACACCTTTCACGCACACTAACTGCATCTGTTGGTAGTACTGGGAGTCTCTACATCCGATGTTGTGGTCAGGAAGTTAAAACAGTCTGCTAGCGGCAATCAGCATTGTCGCTGCTAGGCGTGGCTCCCGAACCCAACACTGTGTTGCCAGGTTAAACTTGTTTGAGCCACGTGTCTTTAGCTGCTTGAACTGGTGAACTTTCTTTGCCATATTTTGCATCCGTGAATTCCGATTTTTAGTATTCGTAAGTCCTATTATTATCGCTATTATAATAATATGGCTACTGGTTCGTGAAAAATTCAAATACGTGAAATATTTAAAATACGCATTGTTCCTCTGCTTAAAATTCCCGCTAAAGAACTGGGAACAGCCTGCTTCCCCCTCTCGAGAAATGTCAGAGCTGGAGATAGAGCGGCCAAACTGTAGGCTAAAGTTTGAATGAGTAGAGCCAGACGGCATGTTGACCATAGTAGTTCAGTAGTTTAGAGCGGCTGTACGGAGGCCGGAAAATCCGTGGTTCAGATCCCGGCTATAGCATTGAATTTTTTGAGTGTGGCTCTACTAATTCAAATCTCAGCGTACATACTGCTAGTGTGGAAGAAATGATTATTTTTAATACTCTTCATGTAAACGAATTAACATCGTATTCTTTAAATACCCGGAATTTAAATATCAAGTTTGGTGTCTTTCTTCTTCTTCTTCATTTCATGGCATAGTCAATCATGTGCCTGTTCCACCTTAGAGTCCTCCAGCCATCGTTTCCTGGGTCTGCCGACCGATTTCCTACCTTTAGGACGATACTGTAATATTTGTTTTGTAAGTCTATTATCTGGTATTCTTTCAACATGTTCCTTCCATTTTTGTTTGATACCTTTTAACCTATCATTCATACTAAAAATGTCCATCTCTTCTCTTATATTTTCATTTCTTATTAATTCCCTCTTCGTGCATCCTTTCACACTTCTCAAGAATTTCATTTCTGAAGCCTGTATTTTACTCTGTTGCATTTTAGTTAACGTCCAAGTCTCACTTCCGTATGTCAGTATAGGTACAGCCATAACTTTGTAGAACTTTAATTTTGTTTCTTTACGTATTTTGTTTTAAATGTTCTATTTATTGTTCCACACACTCTTTGAAATTTGCATATTTTATTATAGACATCATATTCCTTGTCATAACTAACATCAGTTCCCAAGTAGTTAAAATGGCTTACCTGTTCAACGCAAGGATTATTTATAACTATTTTTGTTCTAATTGGCCCTTTCCCAATGAATGCCATTACCAATTTTGGTGTTTAATCATATTTTCCTTTATGTCCCAAGTTGTTCAAAGATATGTCCGAGGTTTTTCAAATTCTCTTGACTCTTTGTTTCATGCAGTCATATAACAGCTGAATAACTTCATATTAAATTCATTACCTTGTGCATTCGCCAATAAATGTTACAAATCAGTATTACAAAACATGTTGTTTTCCAATCTGCTTAAGGATTTAACTGTTTTTGTAAACATGTGCAACAAAGTTGCATTACGAAAATGGATATGACATAAGTTTTAATGCTGTCTTCTTTTCTTTCAGGTAAGACCTGCATCTTTGAAGCTTATGGAACCTGTATGAAATTTCATCTACTGTTTCAGGTAAAGTCTGTTCCTTTTACTAAATAAAATAACAATTAAATAAACTTTAACCATCACCGAAGAGAAATCTTCTGCGCACTTACTCAGAAAGCAAAACCTTCATAACAATTATCAACAAAAGACATGTACAAAAGTCATATTTTATTCCCAATACAATTATTCCTTTGTTCCCTATGTCGTCAGCAATATTTCATTGGCATCATTATAGAGCGCACTACTATTGATAATGGCCGAAATGAAAGCTAAAGCTGTCATGGAAGAGCAACTGACTGGTTTCCAAATTTGCTTTACTTTGTTAATATGAAGGACAAATATCTTTATTGTTGTGTTATTGTTAAACTTCATTAAACATTTGTTGGGTGTAATCAATAAAATCTTTCGGCCGCGCCGTGGCCCAGTGATTACACCGCTTGGCTCTCACCAAGGCGGCCCGGGTTCGATCCCAGGCGACCGCAAAGTGAGATTTGTGGTTGGCAACACGGCGCTGGGGCGGGTTTTCTCCGGGACCTCCGGTTCCCCCCGCCATCTCATTCCACCGGTGCTCCATCTTCATCTCATGTATCATCAGTGTCACCGCCTGCGGTGCCGTATGTAGTAAAAGCGGGCGTTAAACACTACACATTCATTCAATAAGATCTTGCAGCACACTAATTAAAAGATTTCGGTTTAACAAGTGAAAGTTGAAGATCTTTCAGTCTCAAGAACTAACTTTAGATAACAGTTTGAAAACTGTATGATCTCCTCCATTCTCCATTATATATTTCACTACTTGAGAGATTCATTTTGGTTGCTTTTATTTCGGAGAAGATAAACTTTTAAGCTTAAATCGTTAAATTCGATAAAAGAATAAAACTGAAAGGGTAAAAGGTCATGATGAAT
The DNA here is from genome assembly GCA_030765055.1 of Mantis religiosa. Taxonomy (NCBI): domain Eukaryota; kingdom Metazoa; phylum Arthropoda; class Insecta; order Mantodea; family Mantidae; genus Mantis; species Mantis religiosa. The sequence continues at coordinate 143,119,697 of CM060955.1, read as the reverse complement.
CTCTAAAAGAAACATTAGGTCCTAATTGAGATGGTTAATAATTTTTTAGAAAATAAGAAACGTCGAATTTATAATTTAAATATGTCTAAACTTTAAATATAAAACCCAATTTTCTCAAAATAGAACTCAAAATACAGATTTTCTGATTTCGTAGCTTAGGACAACCCTAAAATAAATAAATGAATAAATACCAGGAATTCAGTTAGTTTCTGTAAAACAAAATGTTTCGTGTACAGCCCTAAGTACAGCTTTACTCTCCAAAAGCTCCACTAAAATATACAGATACGTTATTTTACTGTTTACTATATAAGCATCGCTTGACACAGTTCACGTTGCAAGAACCATCTTCTTTTTCCAGTACTGTACTTGTTTGATGGTCAGAGATATATTGAATTATTCCGCATAGAGAATATTTTTATGGTTAATAGGGGACAACAGCAATGAATTAACTTGGAGTCGTTAAGAAGTAGCGAAATATGTGTCATTTTATGCTATCTGCTGAGAGGAAATTCCACTGGGTTTCATAACAGCTCATAAAATAAATATTTTGAATTTTTGTACTTTGTCATATAAACAAGCTGCCAGTGATATGGTATAGGTAATAATTATATAGTGCGATCCATATAGACCTGAACCATTTAATAGGCCATAACCTTTTAACCAATAAATGGGACACACATGTAACTTTGGGAAAGTATAATACACAACTGGGAGTTGAAACTACACTATTTACATCTGAGAGAAAATGTTGCAAGTGTCCTCCACCAGCATCTATGGCTCGTTGGTCCCATTTTCTTTGATGCGACTGTAGACACTGAAGTTTATATGAGTATCTTCAAGACTTTTGTGTAGCAGTTGGATGATATCGAATTGAGAGAAGGTTATTTCCAGCAAGATGGAGCAACGTGCTAAACATCTAATGACACCATGGAATTTGTAATCAGTTTATTTGATAATCGAATACTCTCAAAAGGTCTGTGACCCCTGACCTAACCTCACCGCATTTTTTCTTGTGGGGGTTATCCAAAAATAAGAGTGTACAAGAACATGCCACGGATAATTGATGTTCTCAAGGAGTTCATTCAAACCGAAATAAGTAACATTGGCGAGGATACTCTCCGTAAATCTTCAGATAATATGGTTAGACGAATGCAAACATGTATAGATGCTGGTGAAGTATACTTCCAAAATTTTGTCCGAGATTTAAATAGTGTACTGTAATCTACCAATTGTGTGTTATATTCTCCCAAAGTTTTACGTATGTCACTTTATTGCTTCAGAAGTTATGCCTATTTAAATGGTTCAAGTTTTAATGAATCACACTATACAATGGATATCTTGGTTGGAATTTTAATATATTCGCATTAATAAAATTACATTATTAAAATATTAACAAAACATTCACGGAACACTTTGGCCATTTAATCGTTTGATAGCGTCAGTTTATGCCCGCGCGCTGTCGTGTGCGTAATTGGAACCGGAAGCGTTAATGTTGTTAGCTTTCGAGCTGTCCGGAACCTTTATCGGGACGCAAGTTGACTCTTCATCATTCCTCTGCTGGACTTGCGTGTACCCACCAGGAGACGTCCTGGTGAATTATGACTGCTGACTGTGGGCTCAATTCAGTTCTGTTCCGATGTTTTCGCAATAGCTCTTTCAGTATAGGATGAAAGAAAAGTGGTAGAGTGCAGTTTGACACGTCAGTGAGAGGAGAAAATGTTAAACTTGGGTGTCAGAAAACTGAAGTTTTACATACAAAAATGACAACTCTACGAAAAATTGGTAAATTACAAGAATCAGTGGGAAACGTTTTTATAATTTAATTAGTATAACCCTGGATAATTTACTTTAGATTATGATTCTTCGAAGTTAAATAGTTCATATTCAACTTCAATATGTCCCATTTGGCCGGTAACAGATATTTAGGAAGTATAAAAATGGAAAAATAATACGATGCGCCTCAGGATTCAATATTAAGATAATCCATTTTTGTGTTAACCTTGCCTTCAGGTAACTAATATTAATCCATTAGTACTTATGTGTTAATCGTAAGTAACTCCATGTTGTAGGCCTTACACGGAAAGCAGCCAGAGGCCTATGAACATCTACAGGTTCTACATGAGAAAACATAAGGAAACTCTGTTGAAATGCAAAAGGAAGAAATGAACAGCAGAATAACAAATGAGTGAACAGGTGCGCAATGTTGCCTGCATTGTTACAAAAGCCCTTGCGGAAATATTATTTCCTCGAAAGCGGTACTAGCTGGAGCTAGCTTATTGCGTTTTTTAACGCTGTAAGTTTTCTCTAATAGTTTCTTTCCTTTTCCACGTAATGTATTTTTCCTCGTATTTTGTAGGTACAAAACTTAGGTTACTTAAATTAGTTTCTGTCAGACCTAGGCGTTGTTAAACAGCTGGCTCCAAATTACAAATGCACAAACCTTGGATCAGTCCGAGTGCATCTGTGAACATCAAAAAACTGTTCGAGGGTGACAATGCTTTGTCGTCTATGAATTTCCTCTTTATATTTCATTAAATTCCCTTAATCATGGCGTTGCAGTTCTAAGAATTTAGGGCTGCCAAACCAACTACACTCACCTATCGCGTAAAAGGTGGGCGATCAGCCAACCGATACTGGAAAGCATTGGGACTGTGATCTGTCATCCCCCAAACGGAATGTAGACTTTCTTGGTCATACCGCCACCTATTGTTACTCCTCGTTATCCCCATGATGCTGACTTACCAACATTCATGTCCTTGTGTGTAAAATCTGCACCCTTGAGGGATCAATCATCCCGTGGCCGAAAACCTGAACCCCAAGCTAGCGCCTGGATTTAGAGCTTAGAGATTTCTATATTGCTCCTATTCATTTACTGCTAGTAAAAGAATACTTTATGTGGCTTCACAGGCTGATACAAAACCAAAGATGTTATATTTTGAAATATAATACACAAATACTTGTGCTTAAGTGAAATATTTTTTTTTTTTTTAATTTTAATGTACCACTAAAAGGTGTAATATAACTTTTCATGGTTGCAGTTAATTTATAACCCTATACAAATTGATCTATTTGAGATTGGTAATTTTTAATATCTAGTAGAATATATACGTATAAAACAGCGGCGTGCATGCAATAGATCAATTAATGCAGTTATAGATCACCGAATCCATTAATAACTTTATTGCACTGTAAATGATATGAACTGTTGTACGAGGTTTCTACTCCCTATACTATTTACTGTTACATATTGCTTGCACCCAACAATGGAAACATTATACGGTACATTGAATGAGCTCTTTCCTTACCTGTGGATCAAAGTGCCGGCGGTTCGAATACGGGCTCCCCATTCTTCTGAACTCACTCCCCTTGATGTTTTTCCATGTGACTTCATCAAGAGGTACGTTTGGGCTAACAGGATCGCATGTGAGAATGCGCTAAAATAAGATATAAGATCAGCATGCTTTCTTATAACGTCTAAATATTGCAGAATATGCTCCTTTCAATCATAAGTTAATGTGAGCAGTGAGTTGATAATGGACATGTTGAAATGCATTAGGCCCTACTCAAATCTAATGTATGGTTTGTCTCATAAATTCTTGTTACGTGTTTACGACAAAGAACGCCTGCACTGTATGCCCGTATCACAACTACGGCAACGAAGTTGCCCAATTATGTAGGGGTAATCTGTTTACTTACGCAAGGTCATCGAAAGTAAACAAGGCAATGAACTTTTCAAAACAAACTTTATTTGGTACAGTATGCACCATTATTATCAATAACATATCTCAATTTCTCAGGAAGCGTATCAATACCATTTTTACAAATTCTTTCAGTTTTCTGGTTGAAGAACTCTTCTACGGCAAGTCTGCAATCCTCCAAGGAAGTAAGGCGTTTGCCATTAAGGACGTTTTGCAGGGATCGGAATAAATAATAGTCGGGTGGGGCAATGTCTGGAGAATAAGGCGGTTGAGGTAACACATCCCAGTCTAAATCCCGTAATTTCTGACGAGTTACCATTGAAGTGTGTGGTTTGGCATTGTCTTGATGAAAGACGACTCCACCATTAGATACTAACTCTGGCCTTTTCTCTTCTATGGCAAACTTCAGACGATCTAACTGAGAACAGTATTTCTCTGAATTGATGGTGTCCCCAGGAGGAAGGAATTCGTAATAAATAATTCCTTTCCAGTCCCACCAAATGCACAGCATAATATTCTCAGGATGAAGCCCTGGTTTAGGGATTGAGAGTGGTGGTTCCCTTTTCTTACGCCATGACTTTCTCTTTCGGCTGTTGTTGTACACAATCCACTTTTCGTCTCCTGTAACCAGCTGTTTCAGAAAAGGGGCAGTTTCATTGCGTCTTATCAATGCGTCACAGATGAAAACTCGCTGAAGTAAATTTTGTTCACTCAGTTCGTGCGGAACCCATACATCCCGAAGATTTACTAACCAAGTTTCCTTAGGTGCCTGGCTACAGTTGCATGTGACAAGTTTAGCTCCTGACCTACCTCCCGAGTTGTTATTCTGAGGTTGTTCGTAATCATGTCCTTTATCATTTCTTCATCCGTAACCACAGGTCGTCCAGAACGAGGTTTGTCTTTCACAGATAAGTTCCCAGCTCGAAATCGGGTAAACCATTTTTGACATGCCCGATTCATCACTGCATCTTCTCCGTAAACAGCACAAATTTTCCGTTGAGTTTGTGAGGCGGTTTTACCTTTACGGTAATAATACAGCATTAAATGTCGAAAATGTTCCTTCTCGCCTTCCATATTAACATTCACAAGTTAAATCTCCACACTGTTGCATCCACATACTCGTACTGAAGTTTGGTTATCAATTCTTACATAAGTTGGCCTATTTACCTTTGGCCGTGAGGTCGCTGTGGTTTGTGTTCATAGCATTCTTTTCAGTTATTGTATTTGTAAATAAGCCCCATATTGTTAGGCAATTCTTTGACGGAAAAGTAATGGGGGCATGCAGTGTTCTCAGGTGTTCTTAGTCGTAAACACGTAAGAAGAATCGAACGAATTTATGAGGCAACCCGTAGCTGATCAGGACATGGAAATTTATCGAAATTTGTGGACACCCTGCATAGAAATTACGGGACCATTTGGGGTACTAATTATTAAATTACGACGAAACCGTATACCTTTTCCAACTGCCAACGTCATGTCTGTATACATAACAGGCCTTTGTTAAATTCCAAAAGAAAAATTAACTGCAGCGCCTATCAGCGCCGTAATAAACAGAAAATCATATATGGAAATATGTAGATACAGTAATAAGAGAGCCTATTCAGACGCATACTGCCTACGCTTGCAGGCTGTATTTTTCCCCGTGTCCGGACAGATGTATTTCTCCCAGATAATTGCAAGTTCTCCACCAGATATCGGTCTGTTTGTCACTGCCCATTGCTCGTTATCGGTTAAGGGTAGTGCCGTGGCGTTGCCTGGGGACTGGTCCTCCTTTTCCTATAATCAGGGAGCTCTAATAAGTTCTGCTTCGCACATTTTCCATACCTTTGATACTTAGATGTGTAGTGCACCTCACTTTCTTTTTTCTGAAGAATGCTTTGCTTGGCTAGATTCTTTGTATGTCAGCTCTCTTTATTGATTCTTCATTATTAGCCGGTAAGTTGGAAAGTAATTAATGATTGTAATTTTAATAGTAAATGTGTAACAATGGATTTTTGAGCCAAGGTTCGTAATAACTACTGTCTGGTCTAGTTTATAAACAAGAAGCCTCAGAATATAAGTTTGTCACTTATTTGCTTGGAATGTATTGGGCATGATTCGCAAATAAATTTGCCAAATCGTAAATTGAGTTTTATTTTTATGATTCCACATATGGCTCTAGAGTAATGTGGAGACCATGCTAGATTCACAAATAATTCGGATGACGCATTTTAATACTGTAGGTAATTGGGAAATGCGAGTCCTTTGAAGGTTTTAACTATGAAGAATATCCACTTTTGGATAGGTCAGCTAAACTAGTTTTAAAATTTTAGCAAGTGCGCAGCCTTCTGTACAAAAAAGGAAAAACCAGAAATGAAAACGGGCAGAAGCGCTATCATGCATTCATGTGTTTATTTTGCTCCGCTTTGAAGGTTCCGCTATGTTTATTTGCTGTACCGTAAGTAGGGTAATTCCACCTGCCAGACTTTACCAATCCTATCAGACTAGTACTGCTTTATTATCCCACTGGACTGGTCTATAACGGGCTTAAGTGAATGGTTAGAGAAGATGTATGCTGTCAATTCAATCAGATAACTGCAATACAGCCAAAGCAGCACTATTGACTTCATTTTGCTTGCCCTTTCAGCATATAAATTACGTTATGTCAGTATCTCCAGGAATATATATGGAGAAATGTCACTAGATAGCTTATGGCTGTTTAATGAATAAGGAATGAGCCACAAGGTATCAAATAAATGAGCAAAATGCAATTTATTATTCTGGAATGCTAGAAAGAATATGAAATTCCAAGCTCCAATAGACCAAACTACAAATAATTATAATAAAACAAAAAATCATGTTTTCGACTGCCTCTGTGACCTTAGATAAGTTATGCTTGCTTCCAAAACCAAAGGTTCCGATTATTATGATTCCTGGCTGCAGTTGGGAATTTCTCTTTAGCAAGGATTATTTCCCATCCCCTTTACAGTCCGGAAGTACGTGTGAGGTGTGTATGGGTGTGGGTGTGTATGTGTTGTGGTGAGTAATCGAGATTTGGGTTTGGTTAGCTGGTTCAGGGCTCACTTTCTCTCGAAGAGTGTGGAAGTCTTGAACAGGAAGTGACCTTCCTTGAACCAGGAGGTATTAGAAACTTCGAGAACACTCCCTGAGCTGTATAAAAGGAAGTAAGGAGGAAGATATAAGTGGAGCTCTCTTTTGAGCTGTGAACCTGGAATAAATACTTCCCTGCGTGGTTGCAGTGAAAGTCATTTACTATAAAGCGTAGAATCTTCCTTGTTATTAAAGCTGTGTTAAAATTGAATTAATACTTTACTTTGCAGTATTTCTTACTTTTCCAATCCATTAGTAATTGATACTACCTTCTCATGATTGCATAAGCAAAACAAAACATGTATTGCTTTCAAAGAATAAACTTCAATTATTTAATGGTACTCGTAGGACAAGTTTGGCAGAATTTATCATCAGAACCAGGGTCGTATTCCTAACAAAAAACTTGGGGGGACGCACACCCAAAAAAGTTTTCCAGATGCTGTAAATCCGATCAGAATTCTGCATTTGTAGATTCGCCTTCCTGCTTTGGTTGTCCTCAGCATGCGTACGACTTTTTATCCTTCTTTTATGTAATCCTCCGGGTTCCACATATGTACTGGAGGTTCGTTGATAGTGAAACATTATTCATATGTGTTTTGAATGTATATATTTTGTATTATTGCAGTATTTGAATTTTAAATTAAATAAAGGTAATGAATTAAAACATTAAATAATATTATTAGTAAGGGGACTGCGGCCCCTTCGAAAAATAGTGGGGGGACGGCGCACATGCGCGTTCCCCCTCCACTACGCCCTGATCAAAACCTTAAATTCACTTGAGGTTAAATGTGATGAGCAGGCATCGGATCTCATGCACTTTTAAAGGGATATGAAGTTTATGAATTTGACAGTATATAACTACTGACGTCAGTCCCGAAGACAACACGCACAGACAGTCCGGATCGCAACGCTTTAGTTTCATTACAACTACTGCTGGCCACGCAGGTATATCTGTCTTCAAGGGAATGAGAGGAGTTTGACATATTGTGTTAATAGTACTACATTCACAATTATTGCGAAATCTTCGTTTCATTAATCAAAAGTTTTGGGTATTCTCAACAGCCATTAAACAACTTGAAGAATGTAATTTCGAGCTGTCTAAAAGTAGCCGAGGAAGTTTCCGCAAAAATTAACAGTGTACAGAATTCATCACTTACCAATCGAGCAAATGCAAATTGTCCAGTGTTCTACACAAAAGTACTGGAGTTTCAGTGCTGCGCAGTATAAAAAATAAACTAAGTCTCGGACAAGCACATGAAAATGATTTGTACTACTGATATGCATCAATAATGCCAATATCTCCAATATTTTCATATTGTTTCAGCAAAAGGTGCAGAAAACATTCACATTCGACAATTTACGAATGTCCATGGTTGTTCTAGCATTGAAAGCGATGAGGAGGATGGTATATTTTAACGTAGGTTACATTTTTTTTATATGTAGCGGAGTGTACACATGCAGCGCATCGGTATACTTGTCGACACGAACGTTTGTTGATGTCACGCTTGGCTGTGTGCCTACATTGATTGCTAAGATATATGCGATCCGATTTCTGGTGATGAGATAAAATATGCACTACTATGGAAAGCAATGAAAGGCAGGAAATAAATTTGAGTTATATTTGCCCAACAATATAAAACAACGTAAAAGAAAATAACCATATGAAATGTAATAAAATATACATATTTACTAAGACAATTTGAAGTGCCGAAATACAGCTTTAACAGAATTTGCATGTTCATTAATATAAACTGCAGCGCGTTATTTTGGATGATGAACGTGTGTGATGATGGGATTCTCAAGTTTGGTGAAGTTCTTGAAGTTGTTGTTGTTGTTGTTCTTCTTCTTCTTGTTCAGCACGGCTACTATCGAGCGATGATCTCTGCACCCAGGGTCGTAGTCTCGGAAAGGAGAAATAATATAATCTTTTGGTATAATGAAATAATTACTCTTCATTCGATTTATTTATTTTTGCAAACTGGTGTTTTAAGTATAACAAAATAGTTTGTTGTGGACACTTTACAAAATAATTCTTCTTTTAGTCGATTCAATTCAGTTTTCAACTGAACTCAGATTATTGAATCAACTTTCTCCTATACTGTACAAATAAGCGTAAAGTTGTCCCTTCTCAAAGAATGCCTGATGATTCAGCTACTTAATATACTCGCGAACCCACGCAAATCATGAATGCTAAATGCATTAAGAGAAATCTGCAAGATTTCGGACAAACACTTACACACGTCCGTATTCAGCAATAATTACACGCAGAAGAATTTTATATTACACTGCCGCTCATTTGTTTAGCGTAGCAAGAATGTAATCTCTGCTCGTCGTTTGTTTAAAAGAAAGGTAATGCAAGCAATAGTATTTTATTAGGTCAAGTGACTTTTTTACTCTATGGATGTCCTGAATGTTGCATCCAAACCATCACACCGAAACACACGTTAGCAGATGCCACAAGAACATAAAATATCCGCTACAAAACTAATTCAATTGCCTCTGCCACTTCATTTTTTCGTGACGTAACGGCGTATTGAACTCTATGATTTATCGCTGCGGAGTCAAGCGCAATTCGCCTTTAGTCTCTTGCAGAAGCAGCCCTCAGTGCACATCATAAACTCCGAGGGTCCATCTTTCTAAATCGCAAGAGCTCTGGCTCATGTATCGTCTAATCAGTGTTCCAGAACATTCTAGAAGCATAAATCTTCAGAACATTCTGGTTATCTGACAATAGCACTTCCAGAGTATGAAACGGAAAGAAGCGCTACTTATCTTTGTTTCTCCAAGTTGAATGAGTGTGTTCACTATACACCTTGCCACTTTACTAATTAATGAATTTCCTTACAATAAACAAAATATATCTTAATTATAAACCAAAATGAAGCATTGTCAGCAAAAATATATGCATATGTATGTAATGATTTTTAAATCCTAAAATATTTCTAAACAGAAATGTATTAAAAATGTTCAATTTTGTTTATCATGATGAACATTTTTAATGTATGTCATCTGTGATTTTTAATGTGATACGTAATTTTCGTTGATATAACAGGAAATTACATCGTTAAATTAACAATGCAAGAACCATTTCACATTTCACCTTGAACTCTAGCACTAAATTGCTAGCCAGTGTGGTACTAGTGAACCTCGTTAGCAATAGCCCCAGGTATGTAGTGATTCGCATTTGTTCAATAAACTCGTAATGTATTTTCCAATCAATCAATACTGCAGCTAATATGGCCCAATTAATTGCAATATTCCGGTTTACACAGTCGCTACACACTACGGATAGGATCTCCCGCATGCATTTCATTTATGGTTTTGCTTTAAAATATATTTTATAGAGCAAATATCGGAAATGTATGTAAACAGGAATGATAAAAATAATCATATATTAGTACTGAGCTATGACAAGTGCTAAAGTTTCAATATAATGTAACCATCACTCTACTGTGAAAATGACCAGACCTGTATTATACTTTTTAGGGGACGATAGTTTTAAAAATTTAAAAATAAACAAAATTAAATGTTTGGAAATAATTTCTTCTACACTAGCCCTGCGTAGGCTAAGGCTTGGATGAGTAGAATCAGACTGAAAATTTCAATGTCATAGCCTACGAGTTTCCCTCTCTCCGTGCGGTTGCTCTAACCCACTGAGCTACTATGACCAACATGCTGACGTGATATTAAATTCTCCAACTGACTCGCATGTTTCCTGGTAGACCACCAGGGGGTTCTCATATGTTATGAGACACGCACCATTTGTGGCAACTTACTATGTTGTAAGTATTTAAGTAACAGAGTTCATAGTTAAACCACTATCTTTTTTTTTTTTTTCCTTTTAGGTAAATTACAGCATAGCAAGTTGCCACAAAACGTGCGCGTCTCATAGCATATGAGAACCCCTAGTTGTCTACCGGGAAACATACGAGTCAGTTGGAGTATTTAATACCATCTCGGCATGTTGCCCATAGTAGCTCAGTGGTTTAGAGCAACCGCACGGAGAGCGGGAGACCCGCGGTTCAAATCCCGGTTGTGGCGTTGAACTTCTCAGTCTGATTTCATTCATCCAAACCTTAGTCTACTCACGGCTAGTGTGGAAGAAATGATTATTTTCAAAAATTTAATTTCGTTTGTTATTTTTAAATTTTTAAAACTGTTGTCCCCTAAAAGGTATAGTACAGGTCTAAACATTTTCACAGCAGAATTATAGTAATATTATATTGGAAGTTTAGAACTCGTCATGACTCAGTTCTAATAAATAGTTATTTTAATCATTTAAACCACTATGTTGTTTGACTATGAAGCCTGGAACTTAAGTACTTACAGCATAGTAAGTCGCCAAAAAAAAGGTGTCTGTCTCATAGCATATGAGAACCCCTAGTGGTCTACCGAGAAACATACGAGTCAGTTGGAGTATTTAATATAATCTCGGCATGTTGCCCATAGTAGATCAGAGGTTTAGAGCAACCGCACGGAAAGCGGGAGATCTGTGGTTCAAATCCCAGCTATGGCATTGAATTTTTCAGTCTGACTCTACTCATCGAAATTAAATTTGCATAAATGACGAATCATTTAGCCGGACAGCATGAAATTTAAATGATGTTCAAACATACATTACATCTGCTGTAGCAGTTAAAACCTCTTTTTTTTTCTTTTTTTGCACAGAACACCAAAAAAAAAGATATTTTTTTACCAAAAAGGCAATTCGGTGTTCACTTAGAACGGAAAGAATTTCTGGTATTTAATTGCAGTCTCCGTATTTCAATTAGACTATAAGTTCCAAGCTATTTATATTCTAATGTAAATAACAAAACCCTTTTTTGTTTTTTGTTTTTGTAATTTACGTCCGACAACGTTAAGTCATATCGGACGATGAATGAAATGTGTGAAATGATGCTCAAACGAGTCCGGAATCCATGGAGCTTAGATTTACCTGACATTCGTCTCTCAGGATAAGGGAAACCCCGGAAAAACCTTATCCAGATAACTCACCCTGACCGAGATTCGAACTCGGACCTCTTGTACGTGAGGCAGACTCGCTACCATCTGCGCTACCGAGGCGGGCAACAAAACCTATTGATAGTCCCTTCTATAAAATAAACCCTTTTCTACTGGTTATGAACTGTCCCCAGTAAAGCAGAACGTCACTTTTGTCACCCGTATGTTACAAAGGACACGAAAATTGCATCACTATTTCTGCGCAGTCAGTGAGAACTGCTGTATTATGACAAAGCAAAAGAACAAATGTTTGCTGTTATATACCTTATGTTCTAGACACAAAAGCAATGCCAGCATGACATTTCCTCTATTTTATGCCTCTCGTGGGGTATATTTCTTCAACATAAAGTCTGTCTTCAAGAAAAAACCGTTATCAGACACTTTCTTGCAGCGTAATTGAGATGCTGGGCACGGAAGATGAGGTTCGACTTCTCGTTTGATCTCCGGAAAGCTTTGAGAGGAATTGCGGAACCGGAGGCTAGAATGAAATCGAACCACTCTTCCCTCTGTACAATCCGAACTAACGGCTTAAGTTTTTACTACCGCTGCAAGCGCTACCTTCCAGCGAAGCGGCTCCTCTCAATTTCCTGGTGTGCGAAAGCAGAGGTCGTTAATCAAATCCAGGACCGTATCACCGGAGTCTGTACGATCTACAACCCCCAGACCATTATTTACGAGAAGCCTTCTTACAAATGGAACAACCTTTTAGTTCTACACAGGCAAAAAAATCTGAGGAAAAAAAAGTGTTTGCGGTCGCTTGCTTGGGCAAGGAAATTGAGCAATCCGAATATACTACAAATGGAGACTCGGTTTACCGCAAGGGCGTGGAGGCAAAGTGCTTCTCTTCCAAAATTCGTCCTTGCCCAATTCTCTAAAGGAACTTTCACCTTTCCTTCCATTTTCTCTCACCCGGCTGTTATCTTCTTTTAACGCTTGGAAGAAATGTGTGAGCTGCAGCTTTGATGTTACCTCCTTGATCTAACGGTTCTTTAAATGTTGTCCTTCCTTCTGGAATAATAACCACTACGATATTGCAGTTTTTATGTCTCTCTTTCTCACCCATGCTGGTGTTAGGAGTCGCTTGGGTTCCCTCAGAGTGAGGGAGCCGAAACATATTGACCTGATAGATGAGATCAGGGTTGGGGGGGTCTGCCCAACGCCTAGGATGAATGAAAGATGGAATAATTGGTGGAATGATGGTGGGGAAACCGGAGGACCTGGAATAAATCCACCCTAGCGCCATGTTGTCCACCACAAATCCCTCATAAAGCTTTACCCGCTAAATTACAACATTGAGTGTTAAAAGTAACTTAAAACCTTTGGCCACCCTTTCTAGTCGTCCGTCACTAGCTCTGCCCAACTGGCCGGCAGTTGGAGAGACCGGCGAAGGTGAGCCAATCATTTCTGGAAACACAACCATGAAATTGGCCAAATTATACAATTATTAAAACATGTACAAACAGTTAACGAACTAGACATTTGGAAAAAAATTTATATCCTAAATAGTGAAACAGAAAACCTATTGAATTTTGAGATACCACCATTAAACAGTGTTTTACAACTTATTAAAAAAGTTAAAAAATCCAATATCGATGTTGTTGAAACCAATTTAAAGAACATAGATCCAGTTGAAATTAATCCATATTTCAACCAATCTAGTTTACTCCAGGAACATATGAGTGAGGAAGCACATCTCCCACAGACAAGTAACTTAAATATTGGTCCAGAGAACGAGATGGAAGACGAAATTCATCCGCCACCACAGGTCTACAGTTCAATTGATTCACATCCAGAGAGGAAACAGTTACAACCAGTCAACATCACAGATGACAATCAGGCACCTGTGCCCAACCACAGTGTTCCAGTCCCAGACGTTGGTATTACAAATCAGACGATAACCAAATGACAATCAACAGCAGTAAAAAAGTTTCTTGGAAGGTTTGGCTCTTCTCAACCTCAGTAGTTGGTCAGCACCCCCTGAAGATGGTCTAAACTAGACCGAAAAGCGCTTATGGAGATATGGAGAACATCTTATCTGAGTGAGTAATCTCAAAAACTGCATGACAACTACTCATATTCTATATAAAATATATCTCAATTTTAACACTTGACAATGTCTTCTTAAAAAAAAAGGTTAAAACGTTCTAAAAGAACGTGGTGGACCGAGAGGGCGCCACCACCAAGCGGGCAGATGGCTATGGCTAAAAAAAAGCACTGGTGAATGTGCAACCGAGCAAGTATCACTTCCTCTCGACGTGAGGCACGAGAGGAAGTCGCTAAAGGAATTGGAAGCTCCTTTACCACTCGGAGTTTGTTTCCACGGAGGGCAGACCACTCATCGCGCCAGCACGAGGGTGCCGCCCTCCGCAGAACGAGCCGAAAGTCATCCGAGGTCACAAATGGGATGTTAATATTGGGCCGTGTTGTAGGCGTCTTAGCTGCCGAATCCGCTTGTTCATTCCCCGTAAGTTCCGTGTGGCCAGGAACCCATCCACATAACTCGTGGAGGACATCCTGGATACGTTGCACAATCGGGTGAGGCCTGTATAACTGACAAAGGTTTTGAAGGGCAGTAAGGAAGTCAGTAAGAATAATAGGCTGTCACCCAGCTTCCGTCGACAAACAAATGAATTTGCTCGGTATATAGCATACAGCTGGCAGAAAAAATGGAGGTGCTGCTACGGAAACCGAATATAGTCGCCTTGGATCGAACCCACGCCGCCTAGGTGAGAGCCAAGCGGTCTAACCACTCAACCATGGCACGGCCAATACTTTAATCCTTGGTAATATTTGAGATGCTCATTACTAAGTCTAGAGCTTCATCCAGGAAAACATTAGAGGCGGCATTCTGGTTAAAAGATACTAAACTACGATACATCAACAATAAGAAACTCACTTTTGTATTACTCCGCGCTACAAATGTTCAGTATATGTAATCTGTATGTGATAGCTGTAATAGCTGTTCTGTTTCAGTAAACTGATAGGTTTCTATGACCAAACGATACAGAAAATAGAGTATACTGCAACAGAATCATTAAATATAAGCATTAGCACATTTAAAAAGGAGTATCACAAATAAAAGAACTACATTTTCTACTGCTAGTTTGAGTGTTGACGTCAGGGGCTAAAAGGGCATTCACTGCCTCCCGCTTTTGTTTACCTGAAGTGCTTTTCTTATTTAGGTAAATCTATATAGCCTTATCGTCCTGTGGCTAAGGCCTCAAGCCTTGTTTCGCTGCCACGGAATGCGGC
Organism: Mantis religiosa; assembly: GCA_030765055.1. Lineage (NCBI taxonomy): Eukaryota > Metazoa > Arthropoda > Insecta > Mantodea > Mantidae > Mantis > Mantis religiosa. The sequence goes on along the minus strand of CM060955.1, from coordinate 143,104,656 downwards.
CCGGGTTCGATCCCACCCCTATGGGTGCGGATTTTAAGTCCCGGGTATAGGACCGGCACCCACTCAGCATCGTGGAAATTGAGAAGCTTACGATAGGTAAATGACCATGGTCATGAAAGCCAACTTTCCGGCTTGGAAAGTTGGATGTGCCGAGCTGCTCACCACATTTCGTCCCCGTATCGGTTGGATAATCGCCAACCTCTACCTTGCGTAGGTGGGCGTGAGGCCGGCAGTCGGGTTGGCAGGACCTGGTTCGATATAGAATGTTCATAGTGCCACGGGTTTTGTTTTTTCTAATATATAGTTTTATCCCCTATTGTTGAGTCACGGAATTGTCAGCAGTATACTGCCATACTCCTATTAGCGTAAAAATGTGCACAATTACCCGAGGGCTGTTGAAATTATCAACAATTTCAATAATGAATTTATTTATAAATTTAATATTTTGAAACTTCTAGTATCAAACGAAATTTGCTACCAAATACGTTAAAGTTAACTTAAAATGCATGCAGATAGTCAATTTTTTCTCTCTCCTTTATATGCAGTCTTTAACATGTCATGACGATAATGTAACAATTGGTAATCGACAACGATGTTCACTCGTTTACTATTTGTATAACACTACGTTTCTTTATAAGCAATAAATTAATGTACAAACACACATTTACGCTCTGCTAATATTTCCAGGCTCTAGAGATGATGGGAATTTATCCTGGCCAAAGTAAAATTGAAGCCTTCTAGTCGGGAATCGATAGCAAGACCTCTGGATTTAGAAGCAGGCCAGACCACAGAGGCAGTCTTGACTATCATAAAACACCCAGTTTTTAAATAAGTGATTATTTATGGCAGGTTTGAAGAATATTACTCCGAAGGTGTGAACAGAGTAGTCCGTTCTCTTCTTACAGAAAGTAGGTACTGGCTGGCATACATTCGTAAACCGTTAGGTGGAACCGGTTTTCTCTAGAGGTTTTCCGAAGGAGAGAATTAGGAGAATGGCTTGAAACCTTGAGGGTATTGCCTTCCAAGCTCGCTTTAGTGCCGTAGAAAGCTAATCAGAACTTCTGACCGTATTTACTGAACAAAGCTCTACGCAAAATGTGTTAAACCACAAAATAATTGTTCACTGTACAAAATTTGATATATATTGACATAAAATAAACTTTGTTTACTGGTATATTGGTATTTTGTTATATATTGGAGAGAAAATGGCCCTGCAGTGTTCCATTTGTTGTTTTAACTCAGCGATATGGTTGAGTGCCTTGATTCTGGTGTAGCATATATCTCCGTATAACCAATTCCCATCTCGGTTATTGTAAGCAGCTACCTATATGAGGTTCACGATGCCGTTAAATTTATATGATCCTATCGAATCCTCCAGACTATCATTAAATTCTTATCTGCTTATGCCTCTCGTCGATGATAACATACCTGCCGTAAACCGAAAATATGCTTATCAAGAATATAATCTAGCAATCTCGGTGCTTCTGTGTATGGGAGAGAAAGAGAGAGAGAGCGGTAAGAATGACGCCACTGTCCCTCAACTGTTTTCTCTAGTGTTGCCCAGGATGAGTTTTCAGGATAAGGCTTTATCGAGGTTTTCCCTTATCCTGAAATATGAATGTTGGGTATTTATGTTCTCTATGGATCCTTGTGTTCATTTGAACCTCATTTCATTCATTTCCGATATGGCTTACGTTGTAGCATGTGAAATTAAGAAAAAAGTACAGAGACCTACGCCTATGTTCAACCATATGAAACCTATATTTTCAGTGAAGTATCGCATCCAGGTTTAGGCTAGAACTCAATACTTCCATCTACCTACTGCATCTAGTAGAGAAACCTAAAATCCATAAGACATTTTCAAAAAAATTTATTTGTCTTAGAAGAGAAGTTCATTTCCAGTCTGAGCGACTGTTCAGTTTAAATAATACGTTAAATTTTTCACTTGACTAGTTGTGTGTGACGTCATGTCACATGACCTCTACCTCCGTCTTCTTGGCAGTAAAGATATGCAAGCTAATTGATGGAAATTAATCATTTCTTCACACCAGCCGTATATAGGCTAAGGTCTTTGATAGATAGATTCAACATGAAAAATTCAATGCCATGGCCGGGACTCAAGTACTTACGATGGTAAGTCGCCAAAAACGGTGTATCTCGAATGCGACAGCCCCTAGTGGTCTACTGTGGAAATACATGAGTCAAATGGAGAATTTAATGTCAGGACGGCACGTTGGCCATGGTAGCTCAATGGGTTAGAGTGACTGGACGGAAACCAGGAGATCCATGGTTCAAATCCCGGCCATGACATTGAATTTTTCATGTTGACTCTATCTATCAAAGACCTTAGCCTATATACGGCTGGTGTGAAGAAATGATTAACTTCCATCAATTAATTAAATAATGAGTTAAATGATGAAGCCTGGGACTCAAGTACTTACGATGGTAAGTCGCCACAAACGGTGTATCTCGAATGCGAGAGCCCCTAGTGGTCTATTGGAGAAATGCATGAGTCAAATGGAGAATTTAATGTCAGGACGGTACGTTGGCCATGGTAGCTCAATGGGTTAGAGCGACTGGACGGAAACCAGGAGATCCATGGTTCAAATCCCGGCCATGGCATTGAATTTTTCATTTTAACTCTATCAAATATGCAAGCTAGATTCTCGCTCCCTGTCTTAGCAACTGTCTTTCAAAACGGACGTGTGCATCCGGAGCGGGTGAGGGCAGGTGCGACCAACTATGTATCTTTCTTTATACCTATAGTGAACCTTTTCTTGAACAGAATTGTAGTTTTTGGTATGTGGTTATCTAATTACCCCAATAGAAAGCCCCAACCTCCTCGCTAAGCATGTGAACCCTACCTAATGAGTTATCCCCCGTATATTCTTACTTCACTTGTTAGTACGGTGTCATTGCCTATATTTTTCTAACTTTGGGTATATGCCAGCTAACATAAATCGACTTCATCTATAATCGTATGGTTAACATGTCAAACTTTGCGTAGTGAACAAAATTTACAGTATTACATCTTCATCAAATATTCTTATTTTAATTTTTGTATAAAATCATTTGACAGAAAATAAATGACAGAAGTCTAAGAGACTCTCAATTTGAGAGCTACAAAACAAGATTAATGGCGTATTTCACATACTTTTTACGAAATAGCTAGCATTTATGTTCGATATAATACAAACTAATCCCAAAATGTGTGAAAGGTGACGGAATTATTGCTTATATAACCAGGTTAATGCAAGGAAAGTAAAGAAAGTAAACATTTGCCACATATGTGTGCTTATAGCAGCAAAATTAAAGGGTATTAATTAGTTGCTAAGCTAATGTGAGTTTTGAACTTATTTAGACCAGCTGTGCACTGGGCGGCTGCTGTCGTATCTACCGCCGGTTCAGTTGAAGCTCGCAGAAAATAACGTGGGTTTCCTCCGCCTCAAATTGTTGCATACCGCTGATGTGTTCATTATAATTGATTAAAGCTTATTATATATTATTTCGGCGTATTTCTTTTCTCTATCACGTACATGGAGTTAGAGAAAGTAGTGCGTTACATTAAAGTTCGATATTGTGGAAATAGGCATTTGTGATGTTAAAAACTGTGTATGTGGACAGTGTAACTTGAAAGTGAAACTTGAAGTTTTTCAGCATTTTGGATCTTCTCAAAACTGCTTATAAGGATTTTGATTAAAATATTACATATTTAATAAATGTACATGAAAAATTGTATCTTAATTTTCTGTGTTTAACCCCTGAGGTCTTGGTTATTTCAAAGAACTTTTATATAATTTATAAACCCTAGAAGAAGACGAAATCTTACTACACAAAATGCATAGATCGCTGCGAAGTATAGAGTTTATGTTAAATAAACAATTTCTGGTTTAATAATTTCCATATACATTCTTTGTTAGAGATTTGAGTTTCCAAATACTCTACACCTTCCTCAGATGCCGCACGCCTCGGCAGCGTAGATGGTAGCGCGTCTACCTCACGATCTAGAGGTCCCGAGTTCGAATCTCGGTCAGGACGAGTTACCTGGATAAGATTTTTTCCGGGGTTCGTTATCCTGATAGACGAATGTCAGATAACTCTATGCTCAATGGATCCTAGATACATTTGAGCATCATTTAAGCCATTTTATTCGATATGACTTAACGTTGGAGGACGTAAATAAAGAAAAAGAAATCTTAGATGCAAATAACTTTTTTTCATTCCTTTATTTTTATGAAACGAGAACAAAATTACTAAGTCTTCACATACCAACCTGCTTTTAAAGGAATTTACTTTTGTTAATTTATCTCATTGTGTTCCAAATGAAAGGAACTGAGTAACTGATAATAACACTTATCTGTACCGACAAAAAGATAGATGAAACATGAGATTTTTAAATATGTAAATGTCTAAAATATATACTGGATATATAAGTAAAATGTATAGAAGTTTTGTCAATATAATACGAGAAAAAGACTTCAATCTAAAGGAATATTAAGAAATACCAATTTGACTACATTGGCGATGTGGTCTGCTAATATCAGGAAAATCTTCATTGTATAAAACATAAATAATTTGGTAATAATATTTACATAAATAACAACTAGTAACTCTCAAATTATTTACACTACCTACATGAAACAATATAGTGTGTTAGTGAATATTACCATTCACTCACCACACATACCGAATTTTGCTTTATTTGACATGTAAAACTTGGTATGCATAAAGAAAGGAAACTCCATTATGTAATTCCAAAGCAATGCTAAATTTACGCCTATTTCAATTTTTTTTCATTATACGAACTTTGAACTTCTGGGTTTTAATTCTTTTCAAGGCACATGTTGATAGAATAGCATTTGAATACGTACAGTAAATAAATTCAACATGACAGTAGGACTAGCTTATTTTTCTGATGCTGTGGATGAATTGTTAATTAATTCTGATGGAACTACATAAAGGCGTAATACTTGATATTGAATTCAGTAACAAGCCTGCAGTCTACACTTTATTATTATAAATACACTTCTTATCGCTTTTGAAGCTACTAAATACCCTTTAAATCCGTAAAGGTCGCCGATATTTTATAATAGGAACTATGTGATATAATAAGAGAATATTTGGCCGGCCTTTAATCGTGCAGGACAAATGGAAACAGAATTAAGCAGTTTGTTATTTTGTTTTTAATGAATCGTTATATAAACTTCAAACTATTATCCGAATCACAATATTAATTTTGCTAAACCGGAGATATATTCGTAGTTAGACTCTACTACCAAACGAGTTAGTGCCCACCTTGGAAGCGTGATGGTAGCGTGTCTACCTCACGTTCAAGAGGTCCTGAGTTCGAATCTCGGTCAGGGTGTGTTACCTGGATAAGGTTTATTCCGGGGTTCCCACCTATCGTGAAAGACGAATGTCGGGTAACTCTAGGCTCTATGGACCCTGGGCTCATTTCAGCATCATTTCACCCATTGCATTCATCGTCCGATATGACTTAACGTTGAAGGACGTAAATTACAAAAATAAGTTTGCACAGAGATATCGTTGTGGCCTGCATTAGGGACGTCCTGGATTCGATTCCCTTGGACCATATTTCTGATGTTTTTCAGGTTTTTTCCAGGTTGCTAGGTGAATTCAGAGAAATATAGTTACATAATGCAAATTTTCCACCCCTCATCTTTGCCTCGATCTCATTTCATATAAGCTTACAACTTGATTGGCTGTTCTGGGCCACAGGTGATAGCTGGTGCATTACTCTAAATTCTCATTTTTCATATAGGGGGATATCTACGAGATCAAGTCACCCAGGAAGTTTAGGACTATAGAGAGTAGCCAATTTTGCGAGCTTCCAGGAGTTCAAATCTGTAGTTGTTAGGGTCCCTGCCCTCTGCTATAGTCTCTCCTCAGTCCGACTAACCTTAGCATCCACTCAGCTCACCACTCCTTCCCTACTGACTGGACTACGCTACGGAGGGGATGCGGCACGGAGGTCCATAATTGATCAATTGTACCTCTGTCCCAAGTTAGGCACCCCGGAGGGGAAAGATGAGTCGAGAAGAGACGAGACGAGCCGTCCCATGAAGCCACGTCAGTGCAGAGGTTAGAGTTATTATACTTAACAACTGAAAACTCCCCGGCAGGTCCGAACAATCAACATCCTGTCTTTCGAAAATGGTCCCATCTGAACGTGCTTCGGGACTGTACTACCGAAGAAAGTGGTTACCTATCTGCGGCCATGCCTCAGATCTCGCAGGCATATAGCATCCCGGGGATTACAAGCGCTCGGAAGAGGTATAACCTGAGACCAAGCGGCATCGAGCTCGACCCCAGCATAGGATACAGGGAAGCGATAGCTCCCTGTATCCTTGCCGCTAGCTCTCCGATGTGTTGGCGAAATGTTAGGCCTCTATTCAATGTTACTCCAAGGTATTGGACAGAGTTAGTCCACTCTATCCTTCGACCTCGGAAGCTGAAGTTGGGGCAGTCTGCGGGGGTGTGGCGTTTTGTGAAAAGTATGGCGTAAAAGTATTCATATCACGTGCCCTGCAACGCCGAGGCAACCGCCGAAACTTCTGTCCTGAAAGAGACCACTAGATGATAGATTGTGTAAGATAGAGGGACAGGAAATTCCAGGAATGTAATTAATCTATCCAGCATTCACCTGGTGACCCCCAAAAACCGTGAAAAAAAAACATGTAATTTTTGTGTAATTTACGTCCTCCAACGTTAAGTCATATCGGACGATGAACGAAATGGGTTAAATGAAGCTCAAATGAGCCCAGGGTCCATGGATCTTAGAGTTACCCAACATTCGTCTTTCAAGATAAGTGAAAACGCCGGAAAAAGCCTTATCCAGGTAACTCACCCTAACCGAGATTCGAACTCAAGACCTCTTGAACGTGTGTCGGACAGGCTACCATCTACGCTACCGAGGCGGGCAAGCAATGGGTTAGTAAGTCGGCCACGGTAATCGAACCCGGACCTACCGAATGTGAACCACAGATGAAACCTCCTGAGCAATCCCGCTTGGTCTCCCTCCTGAAAATGTAACAGTAGATAATAATTATATCAGCTATGGAAAATTCTACTACTCCAGCACCTCTCTCCCCCACGTTGGTATAATAAAAAGCAAACCAGTATTACAGAAACTTTAAATATAGACTAAAGAGATTTGGAATTGCAAAAACAGCTTTTACTTGAAAAGAAGGAAGGGACCTTGGTCTGAGCATAATAAATCAGTGTCCAAGGAATAAAAAAAAAATAAAGAGGCTTAAACATTTCGCGGAAATGTCTAAGTTTCTTTGCCTTATATTACCTTGAGTTTCAACTCAAGCCAAAAAGAAAAAAAAAGTCTAGACTAATAGATCAAGTCGACAGTTGAGCATCTCCGAGATCAATCAGGTGTCAGCAGCAAGCCGAGTGCCCTTGGTGAATCATTCAACACCGCAAAGTGCATCTGAAAAATTCTAGCAATTAATTAACCTCCAAAGGTCAAGAGCCATAATTTATCACTCACCATGTATGTACCTCCTTTTTTGCCATTTTTACTTTCTCTGATACTTAACGTACATACAGCAAGTAGAAAAAATATTGCACCTCGTACAAGAATACCAAGAAGCTGTTTCATCGAAAATGCATATTTGGGATTACTGATTAAAATTAATTATAGAAGGGTTAGTTGTTGTAGTGCCTCTTCGTATTTTATATAAACAGCATTAGTTAACGGTATGTCAGGTAACTACCAAACCTGATGTTTGATGTTATTTTTTAAAGATGCAACGCTAAGATTTTTAAGGTACCACCTTCGCAAACCATCTTATGCGTAGAATAATGTTTTGTAATTTTAATCATCTTGAACAGTCACTATTCATTTTCATAAAAATTTCTGTACTTAAAATATTGAAAAAAAAAAAGAAAATCTATATATTTAATTTTTTTAAATATGTAAAGGGTATCTGATTCTCTGACTTTATAGTTCATACCACTATTTGAATAATTAATGAAATTATGGCATTATAGTAAGGTATGTTATATGTATATGAGATTCCCTAGTGGATTATCGGAAGAACTGCTAGGCATAGTATTTCGGTGGTTACCACGGAAACCAGGAGATCCGTGAATAAAATCCTGGCTATTGTCTCTCTACCTTTCTGAAATTTAGTTTTTTGTTAAATAAAAACATTGTTGAAAATAGAAACAACTTAAAAGAGCACTTAGTATCGGATGGAAGAATCTAAAATACCAAGAAAGGTTCTTCAGAATGGAAAGGAAGAGAGGCAATTTTTTAGTTAACGTCCTCCAACATTAAGCCGAATCGGACAATGGATGCGTCCAGGGTTCATAGAGCTTAGGTTTACCAGATATTAATATTTCAGGATGAAGGAAAACAGGGGAAAAACCTTATCCATATATCTCAACCTCAACGAGATACGAACTAGGAATCCCTTGAACGTGAGGCAGACAAACTACCACCTACGCTGCGGAGGCGAGGAAGAAAGCCCAAATATGTGATAAAAATACTAGATCTTTGTTATTGGCGGGGCCCAACAGATCATTAATGAACTAAACAGTCAACATGATGATAACTTGTCACCGTGTGGCATTGTGCTGCTGCCACAGGCCGGAGCCGGGCGCGTGACAGGAGATAAAAAGACAGAGAGAGAGTCTCCAGAACGTTTGCTGCAGTAAAGACATGAAATTGGGAATCAGCTGTCTTCAAGGCTGACTCAGTGCTCCGCCGCATGAAAACAAATGAAAGAAATCACTGCGGTACACTTCAATCGTTGACTGTCACAATAACCAACAAACAACTGCCACTCTAACAACTTGCAAGTCCCCAGTCATTGCTTCTAGAAAGCCGCAGACTTTCCGGGAACTTTCGCGGTAACAACAATGGCAGAACGTCCTGGAGCCTCTCTCTGACTTTTTCTCTCCTATCACGCACCCGGCTCCGGCCTGTGGTAGCAGCACAACAATGCCACACGGTGACACTATAATTACTATTAATCAAAATAGTGTGAAGTTTTTGAAAAATGAAATTCTGAAAGAATGCGAATGTGTTTATGGTTAGAGGTTGTCTTGAAAGGTTCTTCTGTTGCATGTGTCGAAGATATTGAACCTGGATACCTAGTTTTACATTTACTGTTACTTAACGTCTTCAGTTATGCTGTTCAAATACCTTAGAAATTTTCCTAAAAATATGATTTTTGGATGCAAGGATTTGGATATATATATATATTTCAGGTACAAAAGTGCATATAACTGATTAACCAATTTTTGTTGTGCTTAATACTCCATACTAAATTACCTTCTGTTTTTGAGAGAACCTGGAGAATGGAGACCTACATTTTCTTCTTCGCGGACTCCGCGCCAAAGCCTAGACAATGTCTAAGCGAACATCTCCTCTTCCTACTGCCCGCCTCGGCAGGGTAGATGGTAGCATGTCTGCCTCACGTTCAAGAGGTCCCGAGTTCGAATCTCGGTCATGGTGAGTTACCTAGATAAAGTTTTTTCCCGGGTTTTCCCTTATCCTTCAAGACGAATGTCGGGTAACTCTAAGCTCCATGGACCCTGGACTCATTTGTGCATCATTTCACCAAATTCATTCACCGTCTGATAAGACTTAACGTTGGAGGACGTAAATTACAAATAATAATAATAATAATAATAATCATAATCATAATAATCATAATAATCCTCTTCCTACAGGACCATTCTTGTTTACAACGGCAGGAATTCTTTTTATCCATCCACCTGAGCGTGCATCTGTTTTTCCCTAATATATTCGGAACTTCTCATTTGAATTATAAACTCTCCTCAGATATAATTTTTATGTAATCTCTTCTTTAAAATGTTATGGCTCATAGATACCCCAGTTATTTCATTTTTCTAACTGTATATTAATTTTATTTCTTTTTTCTCAATCAAACATTCACTGCCATAAAGTTGGACTTGCATTACCTTGTACTGTATGAAACGAAATTCTTTAAAGTAAAGTAAATTAATTGTTCTTTAACATTGGCCGTGTGTAGGCTAAAGTATTGAAAGATAGAGTCAGACTGAAAAATTGAATGCCATAGCCGGGATTTCAACCACGGATCTTCTGATTGCCGTCCAGTCGCTCTAACCATTAAGCTACTATAGCCAACGTGCCAACATTACATTAAATTCTCCAACTGACTCGTGTTTCTCCCGGTAAGGCACAAGGAGTTCTCATAAACACATGAGACAACTACCTTAATGTCGACTTACTATACTGTAAGTACTTTAAGGCCCGAGCTTTATAGTTCGGACCACTATTAGGTCAAATAATGGAAATTAATTGTTCTTTTGCATTGGGCATGTGTAGGCTAAAGTATGGAAAGATAGAGTCAGTCTGAAAATTCTTTGAGATAGTGACTGAAATTAATAGACTGAAATTCTTTGAGATAATAATTAACAAAGTCTCCAAAATATCTAGTGCCTGCACCCGAATTAGCAAGTGGATAGAATTTCTCTGAGCTGGAAGCAGTTCCTCTTGGACAGGAAGTCATTCTGGAGCTCAATGATGCTGTGAAGCAACCATGGCAACAGTTACGACAACAAAGGTAGCGAGGAGGCACTCTTTAATGTTTGTGTCATGGAGAAGAAATCTGGCCAGCACCTTGCTGTAGTTTCACGTAGAGGGACGCCTGCAAACAATGGCCCTTTTGTTCCTACAGCAAACAATGTAGAGACGACCCAACCAGCTTGAATATTCAGACAGACACTAGCTTAATATGTAGACTTCTAACAGGAAAGGATGAAGCCTCTTCATCATGGGGATTACAAACTGCTACCTCAAGCCATTTATTTTCCGTCTCACTTGAACTGCTACTGCAAATGTTATTAGGCAGATATATTAAGGGCATGTAGAGGCCAGCGAGTCTTTGGAGTAGCACACTATCAATACCTAGAGAAAATGACTATCAAATTAGCTAGTTGTATTTTAGATGACTTTCAGTTCAACCATTTAACTTTAAAATTTAAAGCCTAAGTTCCCACCTTCATGTATCTGGATCTCAATGAAAGAAGGATAACAACACTTATTTTTTTAGCCCTAGTACCAAAACACTGGTAATATAATCCTTCCGGTTTGGGAATGGGTCCCAAAATACACAGTCCACATATCAATCCACGCTTATGTTTCACGGAAGAATGATGGATGATGATAATTGTGATTTAGGGCACTCAACAGCGCGGACATCAGCGCCTCAGCGCCCTTGAAGAACTACTCATGCCAAAGCCAGATAAAATAGGAATAAATTACATCATCCTAAAAAAAAGAAAGAAAGAAAGAAAGAAGGAAAGAAAGAAAGAAAAAAAGAAGGAAGGAAAGACGGAAAGAAGGAAAGACGGAAAGAAGGAAAGAAGGAAAGAAATAAAGAAAGAAATAAAGAAAGAAATAAAGAAAGAAATAAAGAAAGAAATAAAGAAAGAAATAAAGAAAGAAATAAAGAAAGAAAGAAACAAAGAAACAAAGAAAGAAACAAAGAAAGAAAGAAAGAAGAAGAAAGAAAGAAAGAAAGAAAGAAAGAAATAAAGAAAGAAAGAAATAAAGAGAGAAATAAATAAAGAAATAAATAAATATATAAATAAATAAAGAAAGAAAGAAAGAAATAAATAAAGAAAGAAATAAATAAAGAAAGAAATAAATAAAGAAAGAAATAAAGAAAGAAGGAAGGAAGGAAGGAAGGAAGGAAGGAAGGAAGGAAGGAAGGAAGGAAGGAAGGAAGGAAGGAAGGAAGGAAGGAAAGATAGAAAGAAAGAAAGAAAGAAAGAAAGAAAGAAAGAAAGAAAGAAAGAAAGAAAGAAAGAAAGAAAGAAAGAAAGAAAGAAAGAAAGAAAGAAAGAAAGAAAGAAAGAAAGAAAGAAAGAAAGAAAGAAAGAAAGAAAGAAAGAAAGAAAGAAAGAAAGAAAGAAAGAAAGAAAGAAAGAAAGAAAGAAAGAAAGAAAGAAAGAAAGAAAGAAAGAAAGAAAGAAAGAAAGAAAGAAAGAAAGAAAGAAAGAAAGAAAGAAAGAAAGAAAGAAAGAAAGAAAGAAAGAAAGAAAGAAAGAAAGAAAGAAAGAAAGAAAGAAAGAAAGAAAGAAAGAAAGAAAGAAAGAAAGAAAGAAAGAAAGAAAGAAAGAAAGAAAGAAAGAAAGAAAGAAAGAAAGAAAGAAAGAAAGAAAGAAAGAAAGAAAGAAAGAAAGAAAGAAAGAAAGAAAGAAAGAAAGAAAGAAAGAAAGAAAGAAAGAAAGAAAGAAAGAAAGAAAGAAAGAAAGAAAGAAAGAAAGAAAGAAAGAAAGAAAGAAAGAAAGAAAGAAAGAAAGAAAGAAAGAAAGAAAGAAAGAAAGAAAGAAAGAAAGAAAGAAAGAAAGAAAGAAAGAAAGAAAGAAAGAAAGATGGAAAGAAACGAAAACTGCTCGTGCGTCAAAACTAAAAGAAATGTAAAATAATAAAACTTTACCCGCTAAATTACAACATTGAGTGTTAACAGTAACTTAAAACTTTGGCCACCGCTTTCTTGTCGTCCGTCAGTAGCTCTGCCCAACTGGCCGGCAGCTGGAGAGCCCGGCGAAGGCGAGCCAGGATAAAACGTTCTAAAAGAACGTGGTGGACCGAGAGGGTGCCACCACCAAGCGGGCAGATCGGAGCAGCGCTTCCTGTTAAAAGATGGCTATGGCTAATAAAGCACTGGCCAATGCGCAACCGAGCAAATATCACTTCTTCTAGACGTGAGGCACGAGAAGTCGCTAAAAGAATTGGAAGCTCCTTTACCACTCGGAGTTTGCTTCCACGGAGGGCACACCACTCATCGCGCCAGCACGAGGGTGCCGCCCTCCGCAAAACAAGCCGAAAGTCATCCAAGGTCACAAATGGGATGATAATATTGGGCCATGTTGTAGCCGCCTTGGCTGCCGAATCCGTTAGTTCATTCTCCGTCAGTCCCGTGTGTCCAGGAACCCATCCACATAACACGCAAACGTCGGAGGGATGCAAAACGTGGAGGGCATCCTGGTTACGTTGCACAATCGAGTAAGGCCAGTATAACTGACGAAGGTTTTGAAAGGCACTAAGGGAGTCAGTAAGAACAATAGGCTGTCACCCAGCTTCCGTCGACGAACAATTGAAATTGCTCGGTATATAGCATACAGCTCGGCAGTAAAAATGGAGGTGCTGCTATGGAAACTGAATGTAGAGTGTTCGGTCCCATAGGCAAATGCACAGCTAACTCCGCCAGAGCACTTGGAGCCATCAGTATAAATTAGAACACGGTCATTAAAACGGGATAAAAAGTCTACAAAGCAAGTTCGGATACTACATGGAGCCATCGTGGAAATCATGGTGGAGCCTACTACTTCCTCGTACTCGGTCACTCATCTTTTTGTTATTGGAAGATCAGTGATGCACATCTTTGCCTCTTATGTGTTCAAGGCGCCATCTTGTCGCTCTAACCCACCTAACTTTATTACATGAAGCCTATCCCTTTCACTTAAGTAACTAAGCATTAGAGGTTTTGGTTATGAATTTCATGAATGTATGAAAGCTTGTAAAAGAGTAGGTGGAGGCAAATCCGCCTTCATATCTTTCACATAATGTTAGGAATCATTGCATTGGTACACCAATATTACCTTATTCATGGTATATACCTTCACCCTCAGTATTAAGAGTCAAAGAAATAGGAGGATACTTCTCTAGTGTTAAATAGAACAATGAACTAATTCAGAAATGGTAAAAAGTGTTACAAAATACATACTAATACAAGCTTCCATGTTACCCAAGTCTACTATTTCTAGTGCGATAACCAACTCAGAAGCAAAGTGCCGTTATTGCTTGATCGTCTCCCAAATGTATAATACATCTGTATACAGTTTGATTACACTGCATTCATAAATACACCATGTCCTTTGATGCTAATTTAATGACATCCATAACAGAAAAGCTATCACAACTCTCAAGCAAAATGATGAATACGAGGGCTGTACAATAAAGAATGATAACAATTCTTCTTGACAACGTACCTTTACTCATCCTCATAATTTTGATGGCCCTGAATGCGATGCACTTGTTCCAGCGTTTCTACCAGTCTTCAAAGACATGCTGGAAACCATTTTTGAGAGATCCTTCATAATCCCCTCTGCAGCTTCCACCACTGCTTCTGATGATGGGTAATGCTTCCCACGAAGGTGTTTCTTCAAGATAGGGAATAGAAAAGCGTCACATGGCGATAAATCCAGACTATAGGGAGAGTGAGGGATGCACTTCATGTTGATTTTTGCAAGATATTCAGCAACAACATTGGCAATATGTGGCCGCGCATTATCGTGGTGCATCATCCAGCCTGCTTCACGGAAATGTAGTCTTTTGCGCCTGATAGGGAATTGCAATATGTTCAAGACATCCCTGTAGTATTGTCCAGTTACTGATGTGTGTGCAGGTACAACATGCTGATTAACCATTCCATGAATATCAAAGAATGAGACGATCATAACTTTTCCAGCAGAAGCAACCACTTTTACTTTCTTGGGGGTTTGTGATGAAGGATATTTTCACATTGAGCTTTGCTGTTTGCTCTCAGAATCAAAATGATGCGGCCAAGGTTCATCAGCAGTGATTACGTTTGAAAGAAACTCCAGATCTTCCTCTAATATCAAATTTAACAGCATATTACCTCCATTACAGCGATAGGCGATACTGAACATGTCTGAACTTACGTGGTTCTCACAGGCGGGAACTAGGAGTACCAACAATGAAACTACTACGGCGTGTTTGTTTCACATTAAGCTAACGGAGTATAATAAGATCGAATTTTAGTGCGAAAAATTATGACCGTAAAAAAATTATGATAATTATTTATTGAACAGCCCTCGCACATTCAACACTGAGTCATTCACATTAATTTTAAGAACTTTTACACCTCTTAATTGCGTCATTATTATCTGCGCAGTCAATAAAACAATCCCCGGGGCATTGTACTGTATTTACTAAACAAAAATGTTGTTGTTAAAGCACATTAAAGGATTGGAATTTTTATTTTTACATTGAAACACCAAATAAGTGTACACCTGGAACACAATCATCTCTACACAATCATTTAATAACAACAATTTACGTACTTGCCATAGAACGAAGTACTACACCGGGTGGATAGACTACCCGCAGCGCACTCGACAAATGACAGCGCCAAGACAGTCTTCACCGACCTCAGATATTTGAAGGTTTTCCTACAGAATTGACAACAATGCTTCTCAAATCCTAATGACACTAACGTTCAATTAAACAAACCATCAGCTACACAACACAATTTGGTCATCGTTGAACTGACACGAAGCATTACAAACCCGAAACAAGCAACATTATTTCTAAACAAAGGCATAACGGCACTGTAGCCCTGGAGCGACAGACACTTCAAACCACTACAGAATACAAATCACAACAGTTCATGGAA
The DNA here is from genome assembly GCA_030765055.1 of Mantis religiosa. Lineage (NCBI taxonomy): Eukaryota > Metazoa > Arthropoda > Insecta > Mantodea > Mantidae > Mantis > Mantis religiosa. Next base: position 143,089,204 of record CM060955.1, on the reverse strand, counting down.
AATGACAATCGAACATGAAAGCATCGATAACGTCAGCTGTGTTTTATTTTTCGAAAAACGAAAACCGACTAAAAATATCAACAATGCATAAAACGTAGGTTAAACCTATGAAACCACGCACAATCGTCATTAAAGGACACTTTGCGTATAAGTTAAAATTGAAACCTAAATATACTTATATAAATATGTGCCAATATAACTTATGGAACAAAAAAATGACTACCGTCAACCCTCACCACTAATGTTAGACCTACAATCAAATGAAAATCGGAACTCTGAACTGTAATACTGCCTTGAACGGTCCTGAAGAGAAGTTGGAAATTAAAAACACACTTTTAAACTAGGTAACTAGGTTAGTTATTCAGCTATTAGAGCTTCTCTTCCATTACAATACTATCCTGTCGGTCATCACAAACGATTCCATGATCCATTAAATGAAATGACTCTGGGAAAAAAAATCCAGAACTAGGGTAACTTTTCGTAGATGCTAGTAAGAACACAAGAAAATACTGGAAAAATTTTGGTCAGGGAGGAAAGTCCACGTCTTCCCAACCTCGACTTCTCGTGTCAGTGATTGATCTATATTTCCGAAAGGTTACGAAGATACCTTCTCCTATGCTTTTTTAATGATGGAACTCTAACCTTATTGCTCTTCCATCTTTAGCATTTACAGTAACCATTATATATTTTAAGGTGCACTGCACATTTCTAGTTCATTTGCAGTTTTCCCCTATCATTACAGATTCCCGTCATACCTCCGGAGGCACTTCAGTCTAGGGCTTAATGTGCTACCTGAATTGTTCCTTCTAATAATCCCACTACTCCTGCATCGGTGAGACGGAATGCAGTCTTCCTAGGGGTATGGATATTACTTATTTTGGTTCTATTAACCATTGTCCCAAAAGCACTATATCTTCTGGGGAACAAAACTTCACAAAATATGTTGGGTCGTTTCAGTCTCTTTCCTGCAGAATCTGCAGTCTATGTTATCCTGATATACTCCGAATGTGTGCAGGTGCTTTACCACAGGTGCGTGTCCCGTGAGAAAAGCAGTGATAGCTTTCAGCTGAGTGCTATAACACTTTATAAGCGTTCAGCTCTTTTTCTGCAAGGTTCCCTAATAAATAACTTACCATATCTGTTTTCTGGTGTTTTGGACCAGGTTTATAGGATTTTTCCTCTTGGACCAGTTCTTGATAGCTTCTCTAGTTGAGCTTCGAGATCTTCTTAGAGCTGGCTCTGTTCAAATAAATGGTGTAGCTGCCTTTTGTCAAGCAACCTCATTAGTTTTTTCCTCTCCTTCTATTCCCCTATGGCCTGGCGTCCAGATGAGTTGATTTTCATTCTGTTGTGCCAGATTATTAAGAATGTTTAGGCATTCTGGAACCAGTTGTGGCTGTTTAAAAGTACAGCCTGGTAGTTAGAGAATTCATTCATTCGCGTAAGAGTACCTACGTGGGTGGTAAACCACCCTCTCTGCTTAACCGGAAGTTACCAAAGCTGTCCCCAAAAGGAGCTCCAGTGCACTCTGGGGACCTATCCAGTGGGACAAGTCCTAGAAGTCCTAGAAGCCATCAAGCCGCCCCCCCCCCCATTGCAGGGTAGAAGTGGATACGCCATTTACGTGCGTCAACCCCGCAGGGAAGACTACCGAATAACCTCAGTCGGGGCGCACCGTGATCTAGCACACCGTCTACTAGCTCTGCATGCTAGTACCCGGGAACTTAAGGCATCTCTCAGTCCCGCCTAAACATATATACTCGATCTCCCACAGGTATCTGTAACACACTGCCCCATCGGGTTCAACCGAATCCGACCAACTCTGAAAAGGCAGGGACTCGAATATTCGGCCCAAGGTTCTTTTAGTAACGTCAGAGGTACCACGAGTGCTGGGGGTCCGCAGCGCCTGCACGCCATCCCCTACGTGGATGTAATTAACGCCGCCCCAACGTTAAGTTATATCGGACGGTGAATGAATTGGTTGAAATGATGCTCAAATGAGTCCACGGTCCATGGAGCTTAGAGTTACCCGACATTCGTCTTGAAGGATAGGGGAAAACTCCGGAAAAAACCTTCTAGGTAACTCACCCTGACCGAGATTCGAACTCGGGACCTCTTGAACGTGGGGTAGACATGCTGCTATCTACGCTACCGAGGCGGGTGGGCAGTTAGGGACTATAAGGATCTGTTTACCAACGTACTCTCTCCTTATATTTTCATGAATGCGCTGGTATTTCTAGATGTAGCAGGCAACAAACCTGGGCTGCCTCTCGCAAAGCAGTTTATTCTCATTTCTCACTGTTGGGGAATACTCTGTGGGTACACGTGACAAGCGTGACAAGGTAACACAACAAGACTAGGCAAACCACGAGGGACATGCAGAAAAAAAGACGACGACTTTGGAAAAAATAGCAGTGAGGAGATTTTGAAGCTTATCATATGTCTCAGGTGATGAAGACAATGACAATGACGAATTGTCTCTTAACGTTTGTGACACTGACAGCTATACGTATTAGCCACTGGCAATTTCATTGAATTATAAAGGCTTATAATTCATAAACTACAGTGCGATCCATATAAACCCGAACCATTTCAATAGACCATAATTTTCCTTTGAATACTCTAGAATGTAGAAATTTGTTTTAATGATCTCAGTGGCTCTGGCAGAATTGACAACACTGACAATTGTTGACAGCTGACAGTCTTAAATGTGCAGTCATAACATCAACATGAAGTACTCACTACGAGAGCGTGTTTACACTTTGAAAATATATTGGAAGACAAATTCCTTGGTAACAACACAACGGGAATTTCGAAGCGAATTTAATGTACGCGATGTTCCGACAACGGAAACAATTTTATCGCTCGTAAGAAAGCTGGAGACAACTGGTATACTCATTAGTGCGAGTGGAAAGCATAGACCGCCATTGAATGCAGAGACTGTTACAGATGTTCGCAGAAGGCTATTGAATTCTCCGAACAAATTGTTGCGTCGATTGAGCCAGGAATCAGGGTATTCATATGGAACATGTCAAAGAGCTGCGACCTTACAGAGTGCATATGGTGCAACAACTGAAAGAAGCAGATTTGATAAACGAATCAGTTACTGTCCATGGTTTCAGGATACTCTTATTCCACATACAGATATTCTCTCTACAACGTGGTTTACAGATGAGGCATGGTTTCATCTGTCAGGCTACATAAACACACAAAACACCAGATATTGGGTTGCTGTAAACCCCCCAAGTAATCCACAAAAATCCACTGCATGGTGAAAAGGTTGGGGTATGGTGAGCGGTGTCAGCCTCCAGGTCCTATTTTCTTTGACACTGTAGACACTGAAGTTTATATGGGTATCTTCAAGACATTTGTGGAGCAGCCGGATGATATCGAATTGAGAGAAGGTCATTTCCAGCAAGATGGAGCAACGTGCCATACATCTAATGACACCATGGAACTTTTAACCAGTTTCTTTGATAATTGAATAATCTAAAAAGTCTGTGGCCCTCCAGATCCCCTGACCTAACCTCACCGAAATGTTTGTGTGGGTATCTATAAGTTATAAGCGTACAAGAATATGCCACGGATAATTGATGTGCTCAAGGAATACATTCGAACCGAAATAAGTAACACTGGCGAGGATACTCTCCGTAAAACTTCAGAGAATATGTGAGACAAATGCAATCTTGTATAGATGCTGGTGGAGGATACTTCCAACATTTTCTCTGTGATGTAGATAGTGTAACGTAATCCGCCAATTGTGTATTATATTCTCCCAAAGTTGCACTGTGTCCTATTATTGGTACAAAGGTTATGCCCTATTGTTGAGGTTCAGGTGTATCTGGATCGCATTGTATTATTGTAGCATGTATGATATATACAGAATAAGCGAATATTATTGTTCCAATTTTGATTTTAACAGCATCATTATAAAATATTTAAAAATTCAGTTTAGTTCCCCTTAACTCTAGCACTAAGGAGACTTGCTTGCTTTAGGATAATGTGCCAGAGAGACGCAAATATGACCAGGGTGCATTTCATTCGCTACAGCCCAAAACTCTTCCCACTTTAAAACTATAATAGGGAAAGTTTCTCATGCACCTAGGTGTGTATTGGTCATTAGCAATAAAAATAATGTGCAAGATTTCTGCTTGAGCTATGTGCCTTGTTTGAATACGGTTTATAGACCATTAATTTCAATAGTATATATTAATGCTAGGAATACTGCAGTTTATATAATATAAGTATTCTTTCGTTGGTTTATTATTGAAAGCTTTTAGAATTGTACCAGTGTTAGTGTGTTTTATTTTTAATATCTCGTTCTTGTAGAAAAGCTATATTACAGATTATTCAAATACGTCTCTATAAGTGTAAATGTGTTAAAATAAAATTAACTAATAATGACCGTAAGGTCGATTGTAATGTAAATAGTGTTTGGTGTTCTTTGAAGCCTTTAGTAATTCCTAAAACAATGAGTGATCAAGACTGGTGCTAACTTTCTCGTGGAATGAAACATAATGCATTTCTATCGCTCCCGGCCAAACGTTGATAGAAACAAAAGCTTTTCAGAAAGAGAGACAAATATAAGCGGTGGCAAAGAGTGCTTTCTCGCACAACATAATGGAATTGTGTCTCTTGTTTTTATTTGGCGAAAGACATTCCTCAAAACGATGGGACGTAGGTTGCAACAGCAAGAGTCAATTTAGTGAAGACATAAGGATCCTGAAATAAAAACCGCCAAAGGTGTTGCTGATGTCATATAAAGACACTTCTTCGTTATCTAGACCTATAAACTGAAAAGGTTTCCCCTTATAAGTTTTCATGTAACTCATCTTCGTTTAAAGTTTCTAAACATGCCAGGATGTATTTTCTTCCAGCATTATTTATAATCATTTCTGAAACGTTTTTCAGTGAAAGTTTTGAGAAGTGTATCTGCTTCGTTAGCTGAATTAAACTTTGTGACTCTTGATATCTTGCTTCTTTTGTTAACATTTGTTGTGTTTTCGAAACAATATATTAAATTCCTTGATTTTTTTCTCTACTGTGTAGGTATATCGTAGGTAGAAAGAGCACTACATTACGCCCAAATATGAAGTCATTCTCAGTTACTGTATCCAGCATTTCATTCATTATATGGTTTTCTGAAACGGCTTTACTGTCGTTTATTTATATCTCGCATGTCATTCGCAGTACATCTTCTTTTTCTTTCTAAAATTATACTCCATTTACTCAGTCAAAAACCGAAAGAACACTTAGAACATGTCCTTAAATTTTCAGTAACTGGAAAACAAAACACCAGTTTAGTATTGTTGCAAACAAGAATGTCAACCGTCAGATTACGCTATATGTTGTGAATAGAACTGTGTATACTTAAAGGGATTTTACCTTAAGAATTTGCAACCTACTCTGCAGCTGGGAGCGTGGCAGAATTGATAGAGGATCAGGTGGTAGAACTAAATGATAGTTGCAGCTTGCAGCTAGGTTATAGATAGATAAACAGATACAACACAGGGATCTATAAAATGCCAATTTACTATAACCTAACGATTGTGTCTCAAGACAAGTCACTCCCGAAATCTTCAAGAGACTTGGGGTAGAATGGTGTTAACAATTACATAAGTATATCAAAGACGCATGAGGAGCCACAGCGGCGCCATGAGGCGATCCACATCCCAATAGTCACCCCAAGGGCGGTGATTGCTGAAATCCGCAAATTGAAACCCAACAAATCCCCTGGACATGATGGCGTTAGTGCTCTCATGCTCCAGCACCTTCCCAAGAGGGCCGTCATCCACTTCACGCGGATCTTCAATGCGTGCCTCCACCTCCGCCACTTTCCGGCTTGCTGGAAAGAGGCGAGAGTGGTGTGCATCCTGAAGGCCGGCAAGGATCGTCTTTCCGTCTAGCTACCGATCCATAAGTCTTCTCCCAACTGTCTCAAAACTTTTGGGCGGTTGCTCCTATCCCGCCTGACCCCTCTTTTCGAGGAAAGACAGCTCCTACCCGATCACCAGTTTGGTTTTCGTCATGGACACTCCATGACCCTACAGCTACTGCGTCTGGCTGAGAGGACATCACTGGGATTCCAGGAAAACCTCAAGACAGTCGCGGTGCTGCTAGACGTAGAGAAAGCCTTTGCCACAACCTGGCACCAAGGCCTACTGTGGAGGCCAACGTACCTCCTCCCTATCTCGCCCTGATTAGTAGTTCCCTCAGAGACCGCACGTTCAGGGTGAGAGTGGAAGGACGGATGTCATCTATAGGACCAATAGCCGTGGGTGTCCCGGAGGGCAGTGTACTGTCCCCGTTACTCTTTGCGGCCTACATGTCTGAGTTCCCCTTAGAACCACAGACTGTTACGTGCCAATATGCTGACGACGTCCTCATAATGACGCGTAACAAAACCTAAGATATTGTAATCCTCCGCTGCAGCGCCACTTCCGAGCCATTGGCCGTTGGAGTGAGAAGTGGAGGATGGCCATTAGCCCCGAGAAGAGCTCTGCTCTTCTCCTGGCTAAGGTCCGAAGTGAGCGACCGGATTGGTCGCTGAGGTTGAGGCAGAGGCAAATCCCTTGGGTTCCCACTGCCAAATAGCTTGGCGTACACCTCGATCGCGGTCACACATACGCACCTCACATCCGGGTCAAAGCCGGTCAAGGGCATGCAGCGCTAACGCAGTTATACCCAATTCTCAAATCCACCATGCCAACGCACCTCAAACTACGCCTTTATCGGGCGATTATACCGCTCCTGATTCTGTACGGCTGCGAAGTCTGGGGATCAGCGGCTCCCACCACTATTCGCAAACTACAGCGCGTCCAGAACAGGGCACTGCGCATGATCTATGATACCGGGCGTAGATTCCCGTCCCACATCCTTCATACCTACTCCGGGGCCCCGTACATCGTGGACGTGGTGCGGGAGAGATCCCGCACCATCTACGATAAGCTGCACTCCCATCCAAACATACTGGTGAACACCTTTGGCCGTTACGACCACAGAGCTCCACGCCGCCGACCGAGCTACCGGTTGCCCAAAGATGCTTTGGGTAACTAGAACTGAACAGGGCCACATTCCCCGGACTTCAACCCCCCCAAGCCCAGAAATGGGCTTGGTAAATTCAATACCTAAACACGGTTCCTTTCCCTCTAGCCTTTTAAGCGGACTGTGTTCAGATGCCTCCCAGGCGGAAGAGGCAGCCAGTACTGGGCGCATTCCCCCCCCCCCCGGGGCAACAGCGCGCACAAGGATAGGTATGTCCACTGCCGAAAACAACCGCCTGAGACAAAAGATGACTCTTTTATACTGCCCAGATAAAGACGCAATAAGCGGCTAGGTGCTGGGCAGCAAACACTCCGTCCAGGTAAACCTGGAAGACTCGACTCTTCTGCTGGTCTGCTGGTGTGCCGGGCTTAACTTGGGGATGTATATAGTTGAGCATGCGAAGTGTAGAGTAGCCGTGGCATGACGAACCTGAATTTGGGACCAGCATGAACTTCGGAGAAACTAGACCTAATGAGCGACCTGCCGCATGCTCTCTGCATAATCTTCCAGCATAAAATCCCCGCGTGTGCTAGCTTAACCAATCTTAAATAGGGAGTCCTGTCAAAATGGCAGCTAACAGCTAAATCAGCATTTCCCACGCTAGCTAAGCATTATTATCGTTCTTCAAAATGTTGTATCATGTGGTGCAATCAATGTTTACGTAATTGAGAATGTGTTGATTCCTGTTTCAGGCCATCTGTGTAAGTTCACATGAGTCAGCCAGATGCTGATTTAATAGTCCAAAAACATGAAAAATTTAAACCTAATCATTTCAAGAAAGTTAAATTAACCCCTACAAATATAGTTTTAATCATATTGGATTTAATGGAATCCATGTAGTTAAGTAATATTATAGTAAATCAATGCTTTGTAAAAAAGATTAGAATCAAAAAATGGGGCAAGAATAAAATTTTGGACAGCTGTGCCCAAAATTGAGGCTCAGAAAATTAATGTTAAATATCAATGATTGAAGTAATTTCTAAGTATCGCTCAGCCTGTATACGCAACAGTATATTTAAAGCACTGCCTTAAGCGCGACTAAACAATCCGACTTCATGTACACTCTGTTTGCATAAGGACGTACACAAAGGCATGGTAGTTTGATATATTTTCCAGCGGAACCACCTTTGAAAAATTACTATCCCATCCTAAATGCGGGCATTTTATTACATGTATTATTAAATTTAACATTAACGAAAATTGATCAAGCTGCCTCCAAAGTCCAGTTCCAGTGATTGGCGTTCTGATTCTGAGTTCGATTCCTAGCTTGTGTGCTGTATGTATGAAATGGTCGTTGAAAAGAAAAGGAATAGAGAGTGAAAGATTCCAAACTCATCTATGCAGAAATAAAAAGCAATAATATGCATTGAACGAAGAAAACCAACGGTAGTTGGTGTAAATGAGCAATTGTTGTTACATTCTAAGCCTCCTTAGCATCAGATGGTAAAGGTGTCTTACAACTTGAAGCATGAATCTATGGCGCCGGACAGACGAAATGGATAACACACAAGCAGCGCAAACACAATAAATGCTCTGGCCAGGCAATTACAACCTTATGGATGTTTCTCCAACTCAAACATCCTGAAATTGTGTGGGCGTCTTTAGTAGTTACACAAGGCAAACAAATGAGCCTGACAAGTGTGAGAGAGCACGTGAGAAGCCAAATAAATTAACGAGTGTGCCACAAATGTGGCGAAAAATGTTAATTTTCTAGTTAGCTTGTGAAGTTTCTTGTGAATGTTTTACAAAGCATTACATGAATCTTGTATTTGATTATACGAGTGAATCGTCAGAAAAAGACGCTATGTCAAAAGTACATGGCAGAAGAAACTAAATAAAAGTGAAATAACATGAACATTAACTGAAGTGACAGTGTGAAGTAAGCAGTATCAGTGGAAGTAGAACTAACAGAATAGAGGACTACGGTCTATCTATTCTGTGGGACGTTATTTCCCTACCAGGTTGCTCCACGAAGCATCGGGTCTTCCATACGTGGAGGATGAAGTTAGGTGCCGGGCTTCAAAATTGTATGCAAGTTTACCATCACACAGAAGCGCCCTTGTTAGACCATTGGGAGATTATGATTCCACTAGACGCCGATCTAGACTGCACCGGGTCCCCCGTATGGCATGCGGGCACCCTAGATAACCCAGGAGCTAATCCTATCAGCAGCTAAAGCTGAGCTCCTCATAATTATTTTAAGCTGTTTGGCATCTAAATTTTTCCCCAACTAAAAATTAAACAAGCATAAAGATTTGGGTGCAAAGTACTGTATCCTCCCCTTCAACCCGAAAGTACTTCGGTAACCTGCAAAATTAACTCCCAGCCAAAAGACCTACACCATCTTCATCCTACAAAATTCAATTCTAAATCCTACCTGCAGTAAAACCCTTAACGGGTGGGCACGCAGCAAAAACCTTCTGGCTGTATACAGCCAGCTAGCACGAGCGAGCGAGCGAGCGAGCGAGCGAGTAGAACTAGGTTATCGAGTTACAATTGGTCATTTAGTTCTGAACTACGTCGCACTCTTCAATAACCTTATGGTTTATTTTAATGTTCCACCATTAGGCATTTACACGAAAATTAAAACTAGTTGAAAGGTAGTAATTAGCAGAGGATTTTTACACAGAATTTTTAATTTTTAATTGACTAACCATATTATCTAAACTAAAAGATGTCTGTTACTAAAGATAACAGTAAGAAATTGTATGATTTCCTATTTATGTGTTCTCATCCACATATGTTAATCAAGTCATGCAAAGGTTATGTTTGGCGGAAAACCTGAAGTGCACAAGCAAGATGAGAACCACAACTTGCATCTAATAAAAATAAATATAGAACATCTCGTAGATATAAAGGTTTTAGGGAAACTCGTTGAAAGGAGGGAATGGCGCTGGAAACTAAAGTAGAAGAAGCAATTAGACACGAACTACGGAAATGGGATTTCCTTAAAGACAGATAACAACAGAAAGTATTGCCGTCCACAAATGGCCTTATCTTAGTTCACTGCTGAAATTAATAGGAAGACGAAAGGAAATCTTTGTGACGGAAGGGGAATGTCTTACACAATAGCGGTTTCTATATTTAAAACAAAAGTACTTCATTTTAAATTTGCACATAAAATGGAAATATTGGTAACTGTTTAAAAGGGCTAAGAAAGATTTAAACAATAATTGCTGGTATTTTGATATATATTCTTTAAAATAGTTACTTCTTTTTAAATTTACATCGTCCAACTCTAAGTCATATCGGACAATGAATGAAATGGGTGAAAGGATATTGAAATAAGCCCGGGCCTTATAGAGTTTAGAGTTACCAGTTCTATCAGGAAAGATCCTTATCCAGATAACTCACCCTGATTCGTGAGCTCATGAACCTGAGACAGACATACGCTACCACCAACGCTGCAACAGGACAATGCAGCACTTCATACTGCACGAGCAACCATGGAAAAATTTCAGGAATTGGGAGAAATCGAACTGCTTCCCCACCCAGCATACAGCCCTGATCTCGCACCATCAGATTATTATCTTTTCCTATCCACGGCCCATTTTATACATGGAATATTCTTCGCATCAAACACCAGAGACCGGTATCATTGTGGGATAATTAAACCCCGCTGTACGATGTCTCAAGATCATAGAATCTAATGGTCTATACTTTAAAAATTAGTTAATTACTTGTCAGAACACATTTCAATCAATTTTTTCTTAAGAAGCTACATTACTTATGAGACAGTGTCTACTTTAGCTATATAAAGCTACATTAACAGCGAAAGAAAATTTAAATATATGTAGTATTAGAGGTGCTTCTTTTGTCATTGAACACCCGTTATTATTGCAGCACAAGCGCGTAAATCAACATATGGAAGGGTTTTTCTCTGGGTTATCCGGGTTTCTCTGTTCAATAATTCCACCAGATTTTCCATAATTAAATCTTTTTTCAACCACTGCACGAAAATTTCATATCATCCATTTGTTCATCCAAATATCAGGAGGTATCAGGTTGACTTGCTATTGTGGATTATTTTTCGATGCAAGGAGGGAAAATAAAATGTTAAGGATATAAGAACTTTCCTGCTAAGTAAAACTGAATGGTCATAAAAATTAAAGTTTTATCTAGATAGCCGTCGTTAGGAATATGCATTTAACAACACCCCCATAAGAAACAAGTGAAGCTTAGTGTCCAATTAAAAAATATTTGTATATATATATATATATATATATATATATATATATATATATATTATTTTAGTGAGCATATACCAAATATAGGTGTTAAGGAGAAAATAATTTTGGAGAAACAAATCAGTGGAGAGAATCCCCAGGTATAGATATTTTTATTTTAGATCTATCTTAGATCTATCTAGCTTAATTGTGCCAGTGGTTGCCTATCAGACCAATTTTATCCTACATCTTTCAGTGATGCTTCACAGCTGTTTATGCTCTTGCTGTGATAATTCTTTCTACTGTGAAACTGAATGAAAATGCTTTGGAATTCCTATGCATGTTAATTTTGTTTCGTGGTTTCTGTAAACTGTGTGACATTGTGAGAATCATTTTCTTTCTCTAAAATGTCAAAGTAATACATTTGCCAACTAAACTATGAACGGTTTTTGACATCAAGACAAAACATTCGCATATAAACCTAAAAAACAGTAAAATAAAAATAAAAGTCACTTAATGCCAGATTTTTAGAAGCTATTAACAGACTGCCCCTTAGGCCTAGTAATTAGCATGCTGGTAAGCAAATTTAGAAGTCCTAGATTCGATTACTTGCTGGAGCGTGGAATTATGAATGAGAGTGTGCTGTGTGAAGGTAATGCAATATCTGAAAGTAATGCAAACCTAAATACTAACAGAACTGAAAATGGGTAGTCAAAATGTTTTCTGTAGGGTAATGAATGCTAAAAAGTCTCCGATATGACCTTATATGTTAAATGGAACATTGAAAAGAAAAAAATCTGCTGCTAGAGTGAATAGATAGACAGAGAAGAATTACCTTGAGAAATGGTGACTTTGACATGCGCTCGTTTCTGAAAAAGAAAGTCAAGTTTAGATCAACATAAAAAGCTGCATGTTTACAAAAAGTAAGGGACAAGTTCAGCTTTTGGTTGTGGTGGATACGTCAGTCACATGCAGCGATGGAACTGCCCCATTGTGCAAGAAATTTCCATGTCCTCTAAGGGACGTGTAACAAATGGACAGACATTATTCAGTGACCATGCCTGATAATGTGTTTGCTTGTCGCCTATCGAACAGATACGCAGTACCCATTAACATCTCTGTGTACAACAGCATCCTAGTCATATATCTTTTCACATAAATGTAGAGATCCTGGGTACTGAACTACTACTCTGGGACTTCTCATTTAGGATCACAAATTAAACAATAATAGAGAAGGTGTTGCAAAATTCAACTGCTTATTCAGTTTGGTATTTTGTAAAGTACCCAAACCAAATTTTATACTATATTTTAATAATGAAGTATATAAAAGGTTAAAGATTTGAAAATTTGACCGTCCTTACGTACCTATAAGAAAATGAAAGTAAGAAAATATAGCTTTAATAAGTCTGCCATAAGCAATTATTAGTATAATTATTAGTGCCGACTCTAGCAGTAGTGACGTCACTTTCACCTTCTTCATAATCGTTGTTACTGCCTTTTGAATAAATGTCTTTCAAACCTGTGTTTCAAAAGAAGCTCTATTTTAATTACTAACACTGTAATAAATAAATACAACTTAAGTACACAAAAAGTTGCCTATTATCCCACATCACAATGATATTTCTTTCTCCTTAGAGCTTTCAAGTATGCATAACTTGCCTTTGACTCCACCCAGCCAGTATCAATTCTTTATGCTACTGACGTGGGAATAAAATCAAAATTACTCTATATATATGACAAGTTTCAAAAGTGGATTTAAGAATTTTCATACAAATAGGACATGTTTAAGATATTTACGCGATACTTACGGATATTTTCGGTAATCCATATCTCAACCTGTGAAGTTCTCTTCAACGTATTGAAAGTTAGAATGATTGGTGCAATTTTTAGCTCTAGATTTAGTGTTCATTAATAATATAAACATTAAAAAAACATTCATAAAATCATATGAAAGTGTCGAGCCAGACTGAAAAATTTAATGCCATAGCCGGGATTTGAACCACGGATCTTCTGGTTTCCATCCAGCTGCCCTAACCATTTGAGCAACGTGCCAACATGACATTAAATTCTCCAACTGACTCGTATTTTTTCCGGTAAACCACTACGAGTTCTCATAAACACATGAGACAACTACCTTAATGGCGACTTACTATGCTGTAAGTACTTTAAGGCCCGGGTTTTTTAGTTCGGACCACTATTAGGTGCAATTAATGTCATGTTGGCACGTTGGCCACAGTAGCTCAAATGGTTAGAGCGGCTGGATGGAATCCAGAAGATCTGTGGTTCAAATCCCGGCTATGGCATTGAATTTTTCAGTCTGGCTCGACACTTTCATAGTGCGTCCTACACATGGCCAGTGTTAAAGAACAATTAACTTCCATTCATAAAATCCATTTAAATCTTAATATCTTAAGCTATATCTTACGACCACAACAAATACAAATTCGAAGATCATTACAGCTATTCGAAAATAATTATATTTGCCTGAATTTCAAAATTATCAAGTGCTAAACTAAATGTTAATAAACAAAATAAGTAGATCTTCTTACAGTTGTAACTGTTATTTTTATTCTAAACCCCTAAACACTGTGCACTGTTTAATTTTGTTATTTTAAATTTAGTACGAAAAGAATTCATTGCAAATTATTAAAAACTTTAGTGGAAGGTGAACGGGATTAATAAATAACTGGAGGTTAACTTGTGATTCAATAGGTAGAAACGAAGGAAAAATAACGATATTAATGTATTTGAGGACAATAATAGTAGTCTAAAATTATAAAAAAGTGTTATTTGAATTGTTGAATTGTTTAAATATGATTTTAGAAAAAATATGTAAATTATTTAATTTTGAAATGTAAAGTGTTTTACTGAAGAAGACGTGAACCAATGAGATATTATTAAATTGCCATAGCAACGGCCAATTCCATAATTTCAGACCAGCCAGAGTTAAGTTTATTCTATATATGTACGTCATGCACTTTATCAGGATGAGAGAAGTTAATTATTGTGAAGCAAACTGACTTTTATAAAGTTATTCATAAATATGTGTTACAACGAGTTTTTCTTAACTTTTTATTGAATTAAAATTGGAATATTTAAAAAGAAATTAAGCGATTATTTCGTTTCATTTAGTGAATTAGTTACAATTCCCATCTGAGACCAAATACTAGGTAAGGGGTATTGCTGTTTCGATTGCTGCAGGAGTGGAAAACACCTAAAGGAATTGCTCATCCTGAGACGCAGCATCTGAGCGAAAGCTCGTATTGAGACACTGCACGATCTGAAAGATAGGCACCATCCCCGAGGACAGGACGCAGCTACATCTTCTGCGGCGGTTCAGCAGCATCCCAACCCAGAGAACTTGTCGTAAAAGTCGGCTCAATTTTTTTGTTTTGTTTCGTTTTGTAATTTACGTCCTCCAACTTTACGTCATATCGGACTATGAATAAAATTGATGAAATGATGATCAAATGAGCCCGGGTTCCATGGAGCCTAGACATTCCCGAACATTCACCTTTCAGGATAAGAAAAAACACCGGAAAGAAACCTTATCCAGGTAACTCACCTGAACCGAGATTCGAACTTAGAACTTCTTGAACGTGAGTCAGACGCGCTACCATCTATCCTACCGAGACGGGCAAAATTCGCCTCAAAGTGGTGCGGCATCGCTTCATTCCATTTGGAAATTTGGTCGCACAGCACATAATGTGTCGGTTTGAACTTTTAAATGCTTGTGCTTTTCTTAAATAATAAATGCTAATTTTTCATCTGCACAATCTCAAAGAGATCACTTAGGAACCAGCTCTTAAAAGTTTTGACTGTCTTAAGTCTACAGTATTTTTCTGTTTCTTTCTTTTCTTCTTTTCTATGTATATACCCCAACGTTAAGTCATATCAGATGATGAATGAAATGGATGAAATGATAACTAAAATTAGCCCAGTGTCAATAGAACTTTAAAGGATAACAGAGAAACCTGGAGGCTTACTAGATAAGTTACCCTCACCGAGATTTGAAGCCTCTTGAACCTGAGGCAGACAGGCTACCAGATAGCTACAAAGGTGGCTGGTATTTTCCTGTTCCCACTGTTTTATAATCAAATACCGAATGAAACCATTTTCATCTCAATTATCATGTTGTGGAAAAGTGAGTAGACATAGTCAAGTGCATGTATTTGTTCGTTTTTCATAACAGTAGACAAATGGAAGTGTCAAAAACGTTTACTCATTAGTAGCGAACAAACCTGAAATGTTTATATCCCACATTCTAACACAAGAAATACTGTTCACTGTTGTTATGATCAAAGTTTGGAATGAACACATCAGGTTAGTGTTACAAGTGTTTTTTTTTTTCTAATATATGCATGGCTATATGTTTATGACAAACAGCTTCATTGTGCTAGTTTAATTATCTTATCTAATTAGTGCAGGAGACAAAAACGTGATCACCAGTTTTATTGTTACATTCAGCTGATATGCACCTGTAATAAACATCGTCGCATCAGTTAATATGCTACAGCCCAGATTACCAACAAGGGACACACAATTTGTGGTAACTAGCGAATTCGGTTAGATAAAGCTACTCTTTTCATAACTAGTTTTATACTTTATTAATTATTATAGACTCAATTACAGGTGCTATATTTGTATTAAGCCATTTTTATTCTCCGATAAGAAGGGGTTTTAATATTTTTTTTTATAAAATTAGATATATAGAAATACAAACAAAAATAATTCCTTATTTCCAAACAGCGAAGTCAACTAGTTTTAAAAACACACTGTTTACATTAGCAGTTTTGTAATTTTCTTGTTGCTTGAATACAACGTGCGGACTTTCCCTTTAAAGAGACAAATATCAGTTTAGCCCCTAAAGTCAATTGGCATTTTACTGTATCATTTTAAAGAGAGGTAAAGAGAAAAGCTCCCATTCGGTAGGTCAAGAGTTCGATTTCCATCAACCACCCAGTAGAACCTTAGGTTTTCCGCAGTTTTCTCTTGTTGAAAACCGAAATTTGTTCTCATTTACTGATTTTAATATGAGTAATATTTTTTAAGTCAGTGCCGTTTTGTTATTCCGCCGCCGCAGCGCTACGGTTGTCGTTACGCGCATGCGCGCTGGTTACCTACATCTTTTGTCTACGCACTGACACCATTACAGTCTGATTCTTCATTGTATACGTTGGTTACTAAGTGTTTAAAATGCCTCCGACAATCGTGAGTCAAGCCGATTGTGAAGTACGGGCTGTTATACAATTTCTTAGTGTTAAAGGCGTAAAACCGATCGATATTCATCGTGAGATCTGTGAAGTTTACGGACAAAACATTATGACTGATGGAATGATAAGGATATGGGTGAGAGCATTTAAAGATGGCCACAAATGTGCATGGTGAAGAACGGAGTGGGCATCCTTCAGTCGTTACTGAAGATTTGGTGCAGAAAGTGGACGAAAAAGTGAGAGAAAACAGACGCTTTTCAATTTCATCACTGTGAGACCATTTGCCTCAATATTCTCGTAGTGTTTTGTATCGTATTTTCTTCAGATTCCGGTGAAAGATAGCACTGGGCAACACTGGGCCTAAAAATAGTGATTTAACATGTATTTCCATCTGCTGAATTTAAAAATCATCATAAAAATGATATATTAGCTCTTGTTTTGAAGATAAAGTGACATTTCATTTATAGAGTGAAGATTTTAAATTTGGGGAATTTTTTGCTGGGAGTTGGCACACCTGTCAAATAAAACACAATCAGAGAGATATTTTGGAAATTATTAAGTGACGCAAAAGTTAAGGAAGGCATTTTTGTCGGACCACAAATAAGAGAACTTGTAAAGGATCCTGCATTTGACCAAATTTTGGATGGAAAAGAAATGGAAGTTTGGGAAGCCTTCAAGGGTGTTGTTCATGAATTTTTAGGCAACAAAAGAGAAGCCAACTACAAGCATTTGGTGACTGCTCCTGCAAATATACCGTAACCTTGGATGCAACATGTCCCTTAAGATTAATTTTCTCCACTCCCACCTAGACTTTTCCCCTCCTAGTTGTGCAGCTCTTAGTGATGAACATGGGGAGAGATTCCATTAGGACATTTCTGTTATGGAACGAAGATATCAGGGCCGTTGGAATGAATTAATGCTTGGTCTACAGAACTCCATCACAAGAGGCAAGCTATCAGACGACGAAGTCAATAGGCCACCACAAAATTCTCTTCAGACACGACTATCTGCGAAGTATTTTTCCAGCAATTTAGAAATCTTAGCATGTAATTACAGTTAAAAAATCAAATACCCTGTCATTGTTGTTAGCATGTATGTAATTAAAATTCATCCTTTTCTCTCAATCCGTTTATCTGTATTACTTCCACCCTGAGTATATCATAGAAACTAGAGCTAATAAAAGTTTTCCATTGTCATATTTTTTTTCTTAACCCAAAATTAGTAGGAATTGCCTCATGAAGTGCTCGAAACATTCAAACATTATTTTTGTTGCCCAGTGTAATCATTACAATGCAGTTAAATTCCATACTACATTACAATTTTGAGAACCCTTATTTGAAATAATATATTATGACACTGCACCAGAACTTAAATTGACAACTTTCCTATACAAATGCATTTCTGATTATTCAATAATTTTACAACTGTCACAACAACGAACGTTTAGAATTCCTTAAAATGAAACATTTGCCTTCAAAAATATACACTTAAGTTTTTAAAAATGTTCTGCAGACTTGGAAATGCTTGCCGAGAAAAGACCTAGACCCAACTACCTAGCTCCGGAAAGGGTACCCAGGCAAGACCTCCCGATAGAGACGGTGGCGCAACCGAACACTAAACAAAAGACGAGCAAGTCGCTATTAGGTAGTCAATTACACAGGCCTCTGTGTCGACTGCACAGTCTACAATTTTTTTTGTAAATAGTATCTGTTGAATTTCTAGTTTTCCTTTACGGCAGTACTTTTTCTCGTCTCACGACTGTACGTAGCTAGGTTCGACGTCGGGACTACTCTCTCGGTCTCCACGTCGTCGTCGGCTGCTTGCTTCTCCTTTGGCTCTAGCTGCTGTCTCCTGCATGGACTCTTATTTTGGGTTCTCAGGGGGTTAAGGCTGAGACAACACAAACATCTGATAATCCCTGAACTGCTTTAATTTGTCGCTACACTGGTGGAACCCGGGCACCTTCAAATAACTGCACTTTCGGCTGACATTTTATAATATATTTTACTGGACACGGCACGTCGTAAGACACACCAGACGGAAGCATACAAATACACTTGACTGCAATGAGGCAATGAGGGTAAAATGGGGGTTTGTACCTTCTTATATACACAGCACGGCGTCACAAGGAAAAAAACTAATAGAATATTGACCTGTGTAACGGTACAAAAATAGCTAGCATGCAACTCTATTCTCTAACATCCGCTCTTTGTAGACTATCGCCCGGGAGTGCAAGGTTTCAAACATATCTGCCCAGGTTAACGTTAAAATTTTACATCAAATATATACAATCTCACTTTCACGAACATAGCCAGTTACAGTTCTCAAATTTATGTATAATTATTAAACATGTTACATAATTAAACGAATAATTGATCCAAGGACCAAAGTTGATGTTTCCCCCTTTTCATAATATTTTCTTTTGATTCTGGTGACAGATAATCATTACAATGCAGTTAAGTTCCCTAGTACATCACAATTTTGAAAACCTGTATACGAACTCATATCTTATGACACTAGACGTTATGTTTCTAGTACTTTTAAATATGGTTTGATGGACTTTAGAGACTGAGAACACATAGCTGAACGCGGTAGCGTAGATTGTTGCATGTCTGCCTCACATTCAAGAGGTCCCGAGTTCGATTCTCGGTTAGGGTGAGTTACCTGAATAAGGTTTTTTCCGGGGTTTTCCCTTATCCTGAAAGACGAATGTCGGGTTACTCTAAGCTCCATAGACCCCGGACGCATTGAGCATCATTTCACCCATTTCATTCATCGTCCGATATGACTAAATGTTGGAGGACGTAATTACAAAAAAAAAAAAAAAAAAAAAAAAAAAAGATAGAGCATACATATCATAAGTTTGCAACTCTCAAACTGACATAATACTGTTTCAGCATTACTGAACCTGTCAGTGTTTGCCATGATAATTGTGCATACTCGTCGGTAAAGGTCGGAGACGTGTGCGTTTTTCCACAGGTATACTTCACACAGACTACTTTTATTGCTTGCACATGTAAATAACTGCACGTTGGTACTACCTGAGCATGGCAACCGAGAAAACAAAGCAGCCGCGTCTGCAAACACACAAAAGGCAATGTTTTACTAGTTCTTATGGTACCACGTTACGTTTTCTTCAGCGTATGCACATTTGATGGTCGTGCTGTACGTCTGACGTCATTCATACTCTGTGTCCAGCTAACTTGCATCACATGCGAGCGCACATTCTTCCGGCCTTTATTGTCAATATTTGGGAATAGTTCACAGTAAAAGTAGAGAAAATTGGATTTGTCCTCTTCGTACATTTTCTGCACATCCCGCTGTTTATTACGTGTTTATGCATGAATTAACAACATTCGCTGTAAATGTATGCAGTTTTTTCTATATTTGCGCTGTTGGATATATTGCTTTCAAAAATAATAAATTTTCCACGCTTGGCAATTCTGATACGATATGGAAATAAATGCTGCGAACTGCCTAAACTGCAAGTCGTCTTTGTACGTCATCTCGCATAATAATCGGAAATGTCTCGAAGGTTCAGTAGGATACATAAATCAGATAAGAGAACTGTAATGCATAATCAGGTGACTCGGTGTTAAAGCAACAACACAGGAAGTTGAAGATCTGTAATTCAAATCCAGGCTACAGTGAAAAATGGTTTCGTTTACAACGTCAACTTAAACATGGGTGATGTGGAAGATGATTTGACAAACATAATACTTGATGGATAGAGTCAACATGAAAAATTAAATACCCATGGCAGGGATTTGAACCATGGATCTCCTGGTTTCCGTCCAGTCGCTCTTAACCTTTGAGATACCATGGTCATCGTGCCGTCTTGACATTAAATTCTACAGTTGACTCGTATATGTCCCCGATAGACCAATAGGGGCTCTCGCATCCGACTCTATCCATCAAATATCTTAGCCTATATAAGGCTAGTGTGGAGAAATGATTAATTTCCATCAATTAACTAAAATAATAAGAGTTAAATGATGAAGCCTGGGACTTAAGTCGCCACAAAAGGTGTATCTCGGATGCGAGAGCCCCTAGTGGTCTACGGGGGACATATACGAGACAACTGGAGAATTTAATGTCAAGACGGCACGTTGACCATGGTAGCTCAAAGGTTAAGAGCGACTGGACGGAAACCAGAAGATCCGTGGTTCAAATCCCGGCCATGGTATTGAATTTTTCATATTGACTCTATCCATCAAATATCTTAGCCCATATAAGGCTAGTGTGGAGAAATGATTAATTTCCATCAATTAACTAAAAAAGAACATAATACTTATAACAAATAATTCTTACTCAGCTTTGTATTACCGATACTTTTAGACACATATAGGAACAGCAGCATGCATTTTCTGGAATGTGTAAAATGCAACAATGTCCTAGATGTATACTTAGATACGCGTTTCTTTGCTCTTCCTTTATTTATTTCTAATACAAAAGTAGTAAGTAATTCCGGTCCTGTTGCTCCTGTAGAGTTTAACTTCTTTTTCTAAATCTGTAACTAGTTACGTCAGCTAATATCACAAAGGAGAGAAAGAACATCGTTTGAAAAGGGCTGCGCTTTCTGGAGAACCGGATATGTAGCAGATTTGAAATTCAGATTGATGCTACAACAGCTGAAGTGTGAAGGAAAGAGTGAAAAAGAAGAAGAGAGACGGGTCACAACCTACCGCTATATGCTTGAATTGGAAATTGATTTTATGAGAAGACAAGCCTTGGAACAGAATAATAGAATAAGCAGATGCGAATACAAGCCAAACTTTTGTTATTCGAGGCACACGGCTGTCATTGCTGAAGGTGCAAAAACAACTGAAGGACTACTGGACTAAAATATGCATTACATTTACATGACTTGCTCTGTTCTGAGAAGTTAAGATTCTTACAAAACTTTCCCAGAAAATTTTGCAACCACAGTGAAACATTGGCATTGAATATTTTCCAAATTTTTGTTACAAATATGACGATTTTTATTAAAGAATCGTAAGAATGTATATCTCGAATTTTTCGCAAATAGGCAGTGTAACGGTCTTCATTCGGAGTAATCTTTAATAATACACAGAGAGTAAAACCACAGAACGTAACTTATGCAAAAAACAGAATTTCTTAAAAACAGGATATGTTTCAAGCAATACTTTTGCTGCGTCTGCCACTTCCAAAATATCCGTGTGAATGATTAAACGCCTGCAGTAGCAGTTCATTTATTTCTCATAGTGTCATAGGATGGGCTTAGTACCTTTTAAACATTTCACTATTTACTACCTTTTGTTTATTCCCCTTATACGCACAACAAAATACAAGTAAATATAAAAATAACACTTCCTAAGAATGTTTATAGAAGGGAAGTCCAGCTTCGATTCCCGTGGCTGACCTACCTGGCTCATCGGTTTTTCGAGGGTTTACCGAGTCGCCAGGCGGATGCTGTGTAGGTTAATTACACCCCCAAATGTCCTGTTCCTGCATTTCCTTTCCGTTATCATTTCAAATCTTCTATCATCTGGTGGTCTCTTTCAGGTAAAAGTGTCGACAGGAGTCTCGGCTGTGCATGGAGGATGATATGCTCTGAGTGGACCACTGCCTCCTCCTATAGGTCGGTTGCTGGTCTCCGAATTGCTGGGACCACTTCTGAACTACAGTAGGGGTAATGCCCGTTGTCCCGGCCTACCAGGGTAGGTTTTCTTCCAAGGAAACTAAAGACCCTGGCCTTTTCATTGTCTTGGCTCCTTTGGGACGGCCGCCCTCTGTGTCTTCTCACCCCACCCTTCCTACCGTGGACGCCCCTCTTGGGGGCATAGGTCCTATAGATCAAATAGTACCAAATACCTTCCATAGTACCGCCGTGGCTGAGTCGTTACACCACTTGACTCTCACCAAGGCGGCCCGGGTTCAATACCAGGGGACCCGAAAGTGAGATTTGTGATGGATGACACTATACTGGTCGGGTTTTCTCCGCGATCTCCGGCTTACCTCGCCATCTCATTCCACCGGTGTTCCATCTTCATCTCATGTATCATCAATGTCACCGTCTGCAGTGCCGCATGTAATAAAAGTGGGCATTAAACACTACACATTTCATTTCCCTCCGCAAAAATCCTAATCCTAGGCTGGCCCCGTAGCTCTGTCGTTAGAGCAACTGCCTGCCGTGCTAGGGGTCCCGAGTTTGATTCCCGGCTAGGAGTGGGAATGTGTGTGTGTGTGTTTTAATGATAATACCCAACGAATACGACTTAACACCTTCGATATGTTCCAAAGGAGAACGGCCACCGATTAGACCGTTGCAGTTAAAGGCGAAGTATAAATGGAACAAAAAAGATCCTTTATAGAAACCTGAAAATTCGACACACTAAAAAGTTTAGAAAAAAAGTAATAAATACTATTTCAAAAGACTTTAGTATGTCGTAAAAGGTTATTTGCCATAAATGAGATAGTTCATAGCTATACAAGTTTACGAAATTAGATTAACTTCCATAATAATGAAAATTCTTCGAACTTATTCGTACAAAATTTCATTTAGGTATATATTTTATCATACAAATATCTCTAACATATTAATTTTAATATAATTCTAAGAGCAATTTTCAAGCAAATAAAATGTTTCTGCTTTATAAAGGACTGTTTGGGAAGGATCAATTTACAATTTCTCCATCTGATATACTTTAAAAGAATCTCAATTAAATTGCGGATTCCAATTTTTTTTCAATGAATTCCGGCGAATTTAATAGTGCATTCTTCCTGCTACTCTCACAGTAAACAAATACTATGTTCACTTCCAAAACTTTGCTTAAGGAACTTCACATATGAGGTTCTATGAAAATTTAATTATCGCTTGATAATAGTGGACCATTTACTTTAAACTGCCTTCAACCAAATATCCTTCTTCCTTATTTCATAAAGGTGAAACACATGGAGAAGCGACTTGTAACATCATATAGGCAGGAGGTGGGTGAAATCTGGCAATTAACCACGGAATAGAGGGATTTGTACTGTCTCGTTAATGGCAGTGGACGAAATTATCTCTTGTTAATGTTCGAGAGTCATAGTACTACAATGAACAATGCACGCTATTATGTTAACATGTTATACGTGTAAGGCTGCATTCACACATGGGTGGATTTGTTCACGGCAAGTTTACAACTTGACAACCCATGTTAACAACACTGACAAGGTTTACCAACCTAACTCGGAAAATCAATCAGTGTTACCATGTTGAACATGGACTAATGTTTATTTAAGATAATCATTTGTTTCGCTTCATGAAATACATGCATTACAAATGCAACGCTCAACGTGGTCTTGCACTGAACATTCTACTTCAAATACCTATGGCACAATCCGTAATTGCCTCAGTTTATTACATACGTAGCTGGTGTTGAGGTCCGTGGGGGAGGGGATCCGTCCCCTTCAGCTGCCGTGGTGCAGGCGCTGAGCACCCTTAGCACTCGTACCTCTGACGTTACTAGAAGAACTTCGGGTAAACTGCCGAGCCCCTCTCTGATAGGGAGTTTTTCGGATTGGGTTGGACTCAAGGGTGCAGTGTGTTCCCAACACCCGCGGGAAATCGGGCACCTCCTACCAGGCCTCGGCCACCCGGACGGGGTAGAGGGTTACCTCATAAATCCAGGGTACTAGCCTGCAGAGCAAGTAGAAGTTTTGCTACATCACCAAGCGGCCCCATCGAGGTTTCCTGTAGTCTTCCCTGCGAGGTTGACGCGTGTAAGTGGCGTATCCACTTCCATCCCGTCTTGACGTTGTTGTCGATGGGGGCTTTTTAAGAAATCATATATTGCCCTATGGAAAGAGCCCCTGAGTTTTCCACCACTCCCGGGTAGAAGGAGGCCAAGGTCTTTGTACTTTTGGGTAGTTCCTCTGCGCATAACTGTTGAGATTACTTCATGCCCACTAGTTATAAAAGTACTCGATGTGACCACGTTCGGTGTCGAGACGTTCTGAATTGGTGTCTTGATCTGTTTCTATGACCCTATTTCTGTGGAACTTACTGTGAGGCGTCAGTGATTTGTTAGACGAGGTTCGCCATGTAACGTTTTTCTAACCGTCCTTCGTTTGTTTTATTCCACTCAATGCTAGCAGAAACAATTTCTTGTTCACAGTGAAGTGTTACATCTTGTCTTACTACAGAGAAAAGGCGTAATTACTCTGGTCGCTTGAATTTGCCCCAAGGTTTGAAATGCCACAGTTTGTCTTTAAGTAGCCCATGTATTTGCTATAGACAAGACAGAACATTTATAACTAGGGATGAAAAATATGTTAAGAGTAAGCGCATTTTAATTATTTTTAGTGATTAGGGAATTATTTTAATTCCACAAAAGGCAAATTGCAGTATACTCTAGGATTTCTATTTTATTCTAGTAATATACTGGTTTTGCATAATGACTTACATTTTAAATTATGTATTAACCCAAGGATAGGTTCCTAATAAATGTTCTATAAATTGCATTACGGAGAATACAATCTGCTTGCCAGCACATAACAAATTCCTACGTTATTGGTCAATCCAAGAATGCAACCTTTATTGCCTATTAGTAATTTACCACCGCCACCCCAACAGTGTTTGTGGTAATGATGATAATGATGATGATTTTTTTGTAGTTTACGACTTCCAACGTTAAGTCATATCGGACGATGAATGAAATGGGTAAAATGATGCACAAACGAGTCCAGGGTCCATGGAGCTTAGAGTTACCCGACATTCGTCTATCAGGATAAGGGAAACCCCGAGAAAAACCTCATCCAGGTAACTCAACCTGACCGAGATTCGAACTCGAGACCTTTAGAACGTGAAGCAGACACGCTACCCTCTACGCTACAGAGGCGGGCTATGATTTTTTTCTTAATTTACGTCCTCAAACGTTAAGTCATATCGGACGGTGAATGAATTGGGTAAAATGATGCTCAAATGAGTCCAGGGTTCATGAAGCTTAAAGTTTCCCAACATTCGTCTTGAAGGATAGGGGAAAAATCCGGGAAAAACCTTATCCAGGTAACACGCCTTGACCAAGATTTGAACTCGGGACCTCTTGAAAATGAGGCAAACACTCTACCATCTACGCTACCGAGGCGGGCAATGATTTTTTTTTTAATTTACGTCTTCCAACGTTAAGTCATACCGGACTGTGAATGCAACGGTTGAAATGATGCTCGAACTCAGGGTCCATAGAGCTTAGATTTCCCTTACATTCGTCTATCAGGATAAGATAAAACCCCGGAAAAACCTTATCCAGGTATCTCACCCTGACCAAGATTTGAATTCGGGACCTCTTGAACGTGAAGTAGACACGCTACCATCTACGCTACCGAGGCGGGCATTGATGATGATGTACAACCAAAGCGGTACATCTCGTATGTACATATATGTCCACAACACTATGCTCAACAAATTCCTTCTAGTGAACATACAAGATGAAAATAGACGGAGGCAAATATTCAAACCAGATTGCACGTATAAACTGAGCAGATATCTTCGGCCGGGCAGTTCTTCTTTAGGCAAGTTTCTTCTTTAAAACTATGTCAATCCCGAAATACGTCTAAACATTATCTTTTGGATAATTTGCATCAGTAGAAATGTTTGTCGCTTGATCCGACAACTAAATACTTAATAAAACCGCCGTTGTAAATGTCTATCTCTATTAACACGAAACAAAAGAAAGTAATCTGTATAAGGAACAGTAGAGATAACATCTGAAGGTAACACATCAATAATTTAAGGATATATATATATATATATATATATATATATATATATATATATATATATATATACTGAAAGTGAAATTAACATATTGAACTTGTTATGAAGTTCTTATAAATGGAAAAATATGTGACAGGAACCCATTGCGTAATAATTCTGGAATTTATTTAAAACAATTTCCTACCGTCTTTATTTCATGTAACAGTCCAGACCTCAATAACTTATGATTTGATTTAGTCAATTCTAAGAAACGATTGAGTTGTTTCTCCTGTTGAATAATACTTTTAAAGATTCCTCTTTTTTCCAAAATGCCCATAATATGCGACTTCACAGTCAGCACGAATATTATAAATAAACACTGGATCCTTTAAAGTGGTTCCCCAAGTGACCATGGCTTATCGTATGGCTGAGATATTGAGTCTAGGACAAACAATAACAGAAGAAACCTCAGGCAGTACTAGAGTCATTGCAACTACCGCCCTCGAAGTGCCAGGGGTAAAGTAAGACGGCCACTGTAGGCTATAGAGACGTGCACAACTCCTGTCCTTACCTGCCTGCCGATTCCCGGCCTTGGGGCTGGGGATTTTTCTCCAACCGAGATAGTTTGGTGTCTGGAAGTATGAATGAGAGTGCAAATGTGTGTGTAGTCAAATTATATATTCCAAAGGAGAACGGCCGCCGATATGACCATTAGAGTTAAATGGAATAAAAAGAAAAAACTCATGTTCAACAACGTAACTCGGCAGAGAGCAACAAAGGACCCGACCAACCAGGCAGCACTTTGGTGTCCATGGCAATACTGTTCCTTTGTGATAAGCATCCACAACTGAAAAACAAAAAGGAAACGGGATGAAGGACATTTGGTAAATGAGAACATGCACCAGTATTTCTTACCAACTATGGAAAAGCATAAAAAATACAATGGGTGGTAGAATAGACCGTCAAGGAGAATCTAAACTGGGACCTACTGAATGCGAAGCTTAAATTAGGTCAACTCTCTCAGTTTTTGCTGACCTTTTAGTTCAAATATGTTTACTCATATCGTATATTCACGCCATTTGTTTAAATATTCCCATTTACTAGCTGCCACTGTCATACTTCATACTGGATTTATGTCGTAAAACCAATATTTATGTACACAAGCTGAGATCCAATTTTTGTGATACAGCAACCTCACAACTGAAACCATTTTGCTGGCTCTGTGTAACAGACGTTTGTTAAACCCGTTCTTTCGAATTCTACTTCATGAAGAGGAAATCAGGTGTCATTCAACAGATAATCCCAGTAGCTTCGAATGCCTTATACTTCACAGTAGCACGTTATTAACGAAAGTTGTTTCACAGAGAACGATCCAATTGCTAAAGAAGATGAAGCCAAGATAGAAATACTCTCAATTTAATGAGCAATTTTAGTGCCGTGTTAATGATGGTTGTAGCGCTCATAATGAAGCCATCCTTAAGTCTGAAGGAAATGACAGAGGGCCAAATAACTGGACAATGCAAAAGCATTGCGATAATTACTGCGATATAATCACTGAATGGCGACAATAGCTCTTTTAATTAATGTCACTTTTACTTACTCGTATCACGTAATTAGAATGCAGAGAAGTAATTCATTTCACATACAAATTTGATAGAGAAATTTCATTCAGAAAAAAGCCCAAAGCGTAAACAAGCATGGCCCATAACGAAATTTATAATAAATAATAAATTTTGTTTAGCTTCAGTATGTGCTGAAAATGTAACACAATGTTTCTACAAGTAATACACACCCCAAACTTAATATTCAAAATATGTATTTTTTAATTTCTTAAAATAAATAAATACTTCGATAAAATAACATATTTAATATGTTTAGACTTTACGATATACAACAAAAGGAGACATCTCGTACACTGATAACTACGTGAGATTTATTATGGTTAGTGCCCAGCAAGTAAGATATTAAAGAAAGGAATCTCAAGAGATTAAAGGCCACATAAAACTACAGAAGTCACCAACAATAGTAAATCCATTCTATTATTGGTGAGAAAGAATCCTGTGATTTACGTTCCTGCTACAATGTGGCCATCTCAGCACATTATTGCCATACGCACTCCGTTTACAGCGTCAACAACAATATCTACGAGATACAGAGATACTGTTTCATAAGTGATGGTTTTTTTGTTTGTTTTTGAAAAAGAATTCTTTGAAATGTGTTCTGAAAAGTAATTAACTAATTTTTAAAGTATAGAACATTGGATTCTATGGTCATAAGCCATCGTTCAGTGAGGTTTATTATCCCACAATGGCACCAGTCTCTGATTTTTTATATACAGAATTAGGTGACACCCACTTGCACTCCTCCAATGTTATCAAAATTTCTTCCAAGTAGAAAATGGGCCAAGGATCGTAAAAGATAATAATGTGATAGTGCGAGATCATGGCTGTATGCTGGGTGTGGTAGCAGAAGTTTGATTCCTCCCAATTCTTGAATGTTTTCCATTGTTGTTCGCACAGTATGGGGTGTTGCATTGTCATTTTGCAATAGAACTCTACTTCGGTTAACTAATGCTGGGTATCCCGTCTCAAAATTTTATGAATTCGTTTCAGTTGATGAGAATAAATATCCGAATCAATCGCCTGCCTCTTTGGAACAAACTCCCAGTGAATCACACCTTCAAAATCCCTCCAAAATTACTTTAGAACCGAACTAACTTTTTAACGATGACTTAACAGATTGGCGAGGATCAAGTCATTGTTTCGGGAGATCATGGTTTCGGTAATATACCCATTTCTGATCAAAAAGTGACTATCCTCCTTACAAATCTACCATCCATCGGATTGCGAACAAGCTGACGATAGTCATCCAGTTCACGTTCAGCCTGTTGAGGTGTAAGTTCATGAGGTTCTGTATAATTTTTCAAGTGTTTAAATTGGCTATGTATGGTATTTTTTGATGCACCAAGTTCTTCCTACGGGTATCTTTGCTAATTTTCTCGTAAAACTTGGCGTGTGTCCTCAATATTCCATAGTTTTGGCTTTCCAGAACGTGGTAAATCCTCAGTGTTTTCCTCTCCATTGATGAAACTTTTGAACCATCGCTATGCACTCACTCACTCACTAACCAACACCTTCTCCTTCCACTTCACATATTCTTTGAGCTGAAATAGCGGATTGTTTCTGTGTTTTAGAAGAACTCTAAGTTGAAACTTTGTTATCTCCATTTTGTGATTGTTTATTAACAAATGAAGACTGATACATGCTCGCAATGTACGCAAAACTAGCCATGGCATCTTGAAAATAGCATTGCCAAACCAAAGAAATCCAATAAATATTTCAAAAAGCCAAAATCAGAAAACTGACATTACATATGAAACAACCTAATAGGTGTCTAAATATGACACCAGAATGATTAAATTCTTATAGAATCACTGTGTATAAGAGTCCACTAAATAAAGGGTATGTAAATAAAGAATTAGTTCAATATATATAACGCAACGAAAGTTTACCTTCCTCCGATATTATTTCATGTTGGAGGAGGTAAAATTAAAAAAAAAAAAAAAAAAAAAAAAAAAAGAAATTGACAGCCAGAGCTGCGCGAAAATTCGGTACTACTCGGACACATTCGGTTTGCCTCTTTCCGCGTGGTTTAGTACTCCCCAATTTTTATTTTAAGAAAGACATAATAGATGGATAAGAAATATATCCTAATACAATAAATGAAACGTAACGTATTAAGCCACATAACGCAACACGAAGTAATAGATCCGCTCAGTAATATACTCATTCAATTGCATATGCACCCCTGGGACGTTGTTGGATACTGAGGCGCGTAAAACGCACATGTGAGCTAAACAAGCGTAACGGTATGTATGGTACGAAAATTGCGTTTTGTGCAACTGGCAAGCTTTCGTTGCGATGCATGTGAAGGCTCACGGAAGCTTCCACTGAGCCCACGGTTGTTGCGATGCGGATTTTGTCATGACTCTGACGAGAATGCCTTTCTACTACTTGACTGTCCAGTAACTTGATGAGCTTCTGTCATCGCAAGTGTTAATCATAGGTTAAATTCTCAGCTACCGTATATACTCCAGGGCTGTCTAAAGAGAGCGATAGACAACCATCGTGTATACTCGATGTATACTCCCCATTTGTGGCTGGCTCCATAGCGCAAGGGAAGGATTGAGGAAGGCAGTGAAGATGTATGCATTACGACTATTGTTGTATCTTGCCGTCTCTTGCTGTACATCCACTTCTCAGTTGTCTTAGTCACCCTTGCTATATTGCCAGCTAGCTAGAGCAATCAACTCAGGTAGTGAAGTATACGGTGTTCAAATATAAGGCTTTAACTAAAAGTAACTTTATCTATATGGCATTCAAACGTAGTATGTTCATAATCTTGCAAAAACATAAACTGAGCGAACAGCACTCTAGGAACAGCTTTACGCCATGAGCGTCTTTCTCAGCTTCCTCATTTTACCAGAAGCTAATCTGTGCCCTTCGTATCACGTGATTTTTGCAGCCATCTTAAGAAGACAACAGACATCTGGCGCCATGCTACATACAGGAAGACCAGCTTGTTTTGTAACATTCAGGTTCAGTTCTTTGCCTAATTTATTTTCCCTGTGCGATTTATTTTCTGTATTGATTTTACTCGATCTAATTTATAACGGGGCGCCTTATTTCGCTTCATCTTGGAGCTATAAGCCATTTATCCGGCACTCCATACACAATGGAACCTAGGGGCTTACCTGAAATTTGAGAAAGGAAGTAATGAGAGTCAAATTATTGTAATAGATGAGAAATGAACCGCGTATATAATCAAAAACGGAAGAGATTCGAGCTTCACAAGTAATCGCCGAGCCAATTCGCTCTGTGCTATGTAAATTAATTGCTGTTTTCTATCAATTTCCCATCAGCATATTGCTGTAGATTCGATAATGGAGTAAGAGCAATTTGACCTCACCCCATTGACTCAGACCTGTGGTAAATCAACAGCAGAGTAACTATGTTATAAAGGCGTGGGAGTATGCAAAATGCCAATTAACTTGTGATGACAATGAATTAAATGAAATATATTAGTTACCACAGAGATTTATTTTGCATTTTAGAGTGCTGATTATTAGGCGCAGGGGCGTGTTTCTTACTGATAATTTTTAAACAATTAACAAATTAATTTTCTTGCTTTTTATAAACTTTCGCTATAATTTTGCAAAAAGTGCAAATGCATATATGTGTCCTTGAGTAAAAATCAGTTTTCAAAATAATTTGGACCAGGAACATTGAATGTTACATTTAAATAATATTCTGTAACAAATCTTTAACAAACTAATGTTAAAATATGTTATTTGTTCTATATCTTTTCATATAACTACGTAAATATTTGTAGAAATGCTATTATTTACTTATGTTGTTGTTGGTATAATGGGATTAATGAAATATAGTAAGTTTAATTAAATTCTTTGGCATTTGGTCACTCTGCCATGACTTTGAAACTGAGATCTCTTTATATGACAGAAAAGCAGCAGAAACAAAATAACGACTTCTCATTAAAAAAATGTATAATCAAATCTAAAAATGATTTACTTGAAAAACTGTATTTCACTTAAATTGATTGTTTTAGCGAAATCTAAATTTTTGTGCATCTATTACTTAGGTTTATCAGCACTGAAAAATTCATTTATAAAGAGGAGACCTTCAGATGTTTTTCTCAGACAATTTATTTTTCATAAAAATATCTTAAACATTATATTTTAATAGAATTTTGGAGAAAATTAGAATTTGTAAAAATCCTTTCGCAGTTTGAGGGATTTATATGAAAATATGCATAGAACAATCTTGGAATACCTTGAACTTAAATAGCAAGTTTGGTGTTTAAACTAAAACTTGTGTTCACATTAGGAACTCTTTCAAAAATAATTTATTTGCATTTATGGATTCCCAGAACGTTCATTTTCAATTAATCTCGATAGAAAATTCTAGGGTGGAATGCAATACCCTATCTACCTGCTAAGTAATTGGTAGGAATAGTAGACACCTTAACTTATCTTTAAAATCCTGTAAATGCCGCAATATCTGCAAATATTAAATTGTGTAGCTTATGCGAGGTTTAACAGTTTTTAAATTACATTTAAAAATATTAAGGTTTGGTGGGATATAATGCAGTAAATGCGAATGTTGTCAGGACGTTGAGAATATCGCAAATAACTGCAAAATTATGAGAAAAGAACAAATTTAATTTTTAATTTTATGGTACACCTAATTAAGGCTCCGAACTTGGGATCTGGTATGCCTTGTGGTCAACTGGGGTGCATACATAACGTACAGAAAGCGCATTATTCAGGACAGTTAATATCGCTGTTCACTGCAAGCATCCTTTTTTGAGTATATGAAGTTTACAATACCTGAAACCGAACATGGCAACACCGCCATCAAATCAGCGCTATTGCTAAAACATATCTCTAGACGCAAGATCGCGAATTTCGAACCATATTATGTTTTTCAAATGAGATGAGATCTGGACCGCGGCGAATGAGACACGTTTGTGTGCTTGGCGTTGCCACTTCGTCGTCCGCACTATTTTAATATGTCCCTCTCTACAAGTCTCTTTGACGATAGACGTTAGGGAACCGAACTGAAATATTGCAGTTATTGAAAATTACATTCGCATATTTTATGAAACTGGTTAATTTTATGCTTTGGATTCCCAACCTAATTACTTTAAGGGAAGTGAAGATGTATTTCTCTTAACTTGAGTGTTATATCATGCTTTATATGCACAAATAAATATCACCAAGTTTGTTAAAACAGCAATGATATTGTCATAATAGCTTATTTTTGTTCACTCACGAAGTGGTCCATGTTGTTAGAATAGTGTTTTGGACGTGTTACAATCCAGCTGCAAGTGACAGCAAATTTCACCCTTTTTCTGCTTCCTATATGTGGTTGTTAGTGACAAGGGAAGTTCACTAACCGTCATCAATTGATTTTGACAAGCTTAATTTTCCAATAATTAAAAGACAGCAGTTTCCGAGTTAATAGTCGGTGCTTACATAAATTAACACTTTTCAATGGCGAACTATAAATAATACAATACATTATTTGTTTTTGTCAGTCAGTCATGATTATTAAAATGATAAAATTTAAACTTCTCCTGTATTTATGAAGGTATTTTAAGCTTTCTAGATTAATGTATACGAAATGTAATCTGAATATGCCAAATATACCAAAATTATACATATTTCAGCAGACATAAAAATATAAATTGTAATTTATTTTACCTAATTTTGTACATAGACAAGTTGGATACACGTTATTCATCACATAAACCTCTCTATTGCTGTGGATATTTCTTTCATATCGGAATGATTGCCAGCAGGATTAACATTGTTATAACGAAATGCTAGCAGATGAATAAATCAATTAATAAGTTTCATATCTTAAAATCAATGCACAGTGGAAGATGTGCGAACTGCAATTTTACTAGAGCATAAGACTCAAATATGCTAGACAACCTAAAAGTTGAGCAAGGGCAGTTAGTTATACGTCTGTGTAGCAGGCAATTAGGCGTTCTGATAAATTCAGTCACAGGTCATTTAGCTAAACGTTCGGATAATTAGAACTCAGCATCTTTAGAAATCAGAGTGACATACAAATCACAATGATAATTCTTCAAACTGCCGAAAGCTTGCTTCAAACATCTCATTTATACTATGAATTAAATGTAACAATCAACTTAACTAGCATAAAATAAGACCTGAAGCTTTCCTGGCGACGAATATTTTCAATATATTCTCCAGAAGCAAGCAAGGTAAAAAGACGATTACAAATTGACGTTTCGGGAGTACACATCCCACCCATCATCAGGATATTTTCAAGAAATGTTATAGCTACTAAGTAGATATAACACAAAAATCAACAAAGAAAAAAAAAAGCATTACTATTAATCGCATCACTGAACAAAAGACTGTTTGCAGCAAATTAAGTGCCAAGTCAGGAGATGGCGTCAGTGTAGAAAACTAATTAGGCCAGAGAAACGTAACTGCTTGAGTTGATGATCAAGCTGTATAGACCTGTGCTTTTTACACCGATTGTTTACAATTTTAAGGCGGGATTCCAAGAGCAGCTGAACTGAAGTCCAGCATCAGGATTAAGCGTGCTCCTCTCGGAGTAAGCGGCCGAAGCCTCCTCAACTCTCCGCTCCCAGTAACTGTTGCATTTTCCCAAGATGTTCGTCTCCCGAAAATTGGCTCTATGGTCGTTATTAAAACAATTCTCTGCCAGCCCAGACTTCACAGGTTGTATTAAAAGAAGGCTCCGCTCATGTTCCTTTATTCTGGTAGCGATGGTTCTTCGGGTTTGTCCTATATACGGTGTCCCACATTCACAGGGAATGCGGTACACTCCCGGAACTTGGAAGTCCAGTTTGTCTTTCACTAGGCGCAACAGATTTTTAATCTTCGGAGGTGGCTTGTGGATAGTCCTGATGTATCTGGCGAGAATTGTGCTGATTCTGCCGGATAGGTTGCCGGTAAACGGGATGCAGGTTGTAGTGGTAGGCTTATCTGACGCTTGCTGTTTTTCAGGCTTTTCTTTCTTAGCTCTAGTGATCGAGGCTTCAAGTAAGTCTCAGGTGCTGTAATTCCTGTTTTAAGTGGCTGGGATCAGAAATAGACAAAGTCTGTGAACCAGAGTATTGAGAACTCCCAGTCGCTGAGACTTACATATGATGGAAAGACGGAGATATTGGAGATGGTATCTAAAATACCCCGTACGGGAAGAGAAGTTAATATCTTTCACCGATGAAAAGTTGTCATTCAGTAAATTACTTAGACAATGGCATATCTATTCATTTAGTTGAGAATTTAATATAGAATAAAATACATCAGCCAAATACCGCCGATATAATGTAGTAGTTAATGCAGTTGGCCTTGAAATTAGCAACTGAGAAACAGTGAAACAAACTAGAATAGAATCTGCTTGTAACAGCGTGACACCATATGGTAACAATGCCAAAATATTTGAACAACCAAGAAGTTTCTCTCTGCCATGAAAATCGTTAGCCTACTACGTTAAAAATATACAAACGAAGACACTGTTCAGCCAAATGTATAAATCAGTCAACTGACATTTTATAATTAAGGGCTCCAAAAATTTCTTTTCTGAAAAGTCGCAGACTGCCGTTTCCAAACCGGTAACTTGGTTGTCTGTGAATGGAGTTATTTACACTTGCATTTTGTTGTTAAAAGTCCGTGTATTTTGTGAACACCGTGCAGCTTTAAGGTTATTTAATAACTGTGAGGATAATTCCTCATCTTCCCCAGAGTCTGGAAGTATGAATGAGAGTGTGAATGTGTGCGTGATCTATTGATTAAAACCCAGCGAATACGAGTTAACACCTTTGACATGTTCCAAAGGAGAACGGCCGCCGATATGGTCATTGCAGTGCAAAGGAGGGGTATAAATGGAACAAATAAAAAATAACTATGAGACGAAAGAAACCGCAGAAAGCTAAAAAATGCTTTCAAAAAGTTTCTCGAGCATTCAAAAAGGTGATTTTGTACCTCTATATGGGTATTTATAAGCTATGCAAAATTTCCGTAATTTTAAATGCTGTTTCCATTCTGATTAAAGCAAATTAATTTCAATGTTCTAACAAGTACATTGAAATTTGTTCACAAAAAGCAAGACTGTACAAAACTTTCTTTGGAAAATATAGAATTGGTGTGTTTTCCAAGACTTAACAATTTAAAGCCAACTTATTCTGATGATACTAATAATTATAAAATAAATGCAAAGCAATCAAAGAACAGAAGAGTAATCAATACGTATGATATAACTTATTGATGAATTTTTTATCATCGTGCTTTCATGTAAAGCTAATCTAAAATGTCAAATGTTGACGGCTGCTGAGATTACCTTCAAACTTTATGTTTCAGAATCATTTTGAGTAAAAGTTGTTTTCATAACACAATTGCAAAGACAGTCTCGAAGGTGTAAAGTGGAACATGAACTTAAAACGCCGAAAAGTAGTTCAATGACATTTGTGGTACTTTTCGAGTTCTCTAACATCCTTGATTTAATTTTCAGCCAGCACGTCCTTCCTTTGAAACAGCAAACAATTCACGAGGAAGTTTTGATTCAGTAGTAAATGCACCAACTTCAGAAGAATTCCGCATCTTATTGAAGCGCGGCGTTTGACAAACTTTAGTCATTAAGGGAAGTTTATGATTGTCTTAAGGAAATTTATCATCACCATTGAACCAATATACAAGAGACGTTTGTGATTTTGTTAGCGCGCCAGTACATCAACAAAAATACCAAAAGCGCAAGTTAAATTTGATCCATTCAAAACACTGCTTAAAGCTTTACTCGCTTAGTAGACCACATTCTAGGGAAATTTTATGAACCAAATGAATGTAAGGATTTAAAGCGATCGTTATTTCCTTCAATTAGTTCATTATGACCCATTTCGCTTATAAAACTCCAGCTCAGAACTGAAGAATAACGCTTATGCATAGAGAAGTAGCATGCACAATATATATACTTAAATTTCCTACTTAATTAACCTGCTCAATTTTAACCTATCTGGAAAGGCCTCGGAGCGTAGAGGGCCGAAGGTTTGCTAATAGGATACATATAACTTCACTGAAATCCCATAAACAATTTGATTATTTGAACAACTCAAGAACAATTTGATTTACTATTCCATGGACATATGTAACATGAAGACATGACAGTGCCTTCAAGTCTATTTTGTTTAAAATGAGGTAATTTGTTAGGGAATAATTGCAATTGCACACGTTCAAACGCCCATTAATGACGGCATTCCACATTTCAGCTTTGGAAAAAGTTAAAGATAAGCAAAGAAAATCCAAATTTTAGAGTTTGTTTTTTTTCCTAAACAAAATTATATATAATTTAATCTAATAACAGGATTTCTCAAGAAATTCGTAATATATATTTTCATAGGCGTACTTTATTTCTGAAACAAAACATCATAGTTTTAGTTAAAATTGTGAAGACTCCTGTTCTAAGAAAATATAAAGATACCCAAGTTACTGCTGCCATGGAAATGTTTGTTTTGCGATAGGAGATTTCACAGAAAAGAGTTTTGAAATTAGGGTACCACAAAGAGCTTAATCAGGGTGTAAACTAGACATTAATTTTTGGGTAATAACAATACTTTGGTATCTATTACAAAATTCGGTCCTAGCACCGAGCGTACCCGCTTTCCTTGTGTCCCAGTATTGAGACAAATTAAATATTTTATTTGTTAACACGCTGTCAAATACCTGCTCCACCGGTCTGCCGGAATATCTTCCCAAGATGTTCTATTACATGTCAGTAAATTTACGGACATAGAACTATTGCTTTGTGGTACACTTAAAAACCTTCGGGCTAGGCTGGATTTGAACCCTTAAGCAAGCCAACTCAGCCACCCAAAATCATCCAGAAAGCAACGCATTGAGAACCAGCAGTTCCGGTAATGGCCATATCTCACATAGTCTTATATTCAAATACCGAAGTCATCTTTATAGGAGCTGTGCCATATCCACTTGAGACCTAGGACTCATTGCTCCCAATTAACTTTATGGCCATTGTATGTGATTGCTTTGTCGACAGCTGAAGGCCAAAATGACATTTGAAAGAGTGACTAGCGATCAAGTTGTTGTAAGAGATCCAAACGGCCATTACAATTACAGCAGTTTACATTTGCTGACTTTTAGACAGGGATTTAAAGCATTGCATTATTCTGGTAGGTATTTAAGAAAATAAGTATAATTATAATAAATAAAAGAATTATCTAAATTGAAAATATTGACAAGTTTAAACTGAATAAAATAAGAAAGGTAAAATTAATTTGAGCATAGGGTGTTGGTGATATGAAGTGAGATCCAAGGGCAAACAGACAGTAAGTTGTAAGGGAAAATTAAAACAGTTGTAATACAGATATGTCATTGTTAAAAGGATATGTGCTAAATGAATAGAGAGCACCAAATTTCTACAGATTATCTTATTAATTGTACTGCAGGTTATAATTAAGATAACATTGGATAGCAGAATGGGAAACAAGCGAAACAAGTTCCAAATAGATGTGAAATCACTTTTTCGAGCACGAGTGTAGAAATACCTGCCCAATAGGAGTGAAAATGGAAATAATTAGAAAGAAAAACAAAACAGAAGGTGAAAAGTGTAGATACTGTCAAAAAATAACAAACAGGGCAAATAAAGCCCGCCTCGGTAGCGTGGTGGTAGAGTGTCTGCCTCACGTTCAAAAGGTCCCAAGTTCGAAGCTCGGTCAGGGTGAGTTACCTGGATAAGGTTTTACCGGGGTTTTCCCTTATCCTGAAAGACGAATGTCGGGTAACTCTAAGCTCCATGGACCCCGGACGTATTGAGCATCATTTCACCCATTTCATTCATCGTCCGATATGACTAAATGTTGCAGGACGCAAATTACAAAAAAAGGCAAATAGAATTGAAATTAGATGTTTAGTACGTAACCGTTGTTTTGGTTTAGGCTCCAATAATTGTAAAATTATTAAAATATATTTAATTATTTAACCGTTATGAACAGATTAAAATAAATAAGAAAAGAAATTGTTAAAATTTAGTAGGTCATGAGATGACGCAACATGCAAGTGATATGTCGTGATGCTTTATCAATGGTCATTTTAAAAATGAGATTATGTAATGTATGACGTGGACCTGTAAAAATTAAGTTTGATTGATATTGATGGCAAAGAGAGAAGGAAAAATCAATAATTTTGGCAAAAGAGCTAGGAAAGAAAACGTCTTTTGATGGAAGAACTTTAAGGTGAACAGACGAAACTTTGTAACAGAGTTAATTATTGTTTTCTGTTAATTGTAATCAAGATATACAATACTATTGCCAATTTTTATACGAAAATTGTATAAATAACACAAATTAATTGAACAGCTTGATAATTTTAAAGCAAAAATAATGAATTGGTATCGAAGCTTATTCAGAAAATTTATCCTTTCACTCGCGACCACGTCTGAAAGTTCAAGAGTTCTCATAGCTCAGACTGAAGCAGATCCGGAGATATTTTTTATATACATCGATACATCTGAGTGCCATATTAGACCAAGAAGAGTTAGCAACTTGCGGCTTCGTCATCGTCTTCCCTGGGGGGGGCTGAATACAACCCACAACCCCAGTGACAACGCGGGACGACAACAGGTGAGAATAATCCCATTCCACATGATTGCCACAACGAGAGGCTTCGAGAACACCATCTTTCCATCTCCATAATTCCTGCTCAGGTAATAGACCAAAAATTATTTTAAATTTACGGTAGATAGTAGTACATTATCGGGATATTAAATGAAGGAAGTGCACAGGAAGTGTAAAAAGAAGGTAATACCTCTCTTAAATTTATAATATTACTATGATAGCAAATGAGTAGGAAATAGATACAATTTTCCTGTATTCTATCTCTCTATAGGAGATAAGTGACATTCTGCTAACTGGAGCTAGTGTACCACTCCTACTGGACCAGATTATTATATGTTATGGGGGTATTCGGCACGGAGGTTCAAACTTGGCCTATAGTTCATATGCCCCCAATTGGAACACCCCCGAGATGAAGAATGAGGCGAGAGGAGACACGGGACGGCCGTTCCAAGGAGCCACAACAATGTAGAGGGAAGGGTCCCTATAATTGCACGGTCACTACAATTTACCGGTAGGAAACTCCCCAGTAGGTCAGTTCAACTGACATCCCACCCACCGTAGTCCTGAAATAGCCCACTAGGTCGGCCCAGAGAACCGAGACCATTCCACTAGAGCAGGAAGTGTTTACCAAGACTATGTCCTGGTTGCTATGCAACGTCGAGACACCTGCCGACAGTTCTACCCGAAAGAGGTCATAAGATGAGAGATGATGTAAAATGAAATGGAAATGAAAGGCACGGACAAGAAATTCGGCGAATGTGATTAACCTACCCAGCATTCACCAGGTGACCAGAGGGAAAAAACGAAAACCCCATGGGTCAGGAGGCCGGCCACGGGAATCAAACTCGGACCTTCTGAAATCAGGCCACAGAGAAACCGACTGAATCATCCCGCTCCTTCACCAGTATCAAGCCCTCACCCTACAGGCATAAAGTAGGTTATTTCATTCAATGTTGTAAATTTTAACCACTTAAATATTAAGGATTAAGAAGAAATCCTAATCCAAAACTTCCGATAAATGTGCAGAGCTTCGCTAAATGATCAATCAGCCAAAAAGCTCCATAAATTTGCATGACCATTGCAATTGTCCTTAATCATTCAAATGCACGTTCTACGGTCCGAAATGTTCATTATCACTTCCCATTATGGAAAACCAGTACCCTGTCAATTACCGGAGATAATTAATTTACTCCCATAAAACCTACAAACGTCAAAAGTAAATGGACCCTCGTTTTGTTCACACAGACTATAGGATATACATTCACATCTCCTTTATTATTGTGGATACTGAATTGAAACGAGCAGTCCAATTAAAGTACTGGATAAAGACTAGAATTTCCTGCATTTGGCTGTAATGAAAGCCCTGAAATAAACTTTCGTACATGACCTTTTCTGTTATAGCTTTAAATATAAATTACATAGAAGCTTGAAAAATATTTGCTAACATACTTCAGTCATAAAACTAGGTTTCTATAGATTTATCAAGCATTTAGTTGCTTCGCTTTCAAATGTTTTCCGCCAAGTTTGATTTTTTCACACATTTCATTTAGTAGTTGATAAATTGCAGTATTTATGTTAGCATTATCTAAATGGGAAGTTTTATATGAGATGAGAAGTAATTTACTGTATAACTGGAATAAGTGAATATTGAATGTGATGTCTTTCAATTAGAACAAGGGTTTCGTAAATAAATCCAAATGGAAGGAACAATGGAAATATACCTTAATGGGACAGGGTTTCCTGAGGTTTTGGGACGAATATGTGATTCTTTCATTAACAAAAAATTAATCGATTTTTCCTATTTAAGGGGGAACGTATGCAGATATTCAGGGTCTTACATAAACAGCCATAACATCAAAAGTTTTCAAGTTAGAAAAGTTAAACCTAGTACACTGATTTAATATAATACAGTTGATATGCACAATTTTTTCATAATTTTCCATTGTTTATAACTAATGCTACATATTTTTTCTATATTCAGAGATATTTACAAACAAAAGCCCATTTTTTAAAAATTCACATATGCTATCTTTCTGAAATTTGGTATGTTATTTTAAAACACACTAAAATGAATTTGTTGGATTGAGATTTCTTATTGAAGCTGTACAGAATTTAAAAAAATGGTAATCATATGCATCCTTTAAAAAATAAAATAATTTCATATATTTTGTATCATCACATTCCATGTAGAGCTTAATCTTAAATTCTAGAACCAACAAAATGTTCATTGTGGCATAAGAAAGCTGTGTGCTAAATTGCATCACTGTAGATGAAGTAGTTTGAGAGGAAAATGGGTAGAAGTTGTAGAAAGTGCAAGTTTCGGGGAAAGGCAATTAAAAATACAATAATTATTCAGTTTGCCTTTTTATTTTAAGTCAGAACTTCCCATATCCATAGTCTGTATCCTCATTCTGGTCTTCTTCAGCCTTTCCTTTTACTTTCCTCTTCGGTCTTGCTTCTTTCTGCATTAATTCCATATCTCTTTCTGCACCAGCAATGCGAATGTTGTCGATACTCTGCAAAATCGTTTCCATAAACACGCCAGGTTGATACACTAACTGATTAAACATTAAACACTATTGCAGCATCAAATGTAGCAATTTGCACCTCTATGGAAGATACAAATGATGTTTTGGGACACCTTTTCCATATCAAACTGTTGAGGCTTTCATTTGGGTTTTGTGTCTCTCCATAGAGACATTTTAGCAAATCTGGGTGTGCTAAGAATTGGTAGGTGGGCTTAATAGATTCCAAGACAGCTGATGGAAGACTATGTGTTGCTACTATTCTACTACACAACGCTAGTGCATTTAATTTTTAAAGATACATACAGACCACATACAGTCATAATATTTTGGTGTTTGATAGCTAACACTGTATACTATTTTACAAAACAATAAAAAACATAGATTTTTTGAACATTTTCCCGTACGTCCCCCCCCTTAAAAGTGGCATATTTTGTTATTCTCCGACATTTTTTCAGCATTTGAATTTGAAAGTGTACAGAAAGTATTTAAATACTCCCTAGATGTTATTTTCTTCCTTCCTCAAAACTGACCCTATCTTCAATAAAATACACTTGCGAGGAAATCTACTTCAGATTATTACGAAATTTGTAATATAAGCTTCTTAGTGTCATTAATTCATACCTTGGTTTGGGTTTTCTTTGGATATGGTTTGTTGAGCACATGTCAGTAATTATTGAAATTATATTAATTTAAACAAAAATAAATAAACTGCAAATATAAAATCATCCTCTAAATTTTTGCATTCGTAACACTAAAAAATTCAAATTTTATTTAAAAATATGCGTAAAACACATTTACCAAATATGATATTTGAAAAATGAAATTAGCTTCAAAAGCAGAATTCTTAATTAAACAATTAACAATGTGAAACTAATTTTACTGTATTTTAGGATAAATATTTAAACAAAAGCATACTCAGTCTTCAAAGAGACCTCTGTAGCGTAGCTGATAGCTGTCACACACTCTAGAGTAGTGATATTTGACATATTTACTGTGCATATTCCCAAATTTTACAATTTACAACTTTAGGCTACATTTACTTTTCTTTGCCTTGTCGCTACCTTGGTTTGAATGACACCCTGGTCCTCTGCTCTGCCAGGTAGCTCTTAACCTCCATACCTCTTTGTTACTCAATTATTCCCATTCTTCCCCCTCATCTTCCTTTTTTATATTCTTTACATTTATGGCCCATTTGTCTTTTACTTTCTGCAAGAACTTACCAATACTTCTTACCTTCTTTTCCTCCCTGTGCGTTAACATTATTATAGCTACTATCCTCTTCTCTACTTTCTCCCATTTTTCTTTCCAAACCTTTTTTCTCCACATCGAAACCTCCTCGCATTCTGTTACACAGTGTTCTATGCTTTCTTTTCCCCCACACAATTCACAACTTCCCTTTTCCCTAACTCTTATCCCTCTTAGAAATATTATTCCTCTACTCATCCAAGCTAACCCTTCTCTCTCTCTCTTGTCTATTGCAGTAATCTACATATACTTCTCGTCCCCAATTTCCTTTTATTTGCCTGTAAATTTGTAATGATTTAATATTGTCTAGATTTCCCCATATTTCCTGTCTTTCTATAACTTCTATTCTGCATTTTACTAATTTACCAGCATCGCTTATATTCCTTTCCTCTAATCTCCATATATTTCCCATTCCTATTTTTTCCATTATTCCTCCTATCTCTGTCCACCAACTATTTGAGTTCGCTAATCTTTTTTTTTTTTTTTTTTTTTTTTTTTGCTGTCTCATGTGTAATTTCATAATTTCCTCTTCTTCTTTGGTCATTATTCTTTCCATTATTATTCCATTTCTTCTTGTCTTTCCTAATTCTGCTGAAGCTACTTTACTAGGTGCTGATCTGGGTAAGCCTAGTAGACCTTTACAAAATCTTCTGTAGTTTTGGTCCACAGGTTTGTTTACCTCTGTACCCCCCTAGATCTCCACTGCATACAACTTTTGGATTCAACTAGTGCTTCATACATTCTTTCTAACCACTTGGTTGTCATTTATAGCTTATATTTGCATATTCTTATTCCATTCATTGTCGCCCTTCCTTTTGCTTCAATTTTTTTCCTGTGTGCTTCCCGCTTTCCATTGTTATTCAACCTTACTCCTAAGTATTCAAATTCATTGACCACTTCTACCCTTTTGCCATTTAGTACTCACTTTTCATTTGTTTTTAGTTTAACTCCCTTCTTTAAGACCATAACTTTCGGCTTATTTATGTTTATTTTTATTCCCCGCTCTTCACAAAATGTCTGTATTTAATTTATTGCCTTCTGCAATCCTACTACCGTTATAGATCCTTCCATATAGCAGTCCAGGAATTTCTTTGTTTGCTATTACCGCAAAGTGCTGATTTCCTTCTTTAGCCTTGTCTATTATTTAATCTATAAATAAGTTAAATAAACTCATTTTTCATCCTTGTCTTAGGCCTGTCTACTGTAATATCTGTAATCACATTTTTCTCCCACATTATGCTAAACTTCATCCCTTCATAGATTTTCTCTACTTCTTTTATACATTTTCTACTTATCCCTTTCATCCTCAATTTCCAAACTGAAGCTTTTCTGTTTATCCTATCAAAAGCTTTCTCAAAGGGCATATATACCCTTCCTCTCTTCTTCCTGCGGTATTTGTCTAGTGTAGTCTTTATTATGAACAGATTATCTATTGTCCGTTTTCCTTTCCTGAAATGGGGTTCCAAGTTCAAATCTTGTTCTGGATAAATCTTTCCTTTAGTGCTCTCTCTCATCCTGAAATATGAATGCCTGGTAAATCTAAGCTCTATGGAATCTGGGCTCATCTAAGCATCATTTCAGCCATTTAATTCATGTCATATATGCCTTAACGCTTGG
Organism: Mantis religiosa; assembly: GCA_030765055.1. Lineage (NCBI taxonomy): Eukaryota > Metazoa > Arthropoda > Insecta > Mantodea > Mantidae > Mantis > Mantis religiosa. The sequence goes on along the minus strand of CM060955.1, from coordinate 143,044,491 downwards.
GAACGTAAATTAGAAATAAAATAAAATGTATAAGAAGTGAATTCCGTTATCTTTACACGGCCATGAAGTAGAAACAAAAATTATTATACATTAAAGGCTAATGATGTCAGATAAAACAAAGTGTGTAAAATACCTTTCCGAGATAAAATAAAGTTTCAAATGACATTTACAAACTCTTATAATTACCTATTTGTGATGCAAGAGTTGAATTGCTTTGATTAACTAAAATACAGAAGTTTCCTCATCTTGTGAGACCCTCGAATTGATTGTATAAAATAAAACATATCATTGAGATGAAATGCCGTCGTATTCCACCCTGAAGGGTACTTAATATCAAAACAAAGAATGTGGAAGTTCTCCTCCTAGCGCATCCTTAAGGTACCCAAATAAACTTCTGTAAACAACACTTGAATTAATGTCAATATCTCAGCCTAATTGGGAACAGTAGCTGCACTTTGGTGAAGACTTTCTTACTCTAGTGCCATCTACTGCTGCTATTTTTAAAGGTCGGAGGTTGAAAATGATACGGTTTAGTATTAATAAACTTACAAAGAACTTAGCAAAAGAAATGATCTTCCAAAAAGTATAGGGTTGGGTGCAGCAAAACTACGAGAACTGTCAGGGTCCAAATAATGTAACTATTTAATATAAGTGAGAGCTAATTAACAAAAATAAGAATAGGGTGTAATATTTTGGTAATATTTAGGTATCAAGTGATGTTTTTAAAAGTTAAAATAATTTATAAAAGCTAAAACGACATTTTATATAAAGTAAAGATGACAAATTTATTCTAATATTACAAGGAAAGAACATTTGTGTGAACTGGGAGGCAGGAGACTCTCCAAAAGAGTTCAAGAGTTTTTATAATCTTTTCAGCCTTACAAAGCCAATTTATTTTAACAGAGAGTAACTAAAAGAAACCTAATTTCTGTTTCATAAACTGCAAGAGTTTCAAACAATGTTGAGACTATAAAAAGCATGTTTGAAAGCTCACTTATGAGGAAGGCCTTGACTTTTAGTTGCAAATGTAATGAAGTAAAAGAAATAGTTGCAGTTGCCGTAGAGAGTATAAATAGCTGCCAACTTCTCAGAACATATAACAAATGCCAGTTATATTTTACTGCAATGAATATTCATAAAACATATGCTGTAATACTTGAACAAATAGAAGACAAGAGTTTAGAAAGAAGACAGTAGATCCTGGGTTGTAATGTGTTCCTTTGATTCTGTTTTTCAAACACTGGTTGAACCGGTGAAATTCGTACCGTCAATAAAAACGGTTTGAACCTATCTATATAAATAACACAAATTCGGATTAGTTAGTTATTTATTCTGCAACTGGGGGTGAAGTTTAAATACAAAACAGTTGCAGTATGGTTAGACAGTTTAAAGCTTTCTGATGAACAATATTTTTGTCTTTTTTGTGCTGCATAAATATACAGAGTGTTACAAAAAGGTACGGCCAAACTTTCAGGAAACATTCCTCACACACAAAGAAAGAAAATATGTTATGCGGACATGTGTCCGGAAATGCTTAATTTCCATGTTAGAGCTCATTTTATTACTTCTCTTCAAATCACATTAATCATGGAATGGAAACACACGACAACAGAACGTACCAGCGTGACTTCAAACACTTTATTACAGGAAATGTTCAAAATGTCCTCCGTTAGCGAGGTTACATGCATCCATCCTCCGTCGCATGGAATCCCTGATGCGCTGATGCAGCCCTGGAGAATGGCGTATTGTATCACAGCCGTCCACAATACGAGCACGAAGAGTCTCTACATTTGGTACCTGGGTTGTGTAGACAAGAGCTTTCAAATGCCCCCATAAATGAAAGTCAATAGGGTTGAGGTCAGGAGAGCGTGGAGGCCATGGAATTGGTCCGCCTCTACCTATCTATTGGTCACCGAATCTGTTGTTGAGAAGCGTACGAACACTTTGACTGAAATGTGCAGGAGCTCCATCGTGCATGAACCACAATGGGGTATTTTGACAATTGTCTGCACGAATGATTTCAATTTACATTTTAAGAGAAATACTAAAATGAGCTCTAACATGGAAATTTAGCGTTTCCGGTCACATGTCCACATAACATATTTTCTTTCTTTGTGTGTGAGGAATGTTTCCTGAAAGTTTGGCCGTACCTTTTTGTAACATCCTGTATAAACATGATGGTTTATCCGAAGCGAACACGCGACGTATAGTTGTCTATGAAACAGGGAAACTCCAAGTTGATTCCGCAAACTTCTAACGACTTCCCTTGGGATTTATTTATGGTCGTCACAAAGGCTAAACGTACGAGAAATTAGACGCTTAAAACCAAAAGGTGAATCCATTGAAATCATCGGAATATGCGGGATCACGGTATTCTCTCCTTTGAAGTATCCCTTGATGATTGTTGCCTCAATGACGTATTCATTAGCTTTTTCACACTTAGTCTCGTTCCGTTGCACAGTCGTGGTTGATTAATTTACGTAGCATTATCACAACTGACCGTACTTTTAATTTTAAAACTGTAAGGTGGAAGTCCAAGCAATTCTAATGAATTCAAAAACTCTGTGGGTTATTGACTACGTCACCTAGTTTATAACTCTCAACTGATTTGTACGAAAACAATTCCCCCTACTAAACAGACACTCTAGAACGCAATTCTGGCATACCAACATGATTATTAGCTTCCAGCTGCTATTGAGAGCGGTCAGCACGTGACGTATCTTGTCGCACATTTGACTGACTTCTACGACCTAAGTCAGGTCACCTTCACCTTGGCATAATAAAAATGTTTCCGCAAACTTCACAAAGTCACAAAGGAATTGACTTAATTTTGTATCAATTCAATTCACATTCACGAATTCACAAACGCAAATTATAAATAAGTTTTCCAAGGATTCCCCACTATTTGACAGCAATTGTTTGTGGTCAAATAATTATAGAAAGATATATCATCATAATGCCACGGAAAATTTTTCAGTCTTGATAACAAACGATGAACGTTATTTAATAAAAATATGGTAAGTGAAATATCTAAGCACTTTGGCAAGAAGTGGAATATCTTTCTAATTCGCAATGCTTTTGTTTGTTGAAAATAAAAGAAAGTGCATACATTCCATAAACGTTTGCGTGTGCACTTTTATATTTGGTTAATAACCCGGCCCATTACAGTTTTAGGGTTTTTCCTCACCTTTTAAACTTTCCTTGGACATTTGCAAATATTTCAAAACAAACATTAGGCAATTCGGTTCAGCCACTCTCGAGGTTTAGTCAGATTAACAAACGTCAATTCATTGATATATATAAAACTTACGAATCAAAATTGGTACAGAAGTTTGAAAGTTAATACAAAAATATTATCTAAAAGAGCTCGACAATGTCAACTAAGAGAACTGTTATGGTGAGGATACAGAAATCAAACTTTTGCTTCATTTTCTTCATTTCAAGTAGTCAGTATTATACAGATATTGTAATTATAAGGCGTATCGCACAAGATTTACCATAAAGTCCTCTGGATCGTGTTACAGTAATTTAATAAAGTTGAACGGGGGAGGATGTGAAATTATTTCTCACTAAGGTTATAACCATAAATTTAGTTTTACAACATCGGAGTAGTCAATAAATGTTTAGTAAAAGAAAATGTACACTGTGTTAAGGAAAACGAAACTTAATAGGTGTTAGAAGGTGGAGTTCTAAAACAAATAAATAATACATTGTTTAAATAAACTTAAAGATAATTAAAGTGTAATACAATTAAACCATAGAGGAAAATTACATTTGAGAAGAATATATTAGGTGCTGAGTAATAAAATATTTACATGAAACTTAATTATTTCAGGACGTTATAAAATATAAGAGCAAGGAGAAGAACCTTAAGGATATTTTCTATACCATGTAAACATCTATGTATACCAGATATTAAATTAGTTCCAAAACAGACGAATGCATTTATAATTAAGATAAAAGTAGACGTTAGGGGTCTTAAAAGATTTTAAGAATTACTAACTAAAGTCAAGTTTTATGCTTTGCACTTGCAGCTTCAAAAAGAGTCACTCGGCTATCTTAAAGATGTACCTTCTGTAAGAAGTTTATTTAAAGAAGACGAAGCTTCTTATCACTTAACGAGCCATCTATACAAGTGAAGACTGCTCTCACTTTGGTCTCCGAAAGGACCCTTCTGAACTTCAAAAACAGTCAAACGTCTTCAATATACTCGTCGACTAATCTTAGTTTTCCTTCCTTACCAAGAACATTATCAGTCACACATTACTTTCACCTCAAAATTTAACTCAAAATGTCAAAAGTAATATTATTTGAATTATTTTTTATATTTAGATACACTTTATATGACCTCAGGTTTATCAATAAACAAAGATATAGAATTGTGGAAAACGTCGGCAATAGCCTCGGATAAAAAGTAAAAAGAGAGACGTTTTGGGATATGATATAAGAGTATATACTATTTATTTTGAATTAAATACTTAAATGTTATGCCTAAGTTATAAATTAGCAGTCTTTTAAGTAGTTTCTCTTTTTGATCAAATGAAATGAAATTAAAAACGGTAAATTATGCACATTTATCCTGTACTGATGTTTCACACACTTAAGCCTATCTATTTTAATCAACATCAAACAAGTTTTCAACAATACATGCAATTAAGTTATCACTGTAATTGTAACATAAAAAGCTATACTTAAAATACGAATATGTGTAAGTCTACGTTTTAGAAGGTACAGAAGTGTAATTAGTAGAAATCTCAGGAAAAAACGAACCCAGTTTATATTGTGATATTTATATTGTGATATTGTGAAATTAAAGGTACAGTTTGCAGAAATTCAAAATACTCTTTATTTACAAAGAAAGGCTCTTGTACAATTCTTATCTCAGCAGAATGACGTAAGACACACCAATATAGTATCTCATGGCTTCTGCACATGTAAATAAACAAAAGAATTCGCTTTCAAATCACTACTCATTTATCAGTGCTCTACTCGCAACCGGATACAGTTTAAATCCCCACATATACGATAAACACCCTGCTAACTCTAACTGCCGTCTGCACTGCACAATTGCAACTAGTATCTCAGCTCCTCCCGATACTGGCTGCTAGCAGATCTAGCTCACCATTTATACACGATTAGCTCTTTCACGAAGGCTGGCGAAACTTCCCGAAGCTTCAGGGACCCTTGTGATGGCGAAGGAATTGTCCAGACAGTTCTCTGGCTCTTCCTCACCCCACCCCGCCTCTCCGTGGCACATCACTAGCGCTGCGTGGGCCAGTCTGTGGGTGTGGCTTGGCGCTATCTGTCTCTTTCTTTTCCTGCCAGCTGACTTCGGCCCGTCGCAAAAGATGCACCACGACAATATGGAAAACCTTATTAATACTATGTACAATGGAATGTTCCTTAAATTTTAGCTAAAGAACGTATCTGTATTCAAATATTAGCAAACAACTTAAGCGCTGTTAATATTGGAATAAAGCGGAGTATTACTACGTTCATGAATATTTACATGCCGCATTTAGTGCCAAAGCACTTCGTTATTGAGTTTGAAAGCGAAATATGACGTATGTGTATTTAATTTTATACACTAGTTGAAATACTGTTATTTTATGTTACATCGTAAATATATTTACCTCCTACGTGGAATGCAATACTCATTGAAGCTCTTATTTCTTTTTTACAATATCATCGAGTACTTTCCTTGCTTGCTCCTACAGTATACTCGCTGGCAGATGTTTTATATTTCTATGGCATTGTCTTTATGTATTCATAGTCAATCGAAGTGGGGATTGTGATTGGGAGTAAGCTCAGTAAGCTATGCGCTAAGTCGTAAGTTCAAATACGACTCAGATAAGCATTTTTATTATTTTAATGTTTCAATCATAGTGAATATGTATTGAAGTACACAGTTACTAGTGATATATACCTATAACACTTGACACTCGCAACTTTGTGGACTCAAACTTCTAAGAAATTTTAGCATGCCCTCTATCGAAAGGGAAGAAAGCCCAGCGATCTCATGTCTACATTTGCAACACGTATAAGAATTTGAACCTGATAAGGGGCATCTAATCAAAATTAAGCGCTCCTTCATATCCAATGCATAATGGGATGTTGAGAATTGAGGCAGTTATGAGGGCGTCCATTTATAAAACTCAAACACTATTTTACACCCATTTTCGAGATTTTCTCGGGAAACAAGCCAGGTAAAAAGACGATTAGAAATCGACGCTTTGGGAGTGTACATCTCTCCCATCAGCAGTAAAAGTTATAATCAAAAATGTATCACTGGATGCAACACAAATATAAACAAAGACAGAAGACTATCAATATTGGCATCACTAAACAAAAGACTGTATCAGTAAATTAAATGCCAGGTCAGGAGATGGCGTGAGTATACAAAATTAATTGGGTCAAAGAAAGGTAACTACTTAATGACCAAGCCGTGTAGATCTGTGCTTCTTAAGCCGACGGATTTCAATTTTATCACCGGTTTACAACTGAACTGAAATCCAGCATCACGATTAAGCGTGCTCTTCTCGGAGGAAATGGCCAAAGCGTCCTTAACTCTCCGCTCTCAGCAACTGTTGCATTTTGCCAAGATGGTCGTCTCCCGAAAGTTGCCTCTATGTTCGTTATCAGAATAATGTTCTGCCAGTCCAGACTTTTCAGGTTGCATTAAACGAATGCTCCGTTCATATTCGTTTATTCTAGGTTTTCGGATAAGATCTCGAACATATTCATCGCCAGGAAAGCCTCAGGTCTTATTTTAATTTTACACTTGTCAACGGCGCTCTGCCGGATAATGTATTGCATTTTCTCGCTTCCTTTAGATCACACTATTGAAGTGACAGTGAGAACTGTACGGAATGACAGTGTATTAAATTATAATTTCATTTTATTCTAAACTTGGGTAACTTTAACCTTTCTTTCTCCCTCCCTCCCCTCCCTCCCCACCCTCTCCACCCTCCCTCCCTTCCACCCTCCCTTCCTCCCTTCTTCCCTTCCTCCCTTCCTACCTCCCTCCCACCCTTCCTCCCTCCCTCCCTTCTTCCCTTCCTCCCTTCCTACCTCCCTCCCACCCTTCCTCCCTCCCTCCCTTCCTCCCTTCCTCCCTTCCTACGTTCCTCCCTTCCTCCCTTCCTCCCTTCCTCCCTTCCTCCCTTCCTCCCTTCCTCCCTTCCTCCCTTCCTCCCTTCCTCCTTCCGTCCTTTCTTTCTTTCTTTCTTTATCTTTTCCTTTTGAATTTACAGCCTCCAACGCTGTCATATCGGACGGTAAATTAAATTGGTTAAATGATGCTGAAATGATCCTGCGGTCCATTGAGCTTAGAGTTACCTAACATTCATCTTTTAGATAAGTAAAAATCCCGAAAAATCATTACCTAGATAACTCACCCTGATCGAGATACGAAATCCGTACCTCTAGAATGTGAGGCAGACACGCTACCATCCACGCTATAGAGGCGAGCTCTTTTCTGTTCAACTCCCTTTAACAGTCAAAACTACAACCTGCACAGTGAGTATACACCAATTACGTAGAAAAGGTTTGTAGGTGTGCATATTTAACACTGAAAGGAGAAAGTTTCGTGTGCAATAAACATCTCCACCACAGCAGTAAATGTTTGTGGAGAAATGAAAACATGTTGGTCGCCATCTCAGCTCCAGAACATACAACATCGATAACAAATTCCAGTCTCCTGAGGAATGAAGAAAAATGAGCTTTTTTCCCTGCTGCATACAGTTTTAATTATCTGGGAACACGCTGGTTTCCCCTGCACTTCATTAATGAGAACCTCACTGCTGTTTTATAGATACTCCACTAAAGAAAAGGTAACAACAGCAATATCTAATTCATATAATCAATATTCATAACAAACGTTTGTTGTAAATAAAATTACCTTGAAGAAGAAAGCTTATGATGAAATTTCATTTTTATTTTTCCCTATATATGGTTTAACTTATGCTCCGTAATGATTGTTTTAGAATATTAGGAATCTAAGCGGCAGGTTATGAAACAATCAATTTTAAACAATTCTATTCTACTTCCGGAATGTACGCATCCGTTGGGCTGCAATCACAGCTCCCTCTGCTTCCTGTACTACAAAATATTCTAAAAAGTTATAGCCTTCTATTTCGTTAATTGTTACACAGCTTCATTATCTGTTTATATATTCGTCGTAAGTATAAATAAATTCAGATGATTCACCGTCTAAGATGTCCGAACACTATTTGAAGTAACTTGTTTATTACAGAATAAGCTTAAACAAACAAAACCCAAAAACGAGTATTTCCGATTTGGTATGCCAAAGTTGATAATGCAATTACATTGACAATTGGAATAAACTGTATCTTCCAAATGTTAATTAGATGCCAAAATGGTTCTAAATATTCTGTAAAACATGTTATTGGGTAGAACTGTGACATTTGAGGATTAAGGAGAACAATAAATGAAAATTCATCAAATTGACAAAACAAAGTTCATATTCGGAGTCTTTGGAGGCCATGACTTCTAGTGAAAAATGTGATTTCTGACTTCCTCAATTCATGTATTCATCACAACTGTCACCTATAATTAAAATGTATTCAACTACGAATACTGTTCAATAAATAATGATCATAATTTTTTCATGGTCATAATTTTTCACACTAAAATTCAATCATATTATATTTTGTTAGTTTAACGTGAAACAAACACGCCGTAGTTGTTTCATTGTTGGTACTCCTGGTTCCCGAAGGTAAGAACCAGGCAAGTTAAGACATGTTCAGCATCGCCTACCGCTACAATGGAGGTTACATGCAGTTAAAGTTGATGTTAGAGGAAGATCCGGAGTTTCTTTCAAACGTAATCACTGGTGATGAAATTTGGCTACATCATTTTCATCCTGAGAGCAAACAGCAAAGCTCAGTGTGGAAATCTCCTTTATCACCAACCCTCCAAAAAGCAAAAGTGGTTGCTTCTGCTGGGAAAGTTATGGTCATTTCATTCTTTAATATTCATGGAATGGTTTATAAGCATGTTGTACCTGCACACACATCAGTAACTGGACAGTGCTACAGGGATGTTCTGAAAACATTGCAAGTCCATATCAGGCGCAAAAGACCACATTTCCCTGCAGCAAGTTAGATGTTGCACCACGATAATGCGCGACCGCATATTGCCTATGTTGTTGCTGAATACTTTGAAAAAATCAACGTGAAGTGCATCCCTCACCCTCCCTATAGTCCGGATTTAGCCCCCACGACCTTCTTCTATTCCCTAACTTGAAGAAACGTGAGAGCCATTATCCATCATCAGAAGCAGTGGTGAAGGCTGCGGAGGCGATTTGAAGGATCTCTCAAGAAATGTTTTCCAGCATGTCTTTGAAGACTGGCAGAAACGCTGGGACCAGTGCATCACATTCAAGGGAGAATATTTTGAGAAGGACCATAAAAATTATGAGAATCAGTAAAGGTACGTTGTCAAAAAAATTGGGATCATTCTTTATTGAACAGCCCTCGTATATCTTGTGTTAATCAGATTTTATTACAGTTTATTTTTAATACACACTTTTTGTATTTTACTATTATTTAAGTTCAACCCTGTTATGTTATTGTGACTTTGTTGTTTCGTAGAATTAAAAGTCTAGTTAGCAGAAATTCAAAATGGTCTTTATCTGCGTAAAGAAGCAGTTTGTACACCCCTTGGCAGCAGAATCCCGTAACGTAAACCAACACTGTCTCTCGTGCATCCCCCACATAAACAACCAAATAATTCACCTTTAAATCACTACACGCCCATGATTATCAGTTTTTGACTCTCCAGGTACAGTTCAAATGTCCACACAGACAATAAACTGGCTCGCAACTGCAACTCCTGGCAGCTCCCTGCCGACTGATTCACGACAACTCTCACTGCCGCATTTATAACCGTGCCGCTGTTTCTCGAAGTCTGCCAAAATTTCTCGACAGCTGTCAAAGCTTCATGGCCTTTCGTGACGCAGCGGGAACGTTGAGACTATCTTCGTCTCTTTCTCTGTTGCTCTCTCTCTCTCGGCAAGTGCGCAGCGCTCTTCGGTCCGCGGGCGTAGCTTGGCGCTGTCTGTCTCTTTTACTTCCCGCTTCTATCTCTCTCTATGCAACAGCAAAATGTCTCGCGACATTATGATGCATCTGTATTTCTACTTACATCACTATTGCTCACTGTAGTGTATGAACTTAGTTTTGTTCATTATTGTATCTGTTTGTACTGTTTGTTTAACATTTCATTGTTGTCTCAATAATGTATTAATTCTACTGTGGTCACTGATAACCTTAGTTGTTGTAAAGCGACCTCAAATAAACGAAAAAAGTTCATATTTTTAGGATATTTTGACCCATTAATCCGATTTTCTTCAAACTTTCGCTTAAATAGTTTCTCGGAATGAACATTACAGCTATGTGACAGTTAAAATACCCTAAAACTTAACTATATTTTTACAAGTCTTGAGTAATGTTAGCTGCGCACGTTATTTTTGCAAATTATGTAGTTCATGTTCAAATGTACTCTAACAAAAAAATCATTAGCAGAAATGTTGCCCTTCACAGTAACTTTTTCTCTATACTTTTTCTAGGTTGTAATATTTTATCATTTTCCAGCACTTAAAATGATCTTTACGGTGTAAGTATTTATATTTTTGCAAAGCGTCGAAAAAGGTTGCTAAATGCAGTCATTAATGTAAAATATATGCATTACGTCATCAAGCTCACCCTAGTTTCAACAAATTAGGTCGAAGTCTACTTCTTAGCACATTTATTTCCTAAATCAGTAACAAACATTAACCAGATATATTGATTAAAGTTAGGAAAATCTCAATTATTTGTACAATGTCTTAGTACAGCGTATATGTCATGGTCGATTTAACCTACAATGACCAAACTTTGCAGCTACACTTCTTCATACACACGTCGGAAGTGATAAAAAGGTCAAAATAATCAGTAAAGTACTTTGGATTACGAAACATTTGCACGTCGATAATTCTAAAACCCAATAACGGCAACAAATATTAGAAGATAACGTTGAACTTCAGCTAGAACAACACTTTCTTTTTCAATGAGATATGAGGCCAAGAGAAAGTTTTCCAATTCTCCCAAGTTGCTTGACAGAAAAAGAAAGAGGTGTAACTGTTATCGGTATATTTGTTCTGTTACACTGGAACTTCTGCTACCCCTTTTAAGAGAAAGTTTAAAGAAATCTTTAGCAGGTCAATGCTGCGATAAAATTTATGTGGAAACTTTGTACAGAAGGTTACAATATTTCTCACCTTCATCCTTTGTTACTGATGGAAAATGTATGTTCCTTTTTATCGTGTTAGAAAGCCCTATGTTAATCTGTATAGCCTGCCATGACGTTGACGAAATGACTTCCTTTGTTGGATGTATTCGACGTTGCACCACAATGACAGCTTTATTTAGTTTGAAAAAAAATATGGGATGTAATCAAGTTGGGTCTTGGCGCGTAAAGATGGAGTCATCTACCCTACAGTAATTTACGAATAGTTAAGGTAACAAATATAAATCACAAAAACATCGTCCATTAACTTTTAGCTTTTTAAGTTCTTAATTTATATGTAAGAAGCAAAGCTGATTGACATAGAAGTTTAACCTTTGCTATACTGTGATGGTTGCTGTGCCATACCTTATGTAACAAATACAAAAGAGTTATGAACTATGATGAAAGAAAGGGTAATGAAAGGTGATCACTGGTTCAGCATGCTCACGCTCGCCTCTATAGCGTGGTGGTAGCGTTTCTGCTCATGTTGTTCAAGCGTTCTTGAGTTTGAGTCTCGGTCAGATGAGTTGACATTTAAAGGAATACAATATCTTAAAGTATTTCCCCCTAGAACCTTGCACAAACTTGCATAGATTTAAGCGAATCCTTTTTGTTAAGATAAATATTTCTTCTTATAAAGAATAAAGTTGAATTATTAAGTTAGTAATTTGCTAAACACAAAGTGAGTAAGCGGCTTCATTTCAAACCGATAACTTAAGTCTATATAACACTTTAAAACAAATATTTTATATGTCATTAGTAACTCGCTTTGATTTGACTGGGTTTCAACCTTTAAGTGCTAAATAATAAACAATAATCAAAAATGGCAAGCTTCGCTTTTTATGTCAGAGCATTAATTTACTTAACAGAAATGAATTAACTTTAATATCAAAATCGCTAAACGCCACACGTTTACTTTAAATAGAAAACACTTTACTCCATAATATACTTTACAGTAAATTACGAGAGCTGTTCAATAAAGAATGATAATAAATTTTTACGGTCATAATTTTTCGCACTAAAATTCAAACTTATTATATTCTGTTAGCTTTATGTGAAACAAACACGCCGTAGTAGTTTCATTGTTGGTACTCCTGGTTCCCACTTGTGAGAACCAGGCAAGTTCAGACATGTTCAGTATCGCCTACCGCTGCAATGGAGGTAACATGTAGTTAAAGTTGATATTAGAGGAAGATCTGGATTTTCTTTCAAACGTAATCACTGCTGATGGAACTTGGCTATATCATTTTGATCCTGAGAGCAAACAGCAAAGCTCAGTGTGTAAATTTCCTTCATCACCAACCCCCAAAAAGAGAAAGTGGTTTCTTCTGTTGGGAAAGTTATGGTCATCTCATTCTTTGATATTCATGGAACGGTTTATCAGCATATTGTACCTGCACACACATCAGTAACTGAAGAATATTACAGGGATGTCCTGAAAACATTGCAAGTCAATATCAGGCGCGATAGGCCTCATTTCCGTGAAGCAGGCTGGATGCTGTACTACGATAATGCGTGGCCGCATATTGCCAATGTTGTTGCTGAACATCTTGCAAAAATCAACGTGAAGTGCATCCCTCACCCTCCCTGTAGTCCGGATTTAGCCCCATGTGACTCTTTTCTATTTCCTAACTTGAGGAAACGCCTTCGTGAGAGGCATTATCCATCATCAGAAGCAGTGGTGAAGGCTACGGAGGCGATTTTGAAAGATCTCTCAAAAAACTGTTTCCAGCATGTCTTTGAAGACTGGCAGAAACGCTGGGACAAGTGCATCGCATTCAGGAGAGACTATTTTGAGAAGGACCATCAAAATTATGAGGATGAGTAAAGGTACGTTGTCAAAAAATTGTGATCATTCTTTATTGAACAGCCCCCGTAGATATAAAATAGATATAGGGCATCACTTAAACCTGGCTGTAGTTGTTCAAACAGGCACTTTAATATTTTTAATACCATGACAGGCAAGGCGTTATGCACACGGTTCTCCTAAACATTGTTAGTTATGTATTACTTTAATGCATAAGCAAGGTGCGTTCTGTTCTATAAAGCGCAAAACTTAGAAGAAGCTACTTGAACGGTGGATTGCAATAATATCCAATTAAACGTTAGGTATGTTATCATTTTGCATGCTATACTACTTTGTTTAAACTCAAAATTGTTTTTCTTTTTTTTTTCTTAGAACAATGGTGAATTTTATATAATGTCACGAGGAGCTTGTTTTTTTTACGAAAGAGAGAGAGAGAGAGAGAGAGAGAGAGAGAGAGAGAGAGAGAGAGAGAGAGAGAGAGAGAGAGAGAGAGAGAGAGAGAGAGAAGTGGAGCGTGAAATATGCAGATACAGCCCAAGCCACGCCCATGCTCGCACTAGCGCTGTATTCTTACCGAGGAGAGACGGGGCGGGTAGAGAAAGAGCCAAAGAAATTGTTGGACAGTTGTCTCTCCGCCTGCCACCACGAAAGGCCGTGTAGCTTCAGGAGGTTTCGAGAAACTTCGCCAACCTTCGACAAACAGCGGCTCGTGTAAAAAAGCGACTGGCCTGGACTAGACGGGGGAGACGTGTATAGAAGCTGCCAGTGAGTGAATGCAGTTGTCTATGGACGTGTGGGATTGAAGATTCCGTTAGTGTGTGTTAAAGTCTCTCTAGTCAACGGGTGTGCAGTTCGGACTCAAAGGAACCTGACCCTCCCGCCCACTAATGATCCGTCATAAATGTATCTCCACGCTTCATGAATGGAACACTGTCGTTGAGGAACAAAAGCAACCCTGATTTTCTTGAAATGACAGTCGCATGTTTACTCCACTTGGAGTCTCAGTTGCCAAAATTCCAACTTCCATTTGATCTGTTTCATTACGTGCAGAAATTAGTTGTGTGTCACGATGTGAAGACCGTGGGAGGGAAATGCAGTGGTAAATGCAAATGAAGTAGTAGGTCACTTTCAGTCAAGTGAAAATAATCAAAGTGATGATAATAGTGTAAATAAATTGGAAGGTGCTGCTGGGCCGAGTTATGTTACTGGAGAAGCCTCAAAAAACAATGTTATAACGGGAACTCTTTCTAAACAAATTCAAGCGCTTGTTTTGAACATATATATATATATATATATATATATATATATATATATATAGAATGTGCTGAAAAATAATCTTGGTAAGAGGTCATGCAATGAACCTGAAAAATTCTGGGTATTCACAGAAATACAGTAAGAAATATTGTGGCGAAAGGAATACCAAAGACGCTGATCAAGTGTGAATTCAAAAGGAAACGTTTCTCTAAAGTATATTATTTCACATGCGATGTAATTCGCCGAGAAATTTATAGATTCCATGCAAAAGGGATAGCGTCCACCTTAGACGAATTGGTTGCACATTTGCAAGAAATTTGTGATTTTCTTTATGGGCACTGCACTTTGTCAAAACTAACGAAGTTTCGCAGTAATGGACATAAGATAATTTATTTAGACGAAACCTCGTACGATACCCATGATGTATCGAGAAAGGTGGCAACCTTGCAGAACGGACTGGGAGAAGGAGGGCCGGGGTTGTAAAAGGATTATAAGGGCTCATCAAAGGAGTCGACCGACGTGCACACGAGTTAACTTAACAGACTATGCGTCATTCTGCTGATATCAGAGTTGTACAAGTGTATTTCTACGGAAATAAACTGCATTTTGAATGTCCGCAACTAGACTTTTAATTCTACGAACCCAAAAGGTCATAATATTGATCACCCATATAAGACAGAGTGGGTGTAAGTAATATTACCTTTCTTGAGTGACTACACAGCTCACGAAGCTCTTCGTTCATAAATATTTGGTTGAACATCGTGAACTAAATATTGCATCGTTGTACAGTTGTTCTGCGAATTGTATTTTTGAAAACATTTACCACTGATAAGCAAATTAATTTACTGGAAATACAGATTTAGTGCTCAAATATATTTATACCATTTTTGTCATTTTACATTGTTTATGCGCCAATTACAAAACTAATTTAAAATTAAACAATATGTTTTCATTACACTTGCCTGAATTTTGACTCAAATTCCTAATAAACCGTGATGATGACGATGATGATCATGATCATGATGATGATAATGAGGGTGTTATTATTATGTGTGATTAAGGGCACGCCCTTTAAAAATGGAGCACGCTAAAACCCTGATAAAAAGAACTAAAAAGCTCTACATACTAAATAAAATAAACCCTGATATAAAGAACTGAAAAAACTCTACATATTAAATAAAATAAACCCTGATAAAAAGAACTAAAAATACTCTACATACTAAATAAAATAAATCCTGATATAAAGAACTAAAAAGCTCTACATACTAAATAAAAAAACCTGATAAAAATAACTAAAAAAACTCTACATACTAAATAAAATAAACCCTGATAAAAAGAACTAAAAAAACTCTACATACTAAATAAAATAAACCCTGATGAAAAGAACTAAAAAACTCTACATACTAAATAAAATAAACCCTGATATAAATAACTAAAAAAACTCTACATACTAAATAAAATAAACCCTGATAAAAAGAACTAAAAACCTCTACACACTAAATAAAATCACACATAAAATATACACGCAGAGCAATGGCAGAAGCCAAAGATGTTAAAAAACCGAATAAAAGGCATAAAAGGTATAAAAGGCATAAGAAATGAGACCACTAAATTCTAAAATTAACCTGTAAAGGCAATTTAAAAACCTTGGCCACCGCTGTCTTGTCATCCGCCAGTATCTCCGCCAAGCTGACTGGCAGCTGGAGAGAACTGCGGAGACGGTCTAAATTAGGACACTCCACAAGTACATGGCGGGCCGAGAGGGCCGCACCGCACATCGGGCAAACTGGAGCAGGGTCCCTGTTAAGTACTAAGCCATATGTAAAATAGCAGTGGCCAAGGCGTAACTTAGCCAAACATACTTCTTGCCTATGAGAGGGAAGACAGGAGGTTACCCACGGTCGCGGAAGTTGCTTTACGCAGCGGAGTTTATTGCAGCGGAGAGCGGACCACTCGTACCACCAATAAGACTCCGCAGCTCTCAGCAAAGTAATTTTAAAATCGTCTGGGGTAACCTGTGGTATATATACCTAGGGCCGGGTGGTTGCCGACTTAGCTGCCAAATCCACAGTTTCGTTCCCCGGCAAGCCAACGTGAGCAGGTATCCAGGTACTAGTCGGCCACGATATGAATGCACTGGGCGAGAAGCATTACTAAAGAGTTACGTCTCAACTGGGTGGAGTACCTCAGGTACAGTGCGGATACCGCAAACATCAACAATACCGAGGTGCTTCCAATGTGACGCGCAGATGTAGTGCAGTTCAACACGGTGTTTCTTTGAACATTTTCTTGTGTGGTTAAAATTCTAATAGTATAGTGACAATTGCAGTGCTCGCTCTGACGTGTGCTTGTGAAGAGTTTAATTACGGAGGCATCTACAAAGTTAAAAACAAGAAAAATATTCATTCTGTAGACAAGAAATAAAGTAGTGGAGTAAAGGTTACTCCAAATCCTTCAGAAAGCAACAGTTAGGGCAACAAAATTAGAGGGAAAGTTTGGGAGAGCCATCATGAACAGAAAATGCTTCAACAACTGAGGTTAAGGTTAGAACTTCGAGGAAAAATCGAAAATCAGGCACAATCATATCTCTTGATGAGTTTGATAAGTGCGTTGTGCGTAGAAAATATTTGGATTACTATGAACAGAAAAAGGAAATTCCTACTTTGAGGAAACTCCTGAACTTCGCTAAAGAATATTCAGGGTGGCAAAGAAACATTTAGAAAAAATATTAAGAAAAATGGGATTTCAATGTAAGAAATGCAAAATTAAACAATCTGTGCTAATCGAGAAACCACAAATTGTTGAAAAACTTGCAGAGTACTTAAAGTGAAAATGTAAAATGCACACGTAAACCAGGAGTTTATACAAACGAGTTTTGGGTCCATACTCACTAAACCGTCAAGAAGTGTTGGCAATATGACGAAGTACCAGGTGTTTTGACTAATACTAGTGCTGGTCAAAGAGCAATTGTTGTGCATGCTGGGGGGTCCATGGGATTTATTGATGGAGCAGAATTCAAAATCCAAATCAGCGAATTACCATGATGCAATGAACAGTCAAAATTATAAAAAGTTGGTAGAAGAGAAATTAATATAAAATATTCCACCTGAAATCATTGTTGTGCCTTGCCGTACAGGAAAATAAAGCCCCTAACACTTCATCTCGAAAAGCATAGGTTATTCATTGGCTAACACAAAATAAAAGAAAACGTGATCCGCAAATGTCAAAAAATGAGCTAGAGATAGTGAAAATTAATTTTAAAAAAGCCTGTTTATCGGATTGATAGAATAATGGAACAAAGGGGCTTTACAGTTTTACGCTTTCCTCCGTACCACTGTGACCTTAATCCTATAGAGTTATCTGGAATTTAATTAAACAAAAGATGTATCATCATCTACTTTGAGTAATCTGAAGGCTATGACAACAAGCTGCATAGCTCAAATTGCACAAAATGATTGGATAGAAATATGCAGACACGTGAAAGGAACTGAGCAAGATTTTAAGCGCCGAGATGGGTTAATGGAGGAAACAATTGAAGATATAATTATAAACGTGGTCTAGAAAGCAACGATGATGACGAAGATTGCAATCGTAAAGAATGTTATTTCGAGAATATGAATATTGAAGCAAAAGAACGCAGTACTACTGATACAGCTGATAAAGGGAACAGTAACACGGATATATAAGATGAAGGACCTGAAACAAACATTCCCAGATTTGCTGCTTCCGAGAACTAACGTGAAGACGTCAGCAGGCGTGTACTGTTTTAATTGTGTGACTGTACATTCCCAGTATCGCCCTTCCCCTCGCTGACCCCTCGCTCCGCGCAGTTCACCAAGCTTCAAATAGTAAACAGAAAGTGGCGCCCTCCTTCAAGTGCATTTATATCTTGGCCGACTAGTATCCAGGCACACCCCACGTTAACGACAGACTGATCAACCGTGGTTATAATTAGGCATAATTTTTAAGCCTGCATTTCAATTTATCCTTACTCAAACCATTATATCAATAAAAAGGAACATAAACAACAGACCTCAGGTCTCAGTGATGAACTGGTAAACACAGTCGAGTGCTGTCTGCAAACACCAACAGACTTTACGAGAGATTGGGGTGCTTTATAACTTACATCATTTCATTAAGTCTAATACAGTTAAACTTCTTTTCCGTTTTTTCTGGTTTTCAGGCTTGAATTCCTAAGTCTGGTTATCATTAGTTGATACTGTTTGTGCCATCAGCAGCATAACCATTACCTCTGTATATAATCATAGTTACGTTCATTATCTCGTTGTATACACATGATTATCTCCATTAGTTGCAGACAGATCCTTGTTGTGTATAGGGTGATCTACATTCGCACTGTATGAATGAGAAACTAGGTTAGTAAGGAATCTCGGTCAAGAAAACAAGCATTTACCCCATGAGGTTTGTACGTGTCGACCCTTCACTTAGTGCACAAGTGTGCGAGGAAAACAGTACATAAAGGAACACAGGTTTGGACTTGAACTAAAATCATTAGAATATGCTTTAGTAGATTTAGGATAATTTTGTGAAGGCAAGAATAAATGTTTGTTTCCTTTTTATTAGCTAAATGCATCACAATTTTACAAAACATGCAACAAATAAACTTGGCTGATATAATGATAGGACTTCTCTATGAAGAAGGGGACTTACCTCCATTCTGACTGCAACACCGAAGGCTTTCATAGGTTTATGTTTCTTTCACTATTTTCCCACATTTTTAATTACTGTACTATAAATATTTCTATTTATCTCAATGTTACGATGTTTGAGAACTCATAGTGGTACAACCAATAAGTAAAACTCACAAGATTAACCCGAACTACCATTTTTGTACAGTCAAATGCGTTTAAATTCAACATTTTATTTATAAAACTTAAAACATAACGTAACTGAGAATATTTAAATATTTTAACGAAACATTTCAATATTAAGTGAAGCTCCAGAAGCTTGCGTGTATATACACTTGGAAAATCTGTAATGTAGTTCTGTCAAATAGCTTTGAAGTGAAAATCTTTGGTGTGAAAAAGAATAGAAAAAGCTCCTTCTGTATCTTCCCCAGTCATACCAACAATATGATGTTAGGGGATTCTTATTCCTCCAATCCCTAAAGGTAAATCCTGAGGAACCGAAGCTTTGGATGCGATAGAGAACCAGGTTAGGTGATCAGCCCAATGCCTGGATGATGATGATATATATGATATATAAGGGTGCTCAACTACGGCGGTCATCAGCGCCCTTTATAAAACTAGTCATTGCAAAGTCAGATATAAAACTTTCTAAAAACTATACAAGTGTAACAAAACCTATTAAAAATACACGTACATAAAAAACATCAATCAAAACCTACTAAAAATTTCGTTCACTAAATCCTAAACTCTAAAGTAGACAAGAATCTAAAAACCTTCTCCACGGGTCTCCACGCAGGGCCTACACGTGGGTGGGCCTGTTGACCGTCTCCCTCAACCACGAAGAGGAGCCCACACGAGGGAGACTGTGGGCTCGCGACCCCAGGTGCGCCAAACCCCTACCTACCGAAGTAGGCCCTTGGGGGGCCAATGCCTGGAGTGAAGGTGAAGGAAGTAGATGATATACATGAGGGCGAGAGGAATGATAGTAAAGATGATAATGGTGAAATTGGTGAAAGCGGAAGATCCAGAGAAAATCCGTCCCAGCGTCATGTTGTCCACCACAAATCTCACTTTGCGGTCACCTGGGGCTGAACCCGGACCGCCTTGATAGTAGAGAAAGCAAGAATTAAAAATTTGCTAGTCCTGTACAAACTATTTTTACAAATGCTCATTCTTATACGTACTTCACGTAGGTTTAAGAATTTACAGGAATTATCTAATTTTCTAATTCTCTTGTAGGTTCAAGGGAATATGGAAATGCAGTTGTCGTTAAGTGATGCACAGCTGAGTGTTATAACTTTGAAGAGCCAGGCTTTCCGATAATTTATAATCAACTGCTAACTGGATAACAATGATAATGGCACTTGGCTTCGAGATCGAGTTCTATGGCACAATAAGAGTGGCTGAACTATCAAAGCAAGGATCAGAGGAACAAAAGCCGGTAAAAGGTATGTTCGGCATCCAATAAATGTTGAGGAGAACCCGACTAAAGCAATCTGTGTGATGACAAAGTAGGATGCTGACGAGTTCGACAGAATGCGGCTAATAAGATCAGATGATGCTGTAACTATCAAGTGTTCAGATGTCTGAGTGTTTTAAGTCATGGTGTTATTATTTAGTAAGGTATCACTGGGGAACAAAAAGAAATATTTTTATATACCCGAAACAAAATAGGCAAATTTTTATGTAAACTGATCTGCTGATTCCAAAAATGCCCCTCAAAATGCTGTATCAGGTAACGTTTTTTAGGTATTCATAATTTTTTATGAAAACTTACAGAAATGTGATATAATAACTCATATTTGATTAAAATAATTAGATTAAAATAATATAGATATTTTATTGCCAAATAACACTGAAAATAATAACAATTATTATTAATTATTGTTAAAATAAATAAACTCAAGATAATGATGAAAAGCAATACCTGAATTATCTCAGAAGTGTTTCACTGTTGATTTCTTTTGTATTGACTCTCCCGTTTGAGGAACCAATAATAGTCTCCGAACATGGCTGAATCCCAGCAATACCCTGGTAACGTCTTTCCATCTCAGAAATGTCCTGGTGAAAACGCTCACCTTGCTCATCACTTACTACAGCTCCTAGGTTTGTAGGGAAACTATCAAGTGCAAAAAATGGATTTTAAGTGACATACGGCAACCCATTTATTTGTAGTTCCTTAATAGTTCTGAGACTAAAGTTTCATAATTTTCTTCTTTGTTATTGCCCAGGAAGACTTCAACCACTGATTTAAATGATTTCCATGCTGCCAGTTCAACACGTTTAAGCTTTGATTCAGAAACACTGTCTTTAAGAAGTAGTCTTATTTGAGGACCGAAAAATATACATTCCTGCAATTTATATTCACTTATTTTGGGAAAGATACTTCCTAAATACTCAAATGCACTTCCACTTTTGTCCAAACCTTTAACAAAATTCTTCATTAACCCGAGCTTTATGTGAAGTGGGGGGAGAAGAACTTTGTTTGGGTCTACTGGAGGCACATACTTAACATTACTTGCTCCAGGGGTATAGTCTTCCCCTTCCCCCTACTCTTTCACTATAAAATGCTTGTCAGTTGCCCTACTGTCCCATAAGCACAAAAAAACAGCAAGATTTTGTGAAACCTCCCTGCAGTCCCGTTCTCAATGCGACTACCTTGAGGTAACTACAAATTTCCCAGCCATGGTTTCGATAACTAATAGCATCTAAAATGATGGACATGGAATCGTATGTCTCCTTCATTCCTATGGCATGAAATAAAGGTATTGAAGATAGTAAATTGCCATAATGAAGCAACACTGTCTTTAAGCTGTATTTAGAAGAGTCAATGGCTATTATTTTAAATTAAGTTAATATGAGTTGGTATCATACCTCATTTCTGTAATGTTATATAAAAGAATAAGAATATCTCAAAAACGTTACGTGATACAGCATTTTCAGAGGCATTTTTGGAATCAGCGCGTCATTTTGCATAAGAATTAGCCTATTTTGTTTCTGGTACAAAAAACGTGTTCCCTAATATGTCGAACACTAACAAATAATTTAAAATTATTTTCAAACTACTTCAAAAAGAAGAAAATATACTTTTCACCACATTATAATCACATTATTTGAGAATAGTGGGTCATAATTTTAGCAATTTGGCTGCATACGACTTCCTCCCCTTAATTATAAAATGAACGGCGCAGACACTCAATAAATCCCGACTCATTATATGCACATATGCACATTTTGCATTCAGAAGTACGTATCTTCCAAATTTCCAGGCTGTTAGCCATAAAAAGGAGAACGTCCAGCCATTTAGCGAAATCGTATTGTTTACCAAGCTCTCGTTCGCAGATAGGCAATTGTGCCACTGATTACGAATGGTAGGAACGATTGATTTCTCATTTCATATTCCCATTAGAGCTGTTTTCCTACCTTCTCGCACAAATTCAATACCGAGCATATTGCCATGAAAGGATTTAGTGGCTAATGCCATTGATTCAACTCCACCACAAACCACCGGCTATTCGAGTATTCCCATGATGCCTCCCTCCTCAGTAGCAGCTAAATGGCACTGAAGCTTTGACTATTACCGTACATATCAAATACCCCATGGCATAGTAAAAATAAGAATTAAAGAACCTAATATGCCGAACTAGTATCATATTCCCTACTCACTCATATACAAACTCTCCGCTTGCTTTTCTATCACTACATCTTAATAGACACATATAGTTGCAGAAGTTCTCTTGCTGCATATTTCCTTGTAGGGATAAGGATATTATGGGAAAGGGCTTTCAATTTCATATTTGACTTTCTTTGTTAAAACTTTGTGGACAGTTATTCTATATTCTATTAGGGCTTCCATCTCCTTTTTTTAATTTACGTCCGCCCCAACGTTAAGTTATATCGGACGGTGAATGACTTGGGTGACATTCGTTTTGAAGGATAAGGTAAAACTCCGGAAAAAACTTATCTAGGTAACTCACCCTGACCGAGTTTCGAACTCGGGACCTCTTGTACGTGAGGCACACATATTACCATCTACGCTACCGAGGCGGGCAGGGCTTCCATCTTAAGAAATATTTGAACAAACTATTTATAAGACTTAACATTTAATTAAAAGGAAAGGAAAAAGAGGAGAAAGAAAAACACACAAACGATGATAGAATTTTAACTCCAAATCCAGAGTATCCAGGTTCGTTTCCAGGCGGAAATTTGGGAATTTTGTTTTAACTATGTCTATTTCAATACCTCCTTGAGTTCACAGAAATTAAAAAGGGGTAGTTTTCCATTTAAGTTTCATACTTTTAATTATTTTAACAATTAATGTTTTAATCTTCTACAAAGTACCATGATTTTACTGCCTTACATTTTAACTTCTCTCTGCTTGCAAAGTGGAAAAAATAGCTAATAGACAAGTTGCGAAGTCTCTATTCATTCACCTACAATTAATAAGCCCCGACTGTACATAGTGAACAACGAAGGAAAGTGATTTCCAAAGACAAAATATAATTCAAGGCTTGCACTTACAAGTTCACTAAGAACACAGAATAATTAATTGACGGTGTTGGCAACACAGCTTCGCCTTCCCTGACGGATCCTAATTAGGGTGCATTCCTGTTGCTTGTGAAAAATGTTCGCTAGCCACCACCTTGTGAATGTATGGGTCACCTGCCTTTCCACTCCAATTGTCCCCACAGTGTTCTGTTGTAATAGCTTTAAAGTGTACCTGAACCTGCAGGGGACAAACTTGTAGCTTCGCTCTCTTTTGGACTACTCCGCTGGCGTGTCGCCTCATATCTACTTGCATTGATAGTTCTAGACTTTTCTATAACAAACAAGAAACCGAAAGTTCTCTATTAATCAAGGTGTCACTAGAATGTTCCATTTATCTGACTTTATCTGTGTCGGAAAGTCTTTTATATCCGGGATATCTTTATCTGTTTTTGCAGGCTCTCTTTCTCTACACTGTGCTAGCTGTCTGTTATCGCTCCGCGCCGAACCCTTTTAGCGCGTACGCCGCCAGCCGTAATAATGGATTCGCGACACTTTCCGACACAGATAAAGTCAGATAAATGGAACATTCTAGTGACATCTTGATTAATAGAGGAAAATCGATTTCTTGTTTGTTACAGAGAATTCTAGAACTATCAATGCAGGTATATATAATAGGCGACACTCCAGTGGAGTAGTCGCAAACAGAGCGAAGAACAGAGTCGAAAACAGTGTAATGGGTGCTGAGAGAGTGCTGTTGATTTTTATGCGAACTGTCCTGTGATGTAAGAAGCTTGCCCTCTATCTTATGATGTGCTTTGGGATGCTCATCGTTGTCATTTTATATAAGAGTCCATTTGTCCAACATCTGTCGAATGCTGCTTGTATGTCAAGAAAGACACCGATGGTTGTGAAACCTTTATTGATGTTGTTCTGGATCGTTGACATAATTCGTAGTTGCTGGTCTTCTATTGTTATGGTTCTCCTGAAGCCGGCTTGGGTGTTCGGAATGAGTTGATGATGTTCAAGGTAGCTTTGTAGGCGCTTCACTAATATTTATTCAAATACTTAGGACAACGTTCACCTACGCCGCTATCGTCACCTTCCCAATAACGACAACATATATCAAAACCAGGCTTCTACAGATGGGGAGAAAATGCTTAAGAATAGCCAATAAACTCGTAACCTGGTACAGAAACGAACAAGTGTATGACATCTGTAAGGCAATCCCACTTTAACAACACATACAAAACCGGATGTACAGGTACATCGCGAACGCTTCCGAGAGACCGTATAGGAGGGAGCTGATTGCAGCAGCTGAAAACTACAAGAAGACGGAGACCTAGGCCCCACCAAACGTCACCCTGATACAACACCACGCCAGGATCAAGGAAGCCGAGGAAGACCAGGTCCAAGAATATCTCCGAATATTTCTAGCTTGAAAAATGACGATTGTGTACATACCATTACTGTACACATACCACAAAGATTGTTAAAAAAAAGTATTAAAAATATAAAAAAATACTACTAAAAATAAAACCAAACTATATATAAAAAACAAATAAAAAAGTAATAGAAATAATAAAAAATAAAAGAATAAATAAAATAATATATATAAATCTATAATAAAATAAAGAAAAGAATGTATTAAAGAAAAAAAAATATATATATGATATTAAATAAAATATAAATATGACAAATACCAACAGTATTTCAATTAGCCAATAACGACAAGTGAAAAATTGTTAACACGTGCATACATAGCCTAATAAAGCAAAAAAAAAAAAAAAAAAAAGCCATCCTCCTCAACTCCAAATAAAGTCAAGGCTGAAGAGGGTACATCCCTGAAGCAGCTATAGGGCGAAATAAGCCAGGGTGAAATAAACCCACGGGCGAAATAAGCCCTAAAATCCCCCTGTAGTAGTAAGTCGAAAACAGGAGCTGTAACAAGATTTGTTGTTGTTATTGTAAACAGTGGAAGTCGAGTAAGCTCTTTGTTGTGGTCAACGACCTTGGTAGATTGTAATTGTGTATGTGACGTAATTCTGCTACTGTAAGGATGGAACAGAGTGTACTTCTACGGAAATAAAGAATATTTTGAATTTCTGCAACTAGGACTTTTAGTTCTACGAGCCCACAAAGTCACAATATTATACATGGTGCAGATGAAAAAGGAAGCCCTCATAGAAGCCTACAAAAACTATGTAATATTTACTACCTACTCCAGAGTTTTGACAAAGAAATTTCCTTTGAGTGGTATTTTGTTTACGTATATAATGCATCCAAAGCAAGAGTATACAATTATATTCGAGCTCTTGTATTATGTAAAGAAAAATATGAAGCCCTGCATTAGCTTAATACCAGAATTACTGATAATCCCTAGGGCTCTATACAATGGACAAGGTAAAATGTATTCAACTTACTACTATCTGAAGGGTTTGTAATAAATTAGTAACTCATATTA
Organism: Mantis religiosa; assembly: GCA_030765055.1. NCBI lineage: Eukaryota > Metazoa > Arthropoda > Insecta > Mantodea > Mantidae > Mantis > Mantis religiosa. The sequence continues at coordinate 143,018,543 of CM060955.1, read as the reverse complement.
AGGAATTAAATAATTATAGCATTAAATTATAAGATGCAAAAAGCCTTTATATACTTAAATTTAGCTTCTGGTTTGGGATTATATCTTTACTGCATAAACTTCCACATAGAATATTGTACACCATATGTAAAGGCAGAAATAAATAATTAAAACTTTTATAAATAATTTTTATAACCACCTGAAGGTGGACCTCTTAGTGTTATGTTAAATAAACATTCCCTTTACATGGAAATTTCTGCCTTTCTTTGTGTTTCTCTTTCTTCAGATACTATCTTATTTCTGTCCATGCCCCTACAAACAAATACTGAGAAGCCATATTTTTATTCTATTACAATCGAGACAAACGTTTGAAAAAAAAAACCTTCTTTGCATATATTTCTCTATAAATTTGATATATAAAAACTTACGATAAAACTGATTAGAACGGATTTTAAAAACTGTAAAGCACTTAAAAATTATGGAGATAACTTGAAAATAGCTATGAAAGGGTAGAGCCAGAATGAAAAATTCAATGCCATAGCCGGGATTTGAACCACAGATCTACTGGATTCCGTCCAGCCGCTCTAACCATTTGAGCTACTATGGCCAACGTGCCAACATGACATTAAATTATCCAACTGACTCGTGTTTCTCCCGGTAAACCATTAGGAGTTCTCATAAACGCATGAGACAACTACCTTAATGGCGAGTTACTATGCAGTAAGTACTTTAAGGCCCGGGCTTTATAGTTCGGACCACTATTAGGTACAATTAATGGAAATTAATTGTTCTTTCACACTAGCCGTGTGTAGGACGCACTATGGAAGGGTAGAGTCAGACTGAAAAATTCAATGGCATAGCCGGGATTTGAACCACGGATCTACTGCTTTCCGTCCAGCCGTTCTAACTATTTGAGCTACTATGGCCAACGTGCCAACATGACATTAAATTATCCAACTGGCTCGTGTTTCTCCCGGTAAACCATTAGGAGTTCTCATAAACACATGAGACAACTACCTTAATGGCGACTTACTATGCTGTGAGTACTTTAAGGCCCGGGCTTTATAGTTCGGACCACTATTAGGTACAATTAATGGAAATTAATTGTTCTTTCACACTAGCCGTGTGTAGGACGCACTATGAAAGGGTAGAGTCAGACTGAAAAATTCAATGGCATAGCCGGGATTTGAACCACGGATCTACTGCTTTCCGTCCAGCCGCTCTAACTATTTGAGCTACTATGGCCAACGTGCCAACATGACATTAAATTATCCAACTGACTCGTGTTTCTCCCGGTAAACCTCTAGGAGTTCTCATAAACACATGAGACAACTACCTTAATGGCGACTTACTATGCTGTAAGTACTTTAAGGTCCGGGCTTTATAGTTCGGACCACTATTACGTACAATTAATGGAAATAGCTGTCTGAGGTCACAATAATTAAAATATTGTATCTTCTAAAGATGTTTGAATGTTTTTTACTAATTTTTGGCCTCTATTACGATTTATCATGTATAAAAATTTCTTCCAATAAGAAATTTTGAAACTTGTTCCCAGAAGGCGCAAGAAATATGCATCATTTTCCATGTAAAATATCCTAAAATTCTGTCAGTTTAACAAAAACGGTTAATATTTTTCCGAAAAAGAGGTAAAATAAGAAATAGGGTCAAGGAACTAGTGGTGGGAATTTTTAAAACATTTTCTCTATCTTTGGAACATCCTGAATTTAAATGCCAAGATAGATTTCATGTCTTATCCTGCATTTAGAGGGATTGAAATTATTTTTGGTAATGCATCAAGACAAATAGAGAATTAAAAGCAATGCTTTTGTACAAAACCGTAGTAATTAGCCTAAATAATACAAAAAGACAAACACCTATATTAACGTTATTTAGTGGCAGACATTTCAGCGAATCGTGTGGTTTCTGGAAACTACGCACTATTTCAATTACATATCTGTAAAGTGGGCATGTAGGTGGCGTCTAGCACCATTCTAAGTAGGGTAATAATGTCTTCGGAGTTGGCATTGAGGTCATTAGTGTTCACTTTGTGAAGGAATGAACTCATTTTCAGGGCTGAAGTATGTGTGGGAGGAACCCATTACGACCGCATATTGGATGATTAGAATGGATATTTAGCGTAATCACTAATTTTACTGCGCTGTCCCAGCTGGCGATCAATTTAGTTCAAATAGAAGCGCCATTCAGCTAACGCTGGCCTAGTTTAGGAATTGAGCCTGTAATAGGCGTATAGCTGGCTAGACAAATATCCTGTTACGCCTCTTTGCTTTTCAAGCAGTCTTGTTAATAACTGTTCCGTGGTTGCTTAAGATAGCTGACTGTAATAGTAATCTCTTGCACCACTGTCCGTATTCTAAGCCCAAATTAAACCAAATATTTTATATTACCTAATCTTTAAACATAAATAAGTCGAACATAATGGTCTTCAAAAAGGGAGTTAAACTAAAAAAGATGAAAAGTGGGTACTAAATGGCAAAAGGGTAGAAGTGATCAATGAATTTGAATACTTAGGAGAAAAGTTGAATAACAATGGAAAGTGCGGAGCACACAGGAGAATAATTGAAGCAAAAGGAAGGGCAGTAATGAATGGAATAAGAATATGCAAATATAAAATACGAGGCATGTTTTTTAAGTCAGTACCGTTTTTGGAATTAAAAATAGACGTGTATAGATACCACAATAATTTTACTTTTACATGAAATCCTGTACATTAATCTACTTTTCTACACAATTTCCGGTAATATTCAGGCACTTGTCATAACGTGGTACCTGTTTTTGAATACCCTCCTCATAAAATTCTAACGCCTGACGTGTTAACCACTGTATCACAACTGTTTTGACTTCGTTATCGTCTTGAAGACGCTGACCGCAACAAATGGTAGTCGCTGGGCGCCATATCAGGGCTCTATGGAGGATGAGCTAGAGTTTCCCATTGAAAAGATTTGATGTGATCGTTGGTCCGATTAGCCACATGTGGACGGGCATTGTCATACAGAATAACGATACCCTTACTCAACTTGTCACATCTTTTGTTCTGGATTGCATGACGCAGATTGTCTCACAATAAGACTCTGCATTGATTGTCTCATTACGAGGCAGCAACTCCACTGGCAATACTCCTTTTCTGTCCCTAAAAACTGTGCACATGATTTTCCGGGCAGAATTTGTTTGCTTAAACTTCACTTTTGTGGGTGATGATGAATGTCGTCATTCCATGGATTGTGGTGTGACGTAGGCCACCCATATTTCGTCACCAGTACCAATTTGGTCTAAAAAATCTCCACCTACATTGTGGTAACGCTCAGGGAAAGTCAATGTACTGCATAAACGTTGGGTTTTGTGCAAATCCGTCAACATTTTCGGAAGCCAACGTGAACACAATTTCGGTACTTCAAGTTCTCGGTCACAATGCGATACAAAACACTACGAGAATATTGAGGAAAATAGTCGCACAATGATGAAATTGTCAAGCGTCTGTTTTCTCTCACCTTTTCGTCCACTTTGTGCACCAAATCTTCAGTAACGACCGAAAGACGCCCACTCCGTTCTTCATCATGCACATTTGTGTGGCCATCTTTAAATGCTCTCACCCATTTCCTTACCATTACATCATTCATAGCTTTTTGCCCGTAAACTTCACAGATCTCACTATGAATATCGATCGGTTTTACGCCTTTAGCACTAGGAAATCGTATAACAGCCCGCACTTCACAATTGGCATGACTCACGATTGTGGGAGGCATCTTAAACACTACTTAACCAACGTATACAATGAAGAATCAGACTGTAATGGCGTCAGTGAGTAGACAAGAGATATAGGTAACCAGCGCGCATGCGCGGAACGCCGACCGTAGCGCTGCGGTGGAAGAATCGCAAAACGGTACTGACTTAAAAAACATGCCTCGTAGATATGACAACCGGGTGGTTAGAAAGAATGCATGAAGCACTAGTTGAATCCAAAATGTTGTCTGCAGTGGAGGTCTGGGGGGGCACAGAGGTAAACAAAGTGGTGGACCAAAACTACAGAAGGTTTTGTAAAGAGCTACTAGGCTTACCAATATCAGCACCTAGGGAAGTAGCTTTAGTAGAATTAGGAAAGACAAGAAGAAATGGAACAATAATTGAAAGAATAATAAAATTTTGGTAAAGGTGTTTGGCCAAACAAGAAGGGGAAAATACTAAATTATACATGTGACAGCAAAAAAGATTACAGAACGCAAATAGTTGGTGGGCAGAGATAGGAGGAATTATGGACAAAATAGGAATGGTGAAGTCAGTGAGACTACGATTGACCAGACTTTGACCGAAAATTTACGTTATCGCAAGGAGTGTGCGAGGTGGGTCCCAAAAATGCTCACCGAAGACCATAAACGGCAACGTGTTAAAGCGACCCACCGATTATCATCTGTTTCCTGAGTTGAAGTCACACCTGTGTGGAACACATTTCCAGACCGACGATGAATAATTTTCATGCTTCGTCTGAGAAATTACTCTCCAAAGCAATTTACGAGGATCATAATTTTTTGTACTAAAATTCTATATTACTATATTCTTTTAGCTTAATGTGAAACAAACATGCCGTAGTAGTTACCTTGTTGGTACTCCTGGTTCGCGCCTGTGAGAACCAGGCAAGTTCAGACATGTTCGGTATCGTCTACCGCTGCAATGGAGGTAACATGCGAGGAACAATATGTGGCTTTGAAATTCCGCTTTCGTCCCAACAAATCCTCAGTTGAGGCCTATACAATGTTATAGGAGGCCTATGGAGAGTCTCTTCTTCCCTACAGCGCAGCTCGAAGGTGGTTTCAAATGTTTAAAGACGGGAGACAATCAATTTCAAAGGAAGGGGGACCAAGGTGATGCAGCTACTGCTCTTACGGAAGAAAACATCAACACTGCTGGCTGCCATTGTGAGAGAGGATCGACGAATAACCTTAAGGTCACTTTCTGAAATACTGAACATTACACTGGGTGCCACCCACACGTTGGTTATAGAAACATTACCCATGAGACGTGTTTGTGCGCGATGTATTCCAAGACTGTTGATTCCAGAACAAAAGGACATTCGCATACAGGTCTGCATGCAGTTAAAGTTGATGTTAGAGAAAGATCCGGAGCTTCTTTCAAACGTATTCACTGCTGATGGAAACTTGGCTACATCATTTTGATCCTGAGAGCAAACAACAATATTCAGTGTGGAAATCTCCTTCATCGCCAACCCCCCAAAAAGCAAAAGTGGCTGCTTCTGGTGGGAAAGCTATGGTCATCTCATTCTTAGATATTTAAGGAGTTGTTTATCAGCATGTTGTACCTGCACACACATCAGAAACTGGACAATACTACAGGGCTGTCCTGAAAACATTGCAGGTCCGTATCAGGCGCAAAAGACCACATTTTCGTGAAGCAAACTGGATGCTGCACCACGATAATGCGCGGCTGCATATTGCCAAAGTTGTTGCTGAATATCTTGCAAAAATCAAATTGAAGTGCAACCCTCACAAACCCTATAGTCCGGATTTAGCCCCATGTGACTTTTTTCTATTCCCTAACTTGAAGAAACGGCTTCGTGAGAGGCATTATCAGAAACAGTGGTGAAGGCTGCGGAGGCGACTTTGAAGGATCTCTCAAAAATGGCTTCCAGCATGTCTTTGAAGACTGGCAGAAACGCTGGGACAAGTGCATCGCATTCAGGGGAGACTATTTTGAGAAGAACCATCAAAAATATGAGGATGAACAAAGGTGCGTTATCACAATAAAGTTGTGATCATTCTTTATTGAACAGCCCTCGTAAAATACAATGAATAAACCTAGATTGAAAAGCTATTTTCTCAGAAACTTTCCACGCTTAAGACATTTCTTCAAGCACTTCATAAAACTTCTTCAAAGAACGCCGAAACCTGAGGTAGAATAAAATACCCTTTCTCACCCTTTCTCACGACCTTCAATGTCAGAACGATAAACCTTCACGAAGTGCATTTGAATTACCTTTTTACCTAGCAACAATAGGCTGGTTACGAAGGCAATGTTGAACATCACTTACAATTAATTAGAACTATAGAACCTCGCAATTCATGTTTAAATGAAAGCCAAAAGGGATCAAACACTAATAATAACTGAACGGAAATAAAGGTTATTCTAATTAAATTGACATTACATATTGGCACTTATCTGAGCAATCAATGCGGATATTGCACCCGCCTTGCTCAAAGGCACACGCCCTGAAGAGCGAACGAAACTCTACCATTCATTAAATTCAAATATTGATTCCATCTCGTTCCCCCAAGCTGTGACACAATCAATGCAGTTGTTCTGGCAAATAGTAACTAAAGGAAATTAATTGTTCTTTCACACTGGATGTGTGTAGGCTAAATTGTGAAAACGTAGAGTCAGACTAAAAAATTCAATACCATAGCCGGGTCCAGCCGCTCTAACCATTGAGCTACCTTGTGCAACGTGCCGATATGACATTAAATTTTCCAACTGACTGGTATTTTTTCCGGTTAATCACTTAGGAGTTCTCATAAACAGATGAGACAACTACCTTAATGGCGACTACCTACGTGTAAGTACTTTAAGGTCCGGGCTTTGTATAGCCTAAATACTGCTAAACGACACTTCTCCGATGGAGAGTTTGTTCTAAAATTATTTTATTGTACAGAACATGAAAAAGTCATAAAAGCAACTTCTGTGCTATTTATTACTTTAAAAGCAGATGCTGGAGGGCATCAACATTTCAATCTGAAATGTATTACCTACATTCTGAAGTACGAGGCACGTTTTTTTTAAGTCAGTAACGTTTTGTAATTAAAAAAAGACGTGCATAGCCTGTACCTTAATCTACCTTTCTACATAATTTCCGTGAATATTGAGGCACTTGTCATAACGTGGCACCAGTTTTTGAATACCCTCCTCATAAAATTCTGCCGCCTGACATGTTAACCACTGTATCACAACTGTTTTGACTTCGTTATCGTCTTGAAGACGCTGACCACCCAGATGTTTCTTCAAGTGCAGGAACTGGGCTGTATGGAGCATGATCTAGAGTTTCCCATTGAAAAGATTTGATGAGATCTTTGGTCTGATTAGCCACACGTGGACGGGCACTGTCATGCAGCAAAACGATACCCTTACTCAACTTGGTACGTCTTTTGTTCTGGATTGCACGGCGCAGATTGTTCAATGTCTCGCAATAAAACACTGCATTGATTGTCTCATTACGAGGCAGAAACTCCACTAGCAATACTCCTTTTCTGTCCCAAAAAAACTGTGCACATGATTGTCCGGGCAGAAATTGTTTGCTTAAACTTCACTTTTGTGGGCGATGATGAATGTCGCCATTCCATGGATTGCTGTTTCGATTCTGATGTGACGTAGGCTACCCATGTTTCGTCACCAGTAACAATTTGGTCTAAAAAATCTCCACTTTCATTGTGGTACCGCTGAAGGAAAGTCAATGCACTGCCTAACCGTCGGGATTTGTGCAAATCCGTCAACATTTTCGGAACCCAGGGTGAACACTATTTCCGGTACTTCAAGTTGTCGGTCACAATGCGATACAAAACACTACGAGAATATTGAGGAAAATAGTCGCACAATGATGAAATTGTAAAGCGTCTGTTTTCTCTCACCTTTTCGTCCACTTTCTGCACCAAATCTTCAGTAACGACCGAAGGATGCCCACTCCGTTCTTCATCATGCACATTTGTGCGGCCATCTTTAAAAGCTCTCACCCATTGCCTTACAATTCCATCACTCATAATGTTTTGTCCGTAAACTTCACAGATCTCACGATGAATATTGATCGTTTTACGCCTTTAGCACTAAGAAATCGGATAACAGTGCGTACTTCACAATCGGCGGGACTCACGATTGTCGCAGGCATCTTAAACACTCAGTAACCAACGTATACAATGAAGAATCAGACTGGAATGGCGTCAGTGCGTAGATAAGAGAAGTGTGTGACCAGCGCGCATGCGCAGAACGCCGACCGTAGCGCTGCGGCGCCAGTATCGCAAAACGTTACTGACTTAGAAACCATGCCTCGTATATATATATATATATATATATATATATAAACTCGAGGGTATCTACCAGTGCACATCCTCACAGAATGAAGAGTGATCCCCCTCTAACGACCAGGGATTTATAAGTCATGTATTTAAAAAGGTGTGAAGTTTAGAAGCGTGAAACTAAATGTGTTATCACTAATTATATTTCTATTTTTCATTTTTCTAGAATAAACATACATGTTCCATTGAAAAAAGACACACACACAAATTTGGGGTGGAACTGTTATTTCTTTACCTATATGTATTGTGCATATCTTCTCATTGTGTGAGATCCTGACATGGGTACATACCTGGCTAGTTGGTATTTTTATATTTTGTTTCCTTTCGGAGGTATTTGAGGTCGCAGAGATAGGTGGGACACTCTATATACGCATTTTATACATAAAATAATTACAATTATGCCATTATCAAATTATATATTATAAAACATTGTTTTCTTTTCTTTTTCATTTTCTTTCTGTCATTGCTCAGTTTCCTCTATTGTTTTGGAGGTCGTTCGAGGGCTCTCTATAGGTTTCACTCAGTGATCTTCGACTCAGACGAAAATTTTCTTATCTTTATCCATTTTACTACATCTTGTATCTGGTGCTCATGAAAGTAGATCTGAATATAAGGTTAACATTCATTGGAGGTAGTTCCTTTTTAAGAGGAGTAAATAAATACATGTGTACAGAAATGCTACATTTCCAATGGATTTATGTATTCCGCAAAAGGATTTGTAGCTTAGTTGACGTCAATTGGCAGAAACTAATCCGTATGTGGGCTCCAAACTTCCTGCTTCCATATTTGAGAAGATTTTAAATCGACATTTCGATACTGGCTCTAGTCCCGTGATTCAGTCCAGCATGTAACGTACGATCATATAATCCTCTCCAGTTGGTTTGGGAGATTTAGCGCTGAAGTTAAATTAACTCCAAAGTATCTGACAGCTGGATAGAATAAAATGTTCTACAGACGCACCCAGCTGTGCAAATGCTGGTCCTAACGTGAGCTGTAAAAGTACCGTTTCAATGAAAATCAAACATGCGTAACAAATATTTTTCGGCCTACACCGGGGGATGTGGTGATGTAATGGATTTCTATTCTTTTAGGACAGCAACCAAAGCTTTGCAATTAATTCCGCCTTTGTGCTGCTTCTGTGCTTGATTGTCGAGACAATGATGGTTTGTTGTAAGCTTTGTAAGCTGGAAAGAACCACCGTGTTCAGCTCAAGGCCTTACTACGTCTAGTAAACAATGCTCCCCTTATTGATCTTCTACTGTCATAGAATTTATAAGTTCCTCTAAATTTCAGTAACAAAGCGTTAATGCTTGCTAATCGCATTGAAGGCTGTGTGGATTATGTCAACAATACTCTTAATTTCTAAACTTCAAAGTCTATCTCTAGTCAAAACTCTCACGAGCTACAAACTCAATCTTTATTTCCTTTACCAAGCAGTAATTTTCAGTGTGTACTTATCTTGGTTGGACATTTCGCTGATCCAGAGGAATAATTTATAAGTATAATTAAATGATGAATAAATAATCACGTTTTAGTTTTAATATTAATTATCTGTATTTTCAAATCATAATGCTTCCATATTATGTGACAAATCTATAAATCATTTACATTTACACTATTCACAGCAGAAATGCCAAATGTTCATATGTGTATATCGGACGTTTCTTCAAGGAATAATTTTTCAGTAAAAACAATGACATTGCAGTGCACGGCAATACATTAAATAAAAATTTCTAAATCTCCTGTAGTGTTCCATTAAATACCTCTTACTCTCATGATGTGATGTAGTCAAAGCGTAAATACCTGCATAATTTATGCTATTCTCAGGAGGAGTGCTTGTCTTCAATGGATAATTGTTGTACATTGTTCGACACACATTCAACGATTTTTATATAGAACTGCAACAGGCGAACATCTACTCCATGATCGTAATTTGTTCTGCGGTTATGTGTAACACAGTTAAATTTGTCTTCCATCTCACTCAAATCTCACAAATTCGGGAGCATGCCTAATTAAACTGGGCAACAACAAAATAATTTTTTAATGTTTCGAGCACTTCATGAGGCAATTCCTACTAACTTTGGGTTGGCAAAAACAAATATGAAAATAAAAGAAAGTATTAGCCCTAGTTTCTATGATATACACAAGGTGGAAGTATTACATATTAACGGATTGAGAGAAAAGGATACATGTTAATTACACACATGCTAACAACAATGAAAGTTCATTTGACTTTTAACTGGTAATTACATGCTAAGAGTTCTAAATTGCTGGGAAAATACTTCACAGATAGTCGTGTCTGAAGAGAATCATGTAGTGGCCTATTGACTTCGTCGATTTTAGCTTGCCTCTTGTGATGGAGTTCCGCAGAATCCCTATACAAAGACCAACAGTAATCCGCAAGCATTACTTCATTCCAACGGCTCTGATATCTTTATTCCATAACAGAAATGTCCTGATGGAATCCCTCCCCACGTTCATCACTAATAGCTCCACAACTAGGAGGGAAAAGGTCTAGGTGGGAGTGCAGAAAATGGGTCTTAAGGGACATGTTGCATCCAAGGTTACGGTATTTTTGCAGGAGCACTGTCACCAAATGCTTGTAGTTGTCATCTCTTTTGTTGCCTAAAATTCCATAAACAACACCCTAGAAGGCTTACGAAGCTTCCTTTTCTTTCCCCTCCAAAATTTTGTCAAACGCAGGATCCTTTAGAAGTTATCTTATTTTTGGTCCGACAAAAATGCCTTCCTTAACGTTTGCGTCACTTAATTTCCAACATTTCCCTCTGATTGTGTTTTGTTATTTGACAGGTGTGCCAACTACCAAAATAATTCCCCCAAATTTAAAATCTTCACACTAAAAATGAAATGTCCCTTTATCTTCAAAACAAGAGCTAATCTATCATTTTATTGTGATTTTTTAATTCAGCAGATGAAAATAAATGTAAATTCACTATTTTTAAGCCAGAAACATTTTCATTGTTGACCAGTGTTATTAGGGCCCACTTTTGCATGACATGTCATGTCCTAGCTGTTGCTTTATAGGCATTAAAATATGTAAATAAGTATGAAAATACATTTAATTTGCTCATTTGTTATGTTCCTTTTATTTTATAATTATGTTATAACTTTCTTACCTTTTACATCTCTATTCAATAATGTTCAACTTACATTCAGCAGGTACATAAGGAGCCTTATGTTATTGATTCTTTAGGTAAGAATAATTTTAAATTCCTTTATTAAGCTAATTAATCACCACACAAGCCCAAACACACACATCACTACCATTTTAACAGGACATGGAAGGCTTAAAGACTATTACAAGAGATTCAACATAATTGATAAAGCTACATGTACCTGTAACAGAGGAGGCGAAGCCACAGATCACATCCTGTATGACTGCATCAAATGGAAGTACTAAAGGGAAAAACTAAAGAAGCAAATAAACAATAAAGGAGGGAAGTGGCCAGTGCATAAGCCAGCAATTGTGCGACAATATCTAAGGTACTTTAGTGAATACGTCAACACAATCAATCTAGAAAGTGCTGAATAACTAAATAAGTAAATAAGTAAATTAATTCTAAAAAACTAGAGTGACTGTGTGAACACAATCTTAAAACACAATAATGTCAATACTTCAGTTAATATGAACAATTAATCTGGAAACAAAGCAAACCAGAACATGTAATATTACAAATGTAATGGAACATGTGGATGAATAAAGGATTATTAAAAAAACACACACGCACTAATACACACACACCTCGGTAGTGTATCTGCCTCATATTCAAGCCGTTCCAAGTTCCAATATTGGTCAGGGTGAATTATCTACATTAGGGTTTTTTTCCAGAAAATTTCTTTATCCTAAAAGTTGAATTCCGACTAAGTTCTATAGGCTCTAAGCTCATTGGAGCATCATTTCACCCATTTCATTCATCGTCCAATATGATTTAATGATGAAGGTTCTCCCTTATCCTGAGAGATGAATGGCCGCGCTGTGATTGAGTTCTTAGACCACTTGGCTTTCACTAAGGTGGCCTGAATTCGATTTTAGGCGACCACAAAGTGAAATTTCTTATGGACAAATGGCGCTAGGTGGCTTTTATCCGGGATCTTCGGTTTCCCCTGCCATCTCATTTCACCGGTTCTCCATCTTCATCTCATGTATCGCCAGTGACACCGCCTGCGGTGTCGTATCTAGTGGAAGCGTGCATTGCTTCATGGTCATGATATGATATATTTACTGTGCATATTCCAAAATTTTACAATTTACAACTTTTGGGTACATTTATTTGTCATTACCTTGACTTTCATGACACTCTAGTCTTTTGCTCTACCAGGTAGCTCTTAACCTCCATACCTCCTTGATTACTTAATTAGTCCCTTTCTTCCCCCTCCTCTTCCTTTCTCACATATTTTACATTTCTGGCTCATTTTTCTTTTACTTTCTGTAAGAACTCAACAATACTTCCTACCCTCTTTTCCTCCCTGCCCGTTAACATTTTTATAGCTACTATCCTCCTCTCTACTTTCTCCAATTTTTCCTCCCAAACCTTTCTTCTCCATATTGCAACCTCCTCGCATTCTGTTGCATAGTATTCTATGCTTTCTTTTCCCCCACACACTTCACAAATCCCCTTTTCCCTACCTCTTATCCCTCTTAGAAATATTATTCCTCTTCTCATCCATGCTAACCCTTCTCTCTCTTTCCTATTGCAGTAATCTACATATGCTTCTCGTCCCCAATTTCTTTTTCTTTGCTTGTAAAATTGCAATGACATCATATTTTCTAGACCTCCCCATATTTCCTGTCTTTTTATATCTTCTATTCTGCATTTTATTAATCTACCCACAGCAAATTTATTCCTTTCCTCTAATCTCCATATCTCCCATTCCTACTTTTTGCATAATTCCTCCTATCTCTCCACCAACTATTTTCGTTCTCTATTTTTTTTTTTTTTTTTTTTTTTTTTTTTGCTGTCTCATGCATAATTTCATAATTTCCCCTTCGGCTTTAACCAAACACCTATACCAAAATTTTATTATTCTTTCCATTATTATTCCACGTCATTTTGTCTTTGCTAATTCCCTGGATGCTGAACTTGGTAAGCCTGGTAGATCTCTACAAAACCTTCTGTAGTTTTGGTCCACCGTTTTGTTTACCTCTGTGGGCCCCCGCCCCAGATTTCCACTGCATACAACATTTTGGATTCAACTAGTGCTTCGTACATTCTTTCTAATCATTTGGTTGTCATTTCTATTTTATATTTACATATTCTTATTCCATTCATTGCGGCCTTTCTTTTTGCTGCAATTTTTCTCCTGTGTGCTCCCCACTTTCCATTGTTATTCAACCTTATTACTCTATGAACTCTAGGCTCCCTTTAACATCATCACCCATTTTATTCATCGTCAGATATGATTTAACCCTGGGGGTTTTCCCTTATCCTGAAAGACGATTATCAGGTAACCCTAAGCTCTATGAACGTATGGACTCATTTGAACATCATTTCATTGATCGTCCGATACATTTAAAACTGGAGCTCATAAATTTAAACAAACACACACGCGCGCTCGTACTACGTTGCTTGTCCTTCGCGGTCTGGGGTTAACATATGTGCTAGCCTCTGGTTCGCGAGGTCATTAATTCAAACCGGACGTAAGAACAATCCTTAAAATGGCTTCCTTTGGAAGAGATGTACTATCTTGTACTAGATTTACGGCAGATAAAAGACTCGGGCTTGAGACGTGCGAGCATAATTAAGTAATAGAATGAAACACTGAGAACCACAGCAATTAAAGAATATACACACATATTAAAAATAGACTATTTAATAGTTACTCTTGAAAGAGCTGCTTTGAATGGAGAAATTAGTGTTGATAGAAGAACAGATAATCACAGTTATGAATTTGTTTCCAAATAAAAATTGCGAAAGGCCAGTTTTCCAACTTTAGTGTTCATGATTGCCATTGATCGCATTTTTGTGTGGTGTCACAGAATATTATATCGGCATTTGCATTGTATTGTGTACTGTCTGAGGAATCAAAGGAATATAATGCTAAAATTTTGTAAGGCCTGCTTCAAAAAATATACATATGTTTTTTTCATATTCTTGAAGTAAGAACAGTACAAATATATTTTAATGTGAAATGGACAACTTCCCTTACCAAACACAGAATATAGTAGTAGAAGAAAACACTTATAAACCTGATTTCGCTCATTCAAAGCCACCTGCAGCATCGTAGCACCTAACACGTGTATTCAGCGTTGCCTAAACACGGTCCACAAACATGGTCCACATTCACCAGATACTTTGAATTTGCATCAACTGCAAGCCGAAACTTCATTCCAAATTTGTCCGGAGTATTTCTCATATATTGAATGAAAGAGCATCTGGCCTGGCAAGGAAACAGTTGCTCATCCACATCGGTATTTTCACTTGGAATATAACACTGCAAGGAATTGGCAGTAAAAGGATTCCATACCTGCAAAGCGATTTGTACTTAGTCTTTGAGAACGTGTGTCCTTGTCTTCAAATCGCATAAACCACAAAATTTCAACAAATTTTCTTCTGCTCATTGTGTTCCTGAAAAATGGTGGTCCCCAGGTATTCGACCATAACAATATCAACAGGAAGTTTATTACCCCAACACTTCGTAAATACATAAGTGGTAGCACGAATTGCGCCACTTGGACAATAAAGCTTTCTTTCCCATCGACAAAGGGTCTGCAGAGTGCCATAAACCAATCAGGAAGGAAAACAGCAACAGATGTGGACAAATCCGAAGGTTATTGTTCATACTTCTCTACCCGTCAAAATGACGCATGGCGGTTCTTCTAGAAGGAGTTGTTTGTACCAGTTTTTATAATGGTCCGAAATGCTTAATTCTTTGTGGACGTATTTGTCATGAGTATTTATTAAAACTTATTACTTGCCTACACTTCTCATGTTCTATCAGTCTTTTAAAGCAGTGCATCCGTCAAAATGACGGGTGCAGTCCTTCTAGTGTTAATCAGTTTTATAATTATTGTGACTGTGGGTTCGTAGAATTAAAAGTGCAGTTTGCAGAAATTCCAAAATAATGTTTATTTCCGTAGAAACACACTTTGGTCAACCCTTACAGTAGCATAATTACGTAAAGTACACAAATAAAATCTGCAAGGTCGATGACCACAAAGAAAAGAGTTCACTTTCAAAACGTAGCTGTACGCACACAAATCAAGTTCAATTACCTACGACTCTTTTGGCGAGTGGCGGCTTCCTTTTTAGATAAGCTACTCATATTTCTATAAATTAATCTAATGTTCTGTAACACCAAACACGGACCTTCCAGGCATCTAACCTTTTTTGTTTCGGCAAGTATTTTATCACCGCGCTGCGCTATATGTCCCTTTCTGCGCGCCGGCCGCGTTATCGCAATAATGGGTTCGCGAAATTATTCTTACACCTACTTTTTCTTCTTTTCCTGCAGTTACCCCTATGTTTATTATTTTATGATTTTTATTCATTAATTTATAACACATCATACGAGGGCTGTTTAATAAAGAATGATCACAAATATTTTTTGACAACGTACCTTTACTCATCCTCATAATTTTGATGGTCCTTTTCAAAATAGTCTCCCCTGAATGTGATGCACTTGTCCCAGCGTTTCTGCCAGTCTTCAAAGACATGCTGGAAACCATTTTTGAGAGATCCTTCAAAATCGCCTCCGCAGCCTTCACCACTGCTTCTGATGATGAATAATGCCTCCCAATAAGGCGTTTCCTCAAGTTAGGTAATAGAAAATAGTCACATGGGGCTAAATCCGGACTATAGGGAGGGTGAGGGATGCACTTCACGTTTATTTTTGCAAGATATTCAGCAACAACATTGGCAATATGCGGCCACGCATTATCATGGTGCAGCATCCAGCCTGCTTCACGGAAATGTGGCCTTTGCGCCTGATATGGACTTGCAATGTTTTCAGGATATACCTATAGTATTGTCCAGTTACTGATATGTGTGCAGGTACAAAATGCTAATAAATCATTCCATGAATGTCAAAGAATGAGATGACTATAACTTTCCCAGCAGAAACAACAATTTTTGCTCTTTTGGGGGTTGGTGATGAAGGAGATTTTCACACTGAGCTTTGCTATTTGCTCTCAGGATCAAAATGATGTAGCCAGGTTTCATCAGCAGTTATTACGTTTGAAAGAAACTCCGTATTTTCCTTTAACATCAACTTTAACTTCATGTTACCTCCATTACAGCGGTATGTGATAATGAACATGTCTGAACTTCCTGGTTCTCACAGGCGGGAACCATGAGTACCAAAAATGAAACTACTACGGCGTGTTTGTTTGACATTAAGCTAACGGAATATAATAAGACTGAATTTTAGTGCGAAAAATTATGACCGTAAAAAAGTTACGATAATTTTTTATTGAACAGTTCTGGTAGGTTTCAATTATTTTAACGTTTCGTATTTCTTAGTTACATTTTGTAAATTATAAATCCATACATTATTTTCTAAACGTTTCATTTGATTAAAATGTGTACGCCTTGCATGGCCGTTACATCTTCACACTAACAAAAAGGAATCAAGAACACTAGAATATTTAGTTTTACGTGGAATTTGTTGAAAATTAAGAATACATGGTACTACAGTGTGCACTATCGTTCCTGGTTATTGTGAGAAACTTATCTTGTTAATATACATGGAGAGTTCTCGTATACATCTGAACTCTATATTTCCGAAAACACGCTTCTTCAAGTTGGATTCAAATATGCTGCTTCTTATTTATCCTTATTAGCTTTCTCATGGAGGAAGCGATGCTACATATATTCGCAAGTTCTTGCGACGGCTGATCTCCATTTCATTTCAGTATGTTATCCATTCACGTCATCGACACAACTGGTTCTTTTATTCGTGTTTCTTATTCCCGAGTTTTCAGGTAGGTCTATATAAAATGCTACCTCTCTGTTACCTCTGACCTAGCTATGCTCTTCAGACCTTGCTGTGTAAAGGAAAGCCGGAATAATCCCAAGTTTCTGAAGCTTCATTATGTTTCCCTTCAGGGTATCTTTTCCATATACAGAGAAATACCTGTCATGCCACTGTACTTATATAAGCAGCGACTGACGTCGTGGTGCACTTCAATATAATATAGAGTAGGGCGCCGGGGTAGCACGGTGGTTTCGTTCGCGGCTCCCGTTCTAAGGGTCCCGAGTTCGATTCCCGGCTCTGGGGTTGGCGATTTTAAGTCGGCCCTATCCACGCCTTCACCTCTGTCTAGCACACGTGAAGTATCCCCTATGCCCAACGTGGTTCGGAGTCCACGGTAAAAACTGTAGGTCCTCACACCTCACCGCCATCTTCACTATCACCCTATCATCGGAGGTAATGGACACCGCCCTCTGGGTGCCTCCACCTGAGAAATGGGTCCGGTCATCACTTGGTGGGGTGAGGTTACCCCGAAGGCCAAGGTTGCCATGTGGGGAGTGTTAGTAACTAACTAACTATATAATATAGAGTTTACTAAACCCGAAGCAACCTTTCATACGCACGGAGGGTTTACAAGTAATATTAACTTTATCGAGACCTCAGCCCCAATATCTACACAAAGGTTACTCTAGAGGTAAGTATTGTGTCTGTGCAACGATGCAGTATTGGCTTCCTTTTATCGCTGGAAAAGCTGCTTTAGGCTTGGGATATAATTAGATATCAGTTTAGAACAAACTTGATTTAACGAGGCATGTTTTTAAGTCAGTGGCGTTTTGGAATTAAAAACAGACCTGCATAGATATCGCAATAATTTTATTCTTACATGAAAGCGGTACCTTAGTCTACTTTTCTACACAATTTTTGTGAATATTGAGGCACTTGTCATAACGTGGCACCAGTTTTTTAAATACCCCTCTCATAAAATTCTGCCGCCTGACGTGTTAACCACTGTATCACAACTGTTTTGACTTCGTTATCGTCTTGAAGACGCTGACCGCCCAGATGTTTCTTCAAGTGCAGGAACAAATGGTAGTCGCTGGACGTCAGATCAGCGCTGTATGGCGGATGATCTAGAGTTTCCCATTGAAAAGATTTGATGAGATCTTTGGTCCGATTAGCCACATGTGGACGGGCATTGTCATGCAGCAAAACGATACACTTACTCGACTTGTCACGTGTTTTGTTCTGGATTGCATGGCGCAGATTCTTCAATGTCTCACAATAAGGCGCTGCATTCATTGTCCCATTACGAGACAGAAACTCCGCTAGCAATACTCTTTTTCTGTCCCAATAAAACTGTGCCCATGTTTTTCGGGCAGAAATTGTTTTCTTAAACTTCACTTTTGTGTGTGATGATGAATGTCGCCATGCCATGCATTGTTGTTTGATATGACGTAGGCCACCCATGTTTGGTCACCAGTAACAATTTGGTCTAAAAGATATTCACCTTCATTGTGGTACCGCTCAAGGAAAGTCAATGCACTGCCTAAACATTGGGCTTTGTGCAAATCCGTCTACATTTTCGGAACCCAACGTGAACACAATTTCCGGTACTTCAAGTTCTCGGTCAGAATGTGATACAAAACACTACGAGAATATTGAGGAAAATAGTCGCACAATGATGAAATTGTAAAGCGTCTGTTTTCTCTCACCAAATCTGCACCAAATCTTCAGTAACGACCGAAGGACGCCGACTCCGTTCTTCATCATGCACATTTGTGCGACCATCTTTAAATGCTCTCTCCCATTTCCTTACCATTCCATCATTGATAATGTTTTGTCCGTAAACTTAACAGATCTCACGATGAATAACGATCGGTTTTACGCCTTTAGCACTAGCCTGTACTTCACAATCGGCGTGACTCACGATTGTCGGAGGCATCTTAAACACTCAGTAACCAACATATACAATAAAGAATCAGACTGTAATGGCGTCAGTGCGTAGACAAGAGAAGTAGGTAACCAGCGCGCATGCGCGGAACGCCGACCGTAGCGCTGCGGCGGCGGAATCGCAAAACGGTATTAACTTAAAAAGCATGCCTCGTACATCTCGCGAACACGCTAAAATGACAGGGAAAATACACCATGCTTATTGTCATCCCTCCCTAACACTACATTCTAACCACGATGTTGTGTATGAACGGAGGTAGACGTAATGAAGTGTCTGAATAAATATTGTAAATATTGAGAGTTGGTTTTCTGACCAGCTAAATAAATAATCATCTATTGCTAATCACGTTTTATTTTGCTCTTTAGTGCTTAGCATAGCACAGAGGAAGACAGCTTCAAGAGTTGTGACGTATTTCAGCGGGGAGCGAGGTCTGCAGTGCGTGTTACGTCAGGCAAGAGCCGTCTACTACCAAGTACCCTATAAAATGGCGCTGTGACTACAGAAACTGAGGATCCAGTCAGGTGTAGTGCAGTCGATGACAACAATTTATCTGCCACGTATCACAAGGAACTGTTAAATTTACAATGTGACGATTTATTGAGGGACCCTTACACCAAAATGTAGAAAAGTAATCTAAGTATAAGCTAATACAAACAAGAAATGCCTGGCTGATTTCTACAAGAATGTCCCCCAAACCAGATTTCTGAGGCTGCATTCACTTGCCGCACAGACATTGTGTATGTTTGGCTCCTCATGTGTGCGAATATTTTTTTCTGTTATAAAATTAGCTAAGTCCAAACACTGAAGTACCTTGTCGGATCACAATCTAACATGCAGCCTTCGATTACAAATTTCCCAGACATTACGTTTTGATATTATAAACTAGTTAAAGAAAAACGAAACAAAGTGTCGGAAAACGTGCACGTAATTTTGATCTCAATTGGTCTCCTCTAATTTGCAGAGAAAATTGCTTTATGTTTTGTTTTATTTTATTTACTTTATAATATGCCTGACTTTCAGATCAAATGCAAGTTGAATTTTTATATATTTTCTCATAGCACAGAGCCAAAATGTAATTTTTATAAACTGTGACCAATTTTGTAATTAAAGCACTCAGCATTAATATTACAAGAGCCAAGATGTAAGTTGCACATATTATTAATAACCGATACGTTTCCTGTCTTTCCCACGCTATCGGAATTTCCGCACATCAAACTACTTTCTTCCTATGGGCAGCATAAATCAGCGTATTGACGTCACACAACAACCTGCCTTTCGTTCGGAGGCATATTTGGCGGTTAGAGCTGACGGAGCTGACGCCACACCGCCACAACACATCTTCCCCTGGCATAGCACTAACGTACACTTAAGGCACTGTTGCAGGAAATCAGTACACATACAAATGATTCGTTGAAACAAATCACAAGTAAGCTGCACTGTTAAATCACAACTCACACTGAACCCACTGTTCACAGACAAAGATTCTCCGGGGAACTCCAGCTAGTTCCTTATATAGAGCCCGAAATCGAGAAATGTTCTATAAAATAAATGTTTTCCACTGTCAAAAGGAACTCTCTGGGACCGAAAGGTGGTACACAATGGCTGTTGGTTTACCCGGACTGTTGCACAATCAAGATGACCGACCATAATGCAGGACTGCATGCAGGGCCGTAGTGGAGGTGCAACGCAGAAGTACGCCGTCCCTGCACTATTTTTCGGAGGGGGACGCAGTCCCGTTAATAATAATTTTATTTTTAACATTTCATTCATTACTTTTCTTAATTTAACATTTAAAATACTGCAAAAATACAAAATATACACATTCAAAATACATTCAAATAATGTTTATGACTATTAACGGACCTCCAGCACATGTGTGGCACCCGGAGGATTACATGAAAGAATGAATAAAAGGTCGTACGCATGATGAGGACAACCAAAGCAGGAAGGTGGATCTACAGTTGCACAATTCTGATTGGTCCTCCAGCATCTGGAAAAAAATTGGTGTGCGTCCCCCCACTTTTTTGTTAGGAATACGGCCCTGATTTCCTGTCATGCTGTTGATTTATGTTTTAGACTTACCAGACATTCATCTTTCAGGTTACCTTATCCAGGTAACTCATCCTGACCATAACGTTACAATCTACGTTACCAGGGCGGGTGCAAGACCTTAGTGGCTACAGCGGAGGGTGAAGTACACCTTCAATGACGTTCATTATGAAAGAAAAGCAACTGTGTGTAATGAAGAAATAGGTTTGCCTCCATTGAGCCCCAGAGTGTGAAATTCAAAGATGAATATATGAAAAGCATATCCGAAGTTTGATGTAACATTACAAAATATTCCTCCAAATATGAGCGCGTAAATACTCACTCTATGCTAAGGCAGAAGGCAACCCTATCAAACGTAAAATGTTTGACAGGTTTTGCGGACTTCTTACCGTAGGCTGTTTGCTTTTACTTTGAATGGCTATTCATTCTGCTTTTATCTGTTCATGGCCAACTCCATCTCGCCCGCCTCGGTAGCGTGGTGGTAGCATATCTGCCTCACGTTCAAGAGGTCCCGAGTTCGAATCTCTGTCAGGGTGGATAAGGTTTTTTCCGGGGTTTTCCCATATCCTGAAAGACGAACGTCGGGTAATTCTAAGCTCTATGGACCCTGGACTCATTTGAGCATCATTTCACCCATTCCATTCATCGTCCGAGAGGACTTAACGTTGGAGGACGTAAATAACAAAAAAAAAACTCTGAAAGGATGTCGTTTCCATCTTGGGCACACCTGATTTAGCCATTTTTGGGTCATGTTGCAAATAAAAAAATGGTCATAAAACTATATGTGTACTTTATTTGTATTCCAGTCCATCTATAAGCAGTCTCCCAACTTCTAAATTTTTAAATGTATTTTTAATATTTGAAGTATTACAACAATTTCTTTTAAAGTATGTGAATAAATAAGTGTATATTGTCGCCAGCCATTGTTTCTTGCCGGCCCGTGCCTATGCGAACGCCGGGCGAGAGAGAAGCGGGAGTGAAAGAGACAGATAGTTCCCAAGCCACGCCCACGTAGCCGATGCGCGCTTGTTACTTGACGAGTGAGAAAGATCTACAGATGTTTCGACAGTTCCCTCTCCTTGCTGCATCGTGAAAGACCGTGAAGTTTCGGTAACTTTAAAGAAACGATGGTTCGGTTATGAATTAGAGAGAGGTGAGCTGAGCTGTTGCAGTTGTGAGCTAGTGAGCTGTCTATTGTGTGTGTGGACATTTGAACTGTACCGAGTTGCAAGTTGAGAACTGATAATCGTGTAGTGATTTGAAAGTGAATTCGTTTGTTTGTTAACGTGTGGTGAAGTAATGCAAGGCTGTGTTTGTGTATGTTACGTCATTCTGCTGCAAAGGGCTGTACAAACTGAATTTCTACGGAAATAAAGAGCATTCTGAATTGCTGCAAACTATTATGTTTCAAATGGGAAGGTGCTTGTCCTTGAGCGCTACTAGGTGTTCAACCAATCGGAGTACTGCAGTGTTATCGTATTGCATTCCCGCCAACGTGACGAGCGCCAACCTAATCAATCTCTAATAAATACTGTTCACGCTAAGACAAAATTAATATTTTGTAAAAACTGGTCTATGAGGAAGGAGAGAGTAATGTATCTAACATAACCATAAAAACCACATATTTTTAGCTCAAACAGTATTACTAATACAAATAAATAAATTTAGCTACCATTATATTATAACAAACATTGCGACGTAAGCACTGTAATGAATATCATTTTTGGTTGGCATGTATGCGTGTATGTATATTTGTAATTACTCAGAACTTAAATTTATTCATTTGACATGACGCGATAAAAGAAATATGTACTTTGAATAAGCCAAGGTGTTTGTTAAATTCCATTAGAGGAAACAATACACTACTTGCAAGTCTGGCAGAACGTGTCTGGTCACATTATATCTTTGTTTATGAATGTTTCGTAATCTCTATTTACTCTAGAGAGTTCAAAGCAGCATTATTCAGTTATTTTTTCAGTATATCAGCTGGATCAATGAGACACGATCCACCTCCCCACCCTTACCACTGCTAGAACAATCCAAAAGGGTTAATGTGCGTTCAAATTATGTTGCAAACAGAAATAATATTTTTAAACTGACTGATGTTGAATGACTTATTCACGAAGAAATTGACAAGGAACACAAAATGACTGGGAAAACTGCGTGAGACATCAGACAAACTTCAAGAAGACGACTTTTGGAAAGAAATAGCACGCAATTTTGGAACCTACCATCATAAATTTGCAGTACTCAGACGTTGAAGACAATGACTATGACGAATTATCTCTTTACTTAAATAACATTCACAGCTGTACGGATACACCGCTGGCAGTTTCGTTGGACTAGAGAAATAAGTAATTCATAAACTATAATTAACTTTAAACTAAATATTTAAAACATTTGCGTAATGTACGAATATTCATGATGCAAATGCGATTTCAACACTTCATTATTATAAAACTTTGTAAAATACAGTTTGCGCTTCAGTACGTCTAGCGCCACGAACACTCGCAAGTGTGAGAGAGAGGGAAATATAAAAACAGTGGGGATAACGAGGTGGCAGCGGTGAAGGCTCTAACGCATCTAATTCGCTACATGCGAGAACTCTTCCCATTTGAAAAACATAATAGACTTTTAACTCTACAAACCCAGATAGTCACAATATATTGCAATCTCTGTGAATAGATGAGGCCGAAATGGCATTTTTGTAATTTATAAATCATACGAGATACAGTACAACCTTACTAAAGAGTAAATATTTTTTTTATTTGTTTGCCTTTAGCTGCAGTGGTGATATAGGCGGCCGTTCTCCTTTGGAACATTCGAAGGTGTTAACTCGTATTCGTTGGGTTTTTATCATTAGAGTGCGCACACATTCGCACTCTCATTCATACTTCCAGACTCTGGGGAAGATGAGGAATTATCTTGGTCGGAGAAAAATCCCCACCCCCACCGCCGGGAATTGAACCTGGGACCCTTAGAACGGGAAGCAGGTGCTCTACCATCTAAGCTATGGGACCAGCCAAGTAAATAATAATATCTTTTACTCTTTTCAAAAGTTAAGTCACTATTCCTTTTCTCTCATGTCCGTACAGGGAAAATGGTATTTCAAAGC
Organism: Mantis religiosa; assembly: GCA_030765055.1. Lineage (NCBI taxonomy): Eukaryota > Metazoa > Arthropoda > Insecta > Mantodea > Mantidae > Mantis > Mantis religiosa. Next base: position 142,994,428 of record CM060955.1, on the reverse strand, counting down.
CATTGCAAGGCAAACCATTTTTTAAGATCTATTAATATCGCTTAACTTACCAGAACGAAATTCGTAATGATGCTCATCTCGATTAACAAGCAGCAGATAGGATGTTTTGTAAAAGGCCGAGTAGAGGAAGTCATTAAATGGAGCACATCCGAATGTTGTATTTATTTTAAACGAAACGAACGTATTAGCACATTCAAAGAGAATGAAATAATCTTGGTCCCATTATAAACCTCTATTTGCATTTTGGAGCCCGTTCCATTGTATTTCGTTGCACAGTTCAGGTACGTAGGTAAACAATTGAAGCGCTACACAAGAAAACAGTATTCTACCAATCATCCGACCACCGGAGGAATTCCTTTTTTTCATTACCCGTTTCAGTTCAGTGTACGTATATATAACAACTACCAAAATGAGCATTCATGTATGTTGGTTGCGTTCTCTGCTTTGTCCCTATGGTACAATACAATCAGCGAGACAGGGGAATTCACAAGTGGATGAGTATTCTACAGTACAGCATATGTGGAACAGAAAAAAAGAAGAATATTTAGAGTATGGCAAGTAATTAATCAATCCAATGCATCAGAGAATGTTCTCAAAATGAATGGCTTAAACATTTATTTCAAATATCATGGACCAGATGTTACTCCAGCTATTTATAATCAGGGAAACACATTCAGCATACAAAGACCTCTAACCCTGTTTCATTTGCCAAGCTTATTTCGGAAACAAAAGGTAATTTGTGATTACACTGATTTTATGAGATACTGACGTGGCACCGTTATGATTTTTAACTCAAACGACGAAGTAAATACTTGTACCCCGTATTCTTTACACAATTTTAGGGTACATCATTCCCATATCCCTCATAATTAGCCCCGGATAATAACATATAAAAGTATTCTGATACGAGCTCGACATTAAAAAACGTTTAGAATATCTACCATTTTTTTTTTTTTTCAAAAAATGCTTTTATTTGAAGACTATTCCAAAGGCTTGGCGAGTGAATTCCTGAATAATTTATTATCAAAATTTAAGCGTTTTGGATCTCAGAGAACTGACACAGAAAATTTTCTGGTTACATTTTAAACCGTGGTTAACGACGCCTGGCCGCGCCATGGCTGAGTGGTTAGACCGCAACCGGGTTCGATCCCAGGTGACCGTAAAGTGAGATTTGTGGTGGAACAACATGGTGCTAGGGCGGGTTTTCCTGGAGTCCCCCGATTTCCGTCAACAGTATTCCACTGATTGCTGCATCATCATTCTCAAATCTAAAATATTTTACATCACACTTATTATGAGAACACTTTGTTTCGAAGGATTTAATATAATATGACTCCCAATCAACAAAAAATTGCAGGCGATCTTAGCCTGCCAACCCTGCTGCCGACCACACGCTCACATACATCAGCACAGATGAGTGTTCATAAACAGAGGAGATCAGGTCATTATCTTGGCACTCCCACCTGGAACGGTGGCACTCTTGATAGGGTTTCGCTACCTTTTGCATCTTCTCAAATTCCTCAAGATCCTAAGTGGACTTCGATTGTATAACCGTGAGTTGAAATCCACTGATCACAAGGGTGGGTTCAAACCCGGATTCCCTGGCGGGGAACCGGAGAACATGGCTCCAGGCCGCTACGCCACGGCAAGCTCAATCTAAAATGTTAATTACAGTAATAATTCCATTAATATGACGTTTCACTTAGACATTTTTCTACTCTTGTACAAATAATTCTTACAAACCTTTATTCCTATGTATAGCTTAAGTTAATCGAGATAAAAAGATTAGCATAAACTTATTGGTAATTTTGTTTTATCTATAAAATAATACAGAAATAGGTAGATTTTAAGCGATGGTCAACTCTTTAAACAGTTAGTCGATAAGTGATACCACTGAAATTTGGATATCTTTACATGGCCAACAGATGAAGTCATGAATAGTGGCTTCCCAGTTTAAAAAACTGCATGTATTGGAAATTAAAAGAAAGAAATATCTTCAAAACTCTAATGATAATATCTACCATGGTAGATTTGATAACCTTATCATGATAAGGTTGTCATGCATGTATATAAAAGGAAATATTAAAAGAAGTAATAAATCACATATGTCGTTTAATATCACCAGAAATATAAATAGCGGATCATGCTAACATTGGAAGGCACATACATCAATGTATTCAACAAAGAAGATATTCGTTTTAACAAGTCTGTTATTAATAATGTGTTTGCAGAAAGTTTAATTCTCAACTTGTGAGATATTTGAGAAAACAATAAAGATAATTATGATTAAAACAATAAAAATATAAACAAATAAAAATTTTAGTCATTTAAAAGTAGATTATTCAAACTTGTATATGTTTATCCTAAAGTTCTGTTAATGGATGAAGTGGTTACATAATAACCAATACACATATATACATAATATACTTAAATACGAGACTCTGAATTTTAGTTCAAATAAAAATTTCTTCAGTTCAGCCAATAATGGTAACCATTGTGCACAGAAGATAATCGTTCTACATACCGAACTCTGCCAAAGCATTTAATGTGTTTATTTTCAAGCATTTGTCGCTCTAGTAACGTGCCCCTCTATACGTGCACGAAAGCCCCTTAATATTCCTGCTTAGGCAAACCTTTCGGCATTCATGCTGTCCGGGTTAAACTAACCACAAAGGAGAATGAGCTGTATGGCCAACCTAGTACGATACGTAATTTACTGAGTACAGTGTTAGTTTGCGAGTCGAATATAAGTTTTATCTTATATCTTGTAGTAGCAGCATTCATTACACGCCACAGCAGTTGTTACAAGCTTACCAGCACTCTTTGTTGCATTGTAAATCCACTAACTTGCTCACTCGCGTGTATGAACTCATAGTCGATGGGATTGTAGAAGAGTTTTAGAATATTCGGGAGGCGGGGAGAAAGTTTCCGTTATATCTCTGTTGCGCTTTTTATGTTTACCCTGGGTGAAAGCATTCTTGCATCTGCTATTATATTCCTTTACGCTTTATAGAAAATATAAAGAAGTAATGCCGATCCTGCGCAACAAAAAGTACTATTAGTGAACTATTAATCCCTTTTCAGAAATACAACAAAAGCCTTGAACCGCACCATTCATGTAGTAAAATATTTATTAGATAATTTTATTGTTAATACTGCCAATAATATTACATTGCTTTTAAGGTACGTCAATTTCATACGTCCAATCCTATACCAATGGAGTCTTACCACAGCTCCTGTTTGCATGAATAATATGAAGAAATTAATCTGACAGCTCAGAATTCTTATTTGCAATTCCGAGTAGGACATTTATTGATATTTTATCCATCTATCGATAAAACTTTGTCACTAGGTAACCACTATAATTCTCAGGCAGGTTTTAAGTATAGTTTAACAGATTTCAGGCAAATACTGCACTTATTTTAGCTTCTATTAAACTAGACAGGCTTTCGATGGAAAAGCTGTGCATACTTCATTCTTTATTTTTGCACCTTGATCAAAAAATTGCATTAAAATTTCATGTCTCTATTTATGTGTTTCCACTTTGTAAATGTAGAGAGAGCATTCTTTATCCTCTGTTTTCACATATCGGTGATTTATTAACAAATGTCGCTACTAACAAGTACTAGAAAGGTAATCTAGAAGTGTAACTATTATTTGTTAATCTCTCAGTTTAGGTAAGCCTAGAATATTGTGACTTTGTGGGTTCGTAAATTAAAAGTCCAATTACACCACTAAAAAATGTTCTTTATTTCCACCTTATTACAATGTCACCACTACATAAAGTTTAGTATTTCGTCTGTCCACGTACACTGGGCGCTCCTTACACCCGCTCGCCACGACTCACTCAACTCAACTGTCCGTCGCCTCTCCTGTATTGATCGGCTGCCCGAAGTTTCTCGAGTATTCTCGAGTATGCTGGAGGGGGAAAACATTCTTGATGCTTCGCCCTCCTTCGGGCGGCAGGAGGAGGGGGAAACGAAGACCCAGCCATCCCTGCGATCTCCCCTCCCTTCACTCTCTCTCGCCTGCATTTATTGATCGACACCGTGAGTTTGCCGCTTGGGTAACAATATTCTTAAACTGGTATTGGAAGTAACTTTTCTAATTAAATAGAAAAATAAATATAACTCGCATAACTCACACGCCATCACCTGATAATAACTAGCTTTTATTTTAAATCTTTATTTAAATTGTTTTATTGTATTGTTTTAACTCTTATTTAACATCTAGTTCTATGAGCGACGTTTTCTTTGGAAAAATAATTGCTTGTGGCAATGATGTTCTCTTGTTTTCTGTTGATTGCTTCATGTGTGGAAAAATCGGTAGAACAAAGCTAATATTTAGAACCATAGCAGTGGTATATTAAGTTTATTAAGAAATTGAAATTATAATTTGTTACTGTGGCCTTTTTAAAAATAAAATGCTCACGGCATTGTTAATGCAAATTTAAATATTAGTACGCTTGGAGCTATTCTAAACCACCGCATAATTAATTTCTCATTTAACTGAAAAGTAACCATGTTAGAGGCACTTTTATGGTAGCACGCATTTTTCAAACATCGATGGATAATCCTGAAATATTTATGAGTAGAGAAAAACATATTCGTCATAATGGTTATTCATGTACAAAGATTATAAATTATATTCAGTGCTTTTAATTTATGTGATATACACACGTTTGATATATGATTCTGAAATTATGTAATTTGCTATGTTTCATTTCAGTGAATCCTAAATGGTTAAACCAAAGTTGGTAATTTTATTTACGAAGCTTGGTTTCACTGATAGGCAACATTGGTTAGTTAGTGGAGTAATACGTTTATTTATTTTTTTCTTTATTTCTTAAATATTAATTCATATGAATTTCCTTGTATGTCTACAATAAAGGCGAACAATGTTACTTAGAATTTATTTCCAGATAAATCCAGTTCCATATACAAGAAAGGACCATTTAAAGCTGGAAGCGGCTATTGTGACCACTGTCTTATGTTCAAGATGTGCCAAGTTCGAACTTCGGTCAGCGTGAGTTATCTTTATAAGGTCGCTTCCGGGGTTTTTACTTATCCAGAAAGTTTAATGTCTGGCAACTTTAAGCTCTGGGCTTATTTGAACATCGTTTTACCTCATGCATCGTCCCACGGCAGATGACGTAAATGAAACAATTGTGACCACCTTTTGTTTTTCCCAAGTAATTCTAGCTCTTGGTTTGGGGTGTGATTTGGATACTTTCAAAATATGTCCAAATCTTATATTTTTACACTGCACTGCCGTTATCTTAGGGCCGTTCGATGGCGCCAATAACTTTAATCTTCGGCTCCACATCACTGGTAAAACCTTTCATCAAAACGTGGCTGTCATTCACTTAAACGTCACTTAGAAACGATTCGTCAAAACTTCCTCTGGTATACCAAACTATGTTGAAACTGTTTAAGCTTTTTCTTGTGCAACAATCATAGAGGAGATATCTTCACCATCCCCTCATTTCACATTTGTTCGTTTTCGTATATTTTAATTTAAATCGGCGAGAGAACCAATATCGGCTGAGTGTGGTCAAAGGTTGTTTGGTGGAAATATTAAAGAAGTAAAAACACCAGTGCAATTCAAAGGAATGAGTTACTCTTTACACACGTTAGTACACATTTATTTCAAAGCGTCCAAATACGTTAATATATTTTATCCATTATCTGTCATACAAACTAGCCGAAGAAAAAGAAAACAAATAAGCGGTTATATGGGAAATGTTGAATACGAAAGCATGGAGGGAGCACAAGAAATATCTAAGGAAAAAGGGCAATAAATAACTGAAATAGGACAAGTACAGAATGAAATAGGTCTGGGAACTAGGCAAGGGATATATCGACAAGGGTGGCTTGCCTTAAACGTCACTAGGCAAATTTCAGTGAGAAGTGAAATTAGAGAGGGTTCATAAGAGGTAGAGGAGGACATCAGCAAGTGAGACGAAATAAAAGGAAATAGGAACCGGGGTTAACACAAGCGGCAAGTGATGTTTCATAAGCGTAAGAGGGAAATGTAATAAATAAAAGTGAGATATCTAGACAAGTGAAGTAAGTGATGGTAATAAGCTGAAGTAACCGGTAAATAAAAACAGAACAAATATCAGAAAGAAAAGGAAAATTGACGACCAACAGTCGGGAAACACTTCTTAGAAACGGAGAGAAGAAAATAAGAATTAAGAGTAGAAAGGAGCAAGCATGTATGTGTGTTTAACGTCCATAATAATGTCAAACGAGCTAAGGTCTAGCTCAGGGGTAGCCAAAGATGAATCTTCTATACTACTCCAATTGTCCTACATATCAGATATGTAAGACTTGAAGGTTTCACGGCGATCATTAATAATCAAGGCTTCGCGGGTGATCAGCCGTGTCGAGCTTTCAGACATTGCAAACTCCATGGCCCATCATCAACCACTCATTGGCCAGGGCAGTACAAGCCCCACCCACCATTTGATCCTATATAGTGAGAAGAATTCAGTCATTTCATCAGAAGCCATTAGCGCACATAAGAGCTCTGCCCTTCTGCTGGGGAGGGTCCTCCGCTGGCGCCCGGAAGGAGACCTGCGGTTGAGGCGGAGAAGGATCCCTTGGGTCTGATCTGCCAAGTACCTGGGTGTACGACTGGACAGTGACCTCAGCTTCACCCCACATGACCATGAAAAAATCAGCCTCGGCCATGCAGCGCTCAGGCAGTTGTACCCCATATTCTGATCAACCATGCCCACTCGCCTAAAACTACGGGTGTATCGTGCGATCATCCTGCCTTTGATCCTGTATGGATTCGAGGTCTGGGGACTGCTTGCAGACTGCAAGCCGTGGAGAATAGGGCTCTTAGGATGATATACGATACCAAACGTACGTTTCCATCACACATCCTGCACACTCATTCTGGCATACCTTACGTTGAGGACGTTGTGCGTGAACGCTCGCGCACATTGTTTGCCAGAATTACACCTCATCTCAACCACCTAGTTAACACACTAGGACAATATGACCACCGTGTACCCAGAAACAGAAAGAGCTACCGCCTCCCCAAGGACGCCCTTGGGTGGTGAGACCAGCCTCTCCTCCCTTCACTACTACATTCTGTCCTGGCCACACTAGGGCTGGATTTGACCTGTCGGATGACCCCCAGCAGTCCAGTCCCCCTGTGTGACCCAAATGCGAACTCCAACTTAAATGTTTCCCAACTACCCGACCTCTCGCTCCTGGCCCCGCCACACTGGACGGACTCTGCAACGCAGGCCGCTCCTAGCGTGGTGGCATAGGGCACTGAGCTACTGCCTGGAAGCTCACCCCGCCGCCAGAAGCACTAGCAGAGGTCGAATCAGGTCCATCACTTTACACGCACATCCAAACTTTGGAGATAAGACCAATTCTATAAGACCGCACGGGTAAATCCGCTCAGCGGATAGGTACCGTGGCGCTCTACCCACCGTCCGGGAGCACCCGGACGACTTCTTCTCACTCATGGCTCATTTCATCAGATCCTGAAGAAGGCCATGAAGTTTGCAATGGCCGAAAGCTCGACGATTATTAATTTGACACGGCTGATCACCCACAAATCCTTGATTAATATCAGGTATAGTTTATCTCGTCGTTCCTGGCAACCTAACTTTGGTTCGAATCACGATAGGGAAATAAAACATGTTAATCATATTCTACAACTTTACATTTTACTTCTTATACAACACTTAAATTAATACTAATTTAAATAAATGACTCTCAATAGCTTCATAAAGATTTATATCTCAGCGTTCTCAATTACTTTTTTAAAGATATACTGGAACAGTTTCTCTTTGACTATCTTCACATTCTTTGTTTTATGCAATAACAAAATAGCCTTTAGTCTTTATTATGTATCACAACATATATTTTAAGATTCAATGAAATCACCGCACTCTAAGAATGTCTTCAAGAACAACCATTTTTACCTTTCCAGTACGCATTTCAGCCTACCTCAAGTATGTGCCATCAATTTCAGTTTATTTATATCAATCGTCTCCAAGGTAACGACGATTGCTGTAACCAAAAAGATAAACATACTGTTGTTGTTTACACACCTTACACGTGATTAACTGTACTTTCCCTAGTACAACATAACCTCTAACAAAACAAACTACTGTGTTTATCGTGAAGTGAATACAATTACCTTTATCTGTATGTCGTAGTAATGCATCGTTTCAGAATGTTATCCAATATATGGATTTGTAATATATATTTTACAGCATGCTGTCGCACCTTGATTACAGCCACCAAATGGCAACCAAATGTTCTGGCTTCTATTAATATACCTAATGGATTCCTTCTAACGGAAAACAGTTTCGAATTTGCGTCACAATAGGAATCAATACTGTCAATACCGAGCAAGCACTTTCCACCCACATACTCTCACTAACACACATACACCCAGGGCCACATTTTCTTGTTCAATAACCAGAATAGAGCTCTGTAATATTGGCTCCACTGTCAGTATTTCAGCAACACTCTGACGTATACAGTTCATATAATGTTCCTCTCAATATGGTTTTGAAGCGAGTCTACACACACTACACAGAAGTGTATTCCACTGTAGCAAGTGTGTTTTCTAACCTCTATGGCCTCTGTTCGGAGTTTAACTATACATTTTTTATAAAAATCAAAAGGTCATACCATACCGAAGACCTTAATTCTGGATTTCAGTGTTATTCTACACTATAAACCTTATACTTCAGCATTGTGTAATTTTTACTGTTTCACCACGATATGATTACATTTAATGAAGAACGGAACTAATCAATTACGGTGGGCGCGAATCGGCAGTTCAGCTAAAGAAAATATCTGCACTACCTTTACTGATGAGCTCAGTTCAACAAATATTTCCCTATTTTTCACTGTAAAAGTACAGATATTTAATTTATTTTTATGTATGTTTATGTTTAGAAATGTGGTGTGGATTTTTATGTTTGATGAGAGTATATTTTAAAATGTTTATAATTTTTTATTTATTATTATTTTTTATTTATTATTATTTTTTATTTATAATCTGTAAATTATGTATGTTTTGTATATGTTTTTGATGTTTTAATACGAGGTGTGTCCGTAAAATAAGGTATCCAATTTTATTTAATATAGAAAACATGTTTATTGACAATGAATGTTGAATTGATGGAAAGGCGAAACTTAGCTATTTTTCAACGTAATCGCCATTGCGATCGATGCACTTTTGCACGCACTGTGGCAGTTTTTGTATACCCTTGTCATAGCACTCTTCCGCCAAGTTGCGCAGGTAGCGCTCAACCTCGTTTTTCAAATCATCGTCGATCTGGAAATGTGTTCCACCCAGGTGTGACTTCAACTCAGGAAACAGATGATAGTCACTAGGTGATAAGTCTGAACTGTAGGGGGAATGGGTGAGAATGTCTCATCCGTTTATGGTCTTCGGTGAGCATTTTGGAGTCCCACATCGCACACACCTTGCGATAATGCAAAGTTCTGTCAAAATCTTTTCAATCGTAGTCTTAATGACTTCAGGGATAAGTTCGCACAGCTCGCGAACTGTCACACGCCGATCTTTAAGCATTTCTTGCCCCACTTTTGCCACTGTTTCGGCTGAAACCGAAGACCGACCAGAACGCTGTTTGTCATGGACGTCTGTACGTCCGTCTTTAAACTCTCTGACCCACTTTAACACGTTTTTGACGTTCATACACTATGGCCCATAGACTTCGCATAAATAACGATGAATTTCAGTGGGGGTAAGGCCCTTAGCACTCAAAAAACGGATCACTGCACGCAACTCGCACTTGGCGGCGGAAGTGATAGAAAGCTCCATCGCAAACAGCTGCCCAGCCTATTGGTTGCAATAGGTTCATTGTGAGAGGAATTTCAAGGCGTGAAACCAAGCTACACGCCAGTGTTGCCGTATCTCACGTAATAGCGTTCCTCACGGCTCCAGCGCATTGGAGACCTTATTTTACGGACACGCCTCTTAAATGAATAAAAGTCTGAGTATTTACGCCGGTTTAAGAAATTGGGTGCTGGGGTATAATACGCAGACTTTTATTTTTATATTTTTGTATGTATAAGTACAGACTCCGTAGGAGAGTGGATCCGTCCTCTTCAGCTGCTGTGGTGCGAGCACTGCGAACGCTTAGAACTCGTGGTACCTCTGACGTTACTAAGAGGATCCTCGGGGCGAACATTCCAGCCCCTCCCGAATGGCAGTTCCTCGGAATGGGTTGGATTCAAGGAGGCAGTGTGATCCCGACACCCGTGACAGATCGAGTACCTCCGGCCAGGCTTCGGCCGCCTGGAGGGGACAGAGGGTTGCCTCAAAAGTCCCGGGAACTAGCCTGCATAGTTAGTAGAAGGTGTGCTAGATCACCAGGAGACCCCATCGAGGTTATTCGGTAGTCTTCCCTGCGTGGTTGACCCGCGTAAGTGGCGTATCCATTTCCACCCGTATTGACGTTGTTGTCAATGGGGTAGATTTTTAGACAAAAGATATTGCTCCAAGAAAAGAGCGCCGGAGTTTTCCATCACTTCCGGGTAGATAGAGAGCGGACTTTTCGGACTCTCGGGTATATCTCGTGATAACATGATAACGTGTAACTACAGATTCCCACTAACACCTTGCCTCGCATTCTCCTCTGATTCCTATCCTTGACGATGTTACAGAGGCTTATGAAAAGAGAGACGCCCTATACCAAGTGAACTCCTATCGTGGACAACTGGTATAGATGTATAACCTTTCAAAGCATGTTTTATATACCAACTGACTCTTACAGACATGTAACATATATTTATATAATAAGTGCTCCAGAAAATATACTTTTAATAAATAAATTAAATGTTGTATATAAAAAATAAGGAGACGAACGTTAGTTCACATTTTGGATGTTACTAACTATAATATTGTTTATATTTTGTAAACTTTTAAACAAAAAATTAACTATCATATTCAACATTTCCCCAAAATCTTGCAGGAAATTTAAATTGAGTAATAAAATATTGCAAAGTTTAATTATAAACTACAAATATTTTCAGTAAATAACTTTTATATTTTTCTTCAAAACAGTAAAGAAAGATTAAACATAAATTTGAAACTAGTTTAAGAAAGCACATGACATTTGGTCTTCTTATTATAAATAAAGTTCGTAAATAAACAGTGCATTTCAATTGACTTGATATGGAAGTCTTTAAAAAAATGTATAGACACCCATCTCTTCTTAATTTAATGTAAACTTCTTGAGAGTTTTTCCAGGAAATATCGGATAATTCAACTCAAGATGTTCCCTTATTCCTTTCTCGTCTAAATAAACATATTGATGATAATGAATTTTGCTCACTTCACTCTGTAGTAACCAAAACTAACAAGCTATATCCCATTTTTTAAATTAATCATTGCCTCCTTATGTCGATATGTTCACATATATTTTTGAACTAAAAATGAGAACAGGAAATGCTACACTATGAATATTATTTGTTACGAGGCATTATTTATAAGTATCTCATTAATATAAGGGTAATCTAAATAATAATTTAGAAAGACGAGAGGGATATCTATATATAAATGTAAAATATGAATTGCAACATAAGAGTTGGAAAAGTTTCACCGTACAAATGTTTTCACTACCTTCAACAATGCTCTTTAGCATTTCAAAAGAAAATCCTAACGATGCATAACAGGACCAAAGGTTTGGGTTAGTTCATTGACATTAAACTCTTTACAAAGAGATGTAAGCATTTAAAAGGGAACTGGGAAAGGACTCCGAGCGCTGGTAATCCCGGTGATGCTATATGCCTGCGAGATCTGGGGCATTGCAGCTGGATAGCATGGCTTCAACGTGCACAGAATAGAGGACTACGGTCTATCTATTCTGTGGGACGTTATTTCCCTACCAGGTTGCTCCACGAAGCATCGGGTTTTCCATATGTGAAGGATGAAATTAGGCGCCGGGCTTCAAAATTATACGCAAGTTTACCATCACACAGAAGCGCCCTTTTTAAGTCATTGGAAGATTATGACCCCACTAGACGCCGATCTAGACTGCATCGGGTCCCCCATATGGCATGCGGGCACCCTAGATAACGCAGGAGCTAATATTATCAGCAGCTAAAGCTGAGCTCTTCATAATTCTTCTAAGATGTTTGGCATCTAAATTTTTCCCCAACTAAAAATTAAACAAAAATAAAGATTTGGGTGCAAAGTACTGCATCCTCCCCTTCAAACCAAAGGTACTTCTGTAACCTGTAAATTAACTCCCAACCAAAAGACCTACACTACCTTCATCCTACAAACTTCAATTCTAAATCTTACCTGCGGTAAAACCCTTAACGGGTGGGCACGTAGCATAAACCTTCTGGCTGTATACAGCCAGCCAGCACGAGCGAGCGAGCGCGGTGGTCAGTATCAGTGCGAAATACAAGAAGTGCAAGCGTATAAGGAAATTCATGGTGCATCAGTAGTGAAAACATTTTATCGGGGACACGATAATAACTGGTGTAAATTCGAATAAACAGTGGTTAGTCTATCATTTATTGTTATTGTCTCTCGTCACACTACCCTGAGATCTCCATAACAAACATGCTCTACTTAAGCCATAGCAGAAGAGCAGCCGTGGACACGACCTAAGAAAAATCCCAGCACTAATGAATCAACCACAAAAAACAATCAGTAAACTTTGCAAATTTCCTAAGGTTGCCGCTAAATTAACAAGCGACAGGGGAAACGCTGCAGTTGTGAAAGCTGAAAGAAATGTTTCACATCTGCAGAATAAACAATGTTTGCATTCATTAAATTATTCCTACTCCACATGATGTTAGTTCAGTTAACGCCTCTAAAAGGTTGGGTTAGCAGCCTTAAACCAACGCTGCTATCAAGTTAATATGATGAAATGAAAATGAGCGAAGGTAAACCTCCTTTATTAATTACATACGAGTTCATTAGCATCGGTAAGCTTCACTGTACTTCACAAGCATATCCTAACATGGCTGTCATAAATTAGATACAACGATAGTTGCCCCCTGCAGCGTCTCTGTTTATGTAGATTAGACCTTATATTTGACTTCCGTTACATTCATCCTAGCCACTACGGGATGTGTTTCAAGTTAAAACTTCTTGTCAAAAACCCAAAGGCTCCTGCTTTCAAATGTTCAAATGTTTTTATTTACTTTTTCTTCCCTGTAGTGTCAAGAGCACAAAGTGTTAGTGAAGTAGCTCACAGAATAACAGGCCTAAACTTTTTATTCTTGTATAGCTTCGGCTAATGACCTATAACTAGGGAGTGAAACTTCGACCCGGTGGGAAAGAGACGAATTATTTCGGGTTAGATGTATTACAGGGTACTGTTATTATGTTTACTGAATGGCAGTGGACGTTGCCTCTACAGGAATTGACTAATTTTGGTTTTGGAAAATTTTTATAAGTCCAAGGAAGATTTAAAACCTGAGAAAAGAAACTTTAAGTAATAATGGGCCGGGCTATTAACTAAATATAAAAATACACTCAAACTTTTACGGCATACACGAACGCATTCTTTTATTTTCGAGAAACAAAAGCATTACAAAGTAGAAAGATATTCCACTCCTTTCCAAAGTCTTCAAAGCTATTTCACTTACCATATTCTATCAAGTAACGTTTATCATTTGTTATCAAGACAAATTTCTTTATGTATCATGATGACATACCTTTCGAAGATTAGACACAAAAGTAATTTCTGAACGCATTATAACACAATAAATATTTGGCCACAGACAATTGTCAAACATTGTGGAATCCTATATATTGTAACTTACATCCTCCAACGTTAAGTCGTATCGGACGATGAATGGAATGGATGAAATGATGCTCAAATTGGGCCCAGGGTCCATGGAGCTTAGAGTTACCCGACATTTGTCTTTTAGAATAAGGGAAAACCCCGTAAAAATTACCTAGGTAACTCACCCTGACCGAGATTCGAACTTGGGACCTCTTGAACGGGAGGCAGACATGCTACCATCTACGCTACCGAGGCGGCCTTCTTTATAATTTGTGTTTGTGAATTGGTGAATGAAAATTTAAGTAACACAAAATTAATTGAATTCCTTTGTGACATTGTGAACTTAGTGGGAACTTTTTTACTGTGCCAAAGCGGAGATGTCCTGGCTTAGGTCGTAGTTTTACATGTCGTTGGAATTTTACGGAATCGACTTAGAGTTCCCCTGTTTCTCTCACGAACAATTATACGTCATGTGTTCCCGAATCTGAAAAGCCATCTTTAAATGTTTACGCACCGCAAAAAAAAGGGAATTTTAAATTAATTAACTTAATTGTTACTGTTGCAGGAAAACAATTGCAGAATAAATAGTACGGATTTCTTTTATTTATATAGATAGATAAGTTCAGACCACTTTTTAGGCCGCTTAATCTTTGAGTGGTTGGACGTCTTACCAAGGCCGCCCGGGTTCGATCCCAGGCACCCGCAAAGTGAAATTTGTGGTGGAAAACACGGCGCTGTGGTGATTTTTGTTTTCGGTATCTCCGGTTTCTCCGGCCATCTCATTCCATTGGTGCTCCATCTTCATCTCGTGTAACCTCATTGTCAGCGCCTGCGGTGCCGTAAGTAGTAAAAGTGTGCGTTTAACACAACATACTTCTACACATTTAAGACAACTTTTATTGGCGGTACGAAGTTCGTCGGGTCAGCTACTTATACATAAAAATTGTGGAAACCAAATAGTGCTTTGCTCACATAATATGACCTCGAACGCAACGTCCAATTCAGACATTAACTAAAATCCGCAGGGGATTGATTTTTGAAAGGTTTAGAAAACAGTATTTCACTGCTGCAGCCATAAAGATATGTCTTTAAGAAGAAACCAGCCAATACACAAAGTTAAGTAAATGAAAAGGTATTTCGTAATGAACCTGTGAGAATTTTGTTAGGATTGCTGTAACTGCAAATCTTTTGACATAAAATGTAAATAGTCTGTTTTGAATATATACATATTGAACTTTAGAAAGTACATATTTATTCCTCATACATACATGTAAACTATTTCGCTGGATAAACGAAATATCTTGCCAAAAACAAGCGCGCTATGAAAATTATGAACTTCATTTTTTGAAAAGTTTCAAACATTGAATTACCAAATCAAATGTTGCGTTCACTGGCTGCTCCCAGAAAATTACTAACCATGAGAACGAACAGTAAACAAGTCCATGCCTGTGATAGTTATATCTAATTTGATTTATTGGTGTCTCAGTAGGGGAGGGGTTCCGTCTCCTTCAGCTGCTGTGGTGAGAGAGCTCGTAGTACCTCTGACGTTATCAAGGGGAACCTCGGGCCGAACATTCGAGACCCTCCCGAATGGGAGTTGTTCGGATTGGTTTGGACTCGAGGGGGCAGTGTGTTCCCAACGCCCGCGGGAGGTAGGGCACCTCCAGCCAGGCTTCGACAGCCCAGAGGGGGCAGAGGATTGCCTAAGAAGTCCCGTGTACTAGCCTGCAGAGCTAGTAGAAAGTGTGCTAGAACCCACCGAGGTTATTCGGTAGTCTTCCCTGCGGGGTTGACGCGCGTAAGTGGCGTATCCACTTCCACCCGTCGTGGCGTTGTTGCCAAGGGACTTTTTAGATTCAATATATTGCCACATGGAAAGGACCCTGGAATTTTCCATCGCTCCTGGGTTGTTAGAGGCCGGAGTCTTTGGCGATGAAATGAAATGTCTTATATACACTATTTGCCTAAGCCCATGAAACGGAGCCGAGGACGTAGTTAAGTTTAAGAAGCATGAGTCGAACCAGAGAACCGCCGCGCCTAACTCAGCAGGTGTTTCCATTAGGCCAATACCTAATTATTATAATGCACAGCTGTTAAGGTCTTTGAAGCCAAAGGATAGGAAATGAGAGCAAAGATATTTATCCTAGAACGGTAACTACTGCAGAATTAGGCTTACTAACTATTGGAAACGTCTAGCATTGTTTTAAACTGATCCAGGTTAGACGTGAATAACATCACATATTTAGAGAAGGTTAAGACATAGTCCATTGTTATTTAGATTTACATCGCCACTAGGACTTTTCCAACATTAAAACGAAACTAGCCTCTATAACGCAATTTACTTCACATGAGAAGACATTCTGATGTATCTAATTGGCTCAACCTGCATACAAAAGGATTCCTTATTAGAAAAGCGGAGTGGAACAAGCTCTACTCCAGCCAGTAGAATGGACTGACTATACAATGAAAGCATTCTCTGCACCTAGGATAACAATGACTTTGTGGATCGTTACCAACATTGTAATATGCGTGTAACAGTAAACTATTTCAGCAGTTCAAAACAATGGCATATCACCAAATGGGAGATGCAATAAGTAATAAACATAAGCAATCACAAAGATGGTCAACAATCAAAATGTAACACAATAGAAGCCGGACTCCTGTTATGACCCAGAAGAGTACTAAAGTCGAGAACTTTAAACTGCGAATTATCGTCATCAGAGACGTGATTGTAAGGGAGCTGTAGGCTATTGAAGACAGATCAAAGGGAAGATTAGAATGGCTTCAAAGCGTAGGCAGCAACTCGTAAAGCAACTCGTGATGAAGCTATTAGTTTAACCATCAACAGTTATGGAGGTTATTAAAACGCAGATTGCACAAGACTGATTTAGATTTATTGCATATACCCCTAGAGGTTTAGTAAGGTTCGCTGGAAAATAAATTTGTAAATGAGTTGGACCTGCTTGGGTTACCAAAACATATGAAATTGAAGGAAACGGACCAACATTCTCTACTAGTCAAGGCAAATGGTTAGTGTTAGTGCTAGTAAAAGCTACAGAAGCAGCAACCAGAGAAACAATAAGTTTTCCAATTTGTTTAACCACTGAGGGTCAGCGTCTGAGACCTGGGAAGTCATCGGTTCGCTTCCCGTGGCCGAACTACCTCACCCAAATTCACTTCTTATTTTATCCTGGTTAAGGTTATAAATGTCAACGAAATTTCGGTAGGTATGGCAGGAAATTGTCTCCAAATTCTCCGGATCAGAGTAGGTACCCGTGTCCAACCCCACCTCCCGCAGGGTAAGTGTAAGTCCGTAGGTGGAGACCAGTGGTTGTTACAGGCACTACCAGGAGTTTCAATTCATACCAGTCAGTGACTTACCTATTCTCTATTTGCAGATTCAATGTCCTTAGTGTTCTGTCACCCTATCCCTGCCTTTTTTTTGGGGGGGGGGCCATGTCTGCCTCACGTTCAAGAGTTCCCGAGTTCGAATCTCGGTCAGGGTGGCTTACCTGAATAAGGTTTTTTCCGGGGTTTTCCCTTATCCTGAAAGACGAATGTTGGGTAACTCTAAGCTCCATGGACCCGGGCTCATTTGAGCATCATTTCACCCATTCCATTCATCGTCCGATATGACCTCACGTTGGAGGACATAAATTACAACAACAACAACAACAACTACAGCAACAAAAATCTAGTTTTATAGGGTCATACTGTGTTCTTTATCTGCCCTTTTTTGTTGAGGCTTCCAACGAAAAAGCCCAATTTTGTAAAATTATTTCATTTTCTCCAAAATTTCTTCCCCTGATATTTCAGATAATAGTTATTTATCAAACAAATTCAGAAGAAATATTTATTTTACGAGTAGCAGTGCCGAGTGTTACAAATTAGTAACAAATTAAAATCATTTTAACACGTGTGGTATACACTATTTCTTAGACAGTTCTGAAATTTGACAAGTGACGATAAAATGATATTTTGATGGCATGCTTAAATGCAAATAGGAAAACTGGTGCCTACAGCTATAATAGTTATTTGCAGTGGGAATATATTTATTTCGCATGTTTTGTTGACTTGCTAGCACTGTAATAAGTCAATAAACCAATAAGCTTAATGTTTTATATAGTTTTTTGGCAAAAATTCCAATGTTAGCCTTTAAACAGCTTCTACTCTTGGAATTCAGTTTCATCCATGTGGGTTCCTGTTGTTATTCTAATGATTAGTCAGGTCACAGATAAAGGAATATCAATTCAGATACATAAAAGCAAGTTTTCCGCACAAGAAACAGATTACCTACAATTTCTTAAGATAAATTAAATTATTGCGATTTAAAATTTTGAAGGAGCAATGTGGCCGATATGATAAATTAATCATATAAAAGACCTAATCAAATGAGACATCTTATCAAAAAAATTCAATTTTTCAAACATGTTAAAATGCAAGAACTCCTATGTGATGGGTTTTTAAACCGAAGTTGGTAATAACAGAGAGGCATGATAATGTTGCCCCAGGAGCCAAGTTATCTACCTCTGAACTGTTGATGAAAACAGATAACTCGTAAGGAATATACAATATTTCTTCCTAAATTTCGCGTCTTTATCCAGTGAGATAAATATAAACTTGAACTACTTCAAGAGATCATAACTTTTGAAACTACAATAGGACTCACCTGCAATTTTGGGAGAATATAATACACAATTGGGAGATTACGTTACACTATTTATATCTCAGAGAAAAAGTTGGAAGTGTCCTCCACCAGCATCTATACATGTTTTCGCTCGTCTCATATTCTCTGAATATGAGAGTACGGTTACTTTGTGGGTTCGTGAAATTAAAAGTCCAATTGCACAAACTCAAAATGTTCTTTATTTCCACCGACTTACAGTTGAACACTTGCCAATTACACAGAATTACGTAATGCACACAATTACGATTCACCAGTTCGTCCGTTACAGTTTCACTTTGCTCTCGCAATTACGTACACTCCCCCGATGCACGTACACAGTCTTCTCGTCCGTACACTAGCACGGCGCTCCTACGCTGCTCGCCAAGACCTGAACTCATTCGCCAACTGCAGCGCCCTTTATATAGGGATATCGCCTTTTCTCGAAGTCTCGCGATTCGGTGAATCATCCTGCAGGTTCTAGACGTCAAGGAGGAGGAAAGAGATGGCTAACGATGTTTTTCCAAGTGTCCCCCTCGTTACCGCTACAAGACAGATGGGTAGGCGTGGTCGAATGTTTCCCGTCTCATGCTACCCTGCTGCCGGCAGGTTCTATCGGGAGCTCCGACGTTCGGGTGACAGTACGGAGAGTATCTTCGCCAGTGTTACTTATTTCGGTTCGAATGGATTCCTTCAGAACAGTAACTGTCCGTGGCCTATTCTTAACACTATGTTTAGATACCCCCACAAGAAAAACTCCGGTGAGTTTAGGTTAGGGGATCTGAGGGGTCACAGACCTTTTGAGATTATTTGATTATCAAAGAAACTGTGCAAGAGTGAGGTACAAGAATAAGCCACGGACAATTTATGTTCTCAAGGAAACCATTCGAACCGAAATAAGTAACATTGGTGGGGATACTCTCCGCAAAACTTCAGAGAATATGGTGAGACGAGTGCAAACATGTATAGATGCTGATGGAGGACACTTCCAAAATTTTCTCTGAGATGTAAATAGTGTAATGTAATCTCCCAATTGTGTATTATATTCTCCCAAAGTTGCACGTGTGTCCTATTATTGGTTCAAAAGTTATGGCATATTGAAGTGGTTCAGATTTATATGGATCGCACCATTTAATTATGCAAGTCAGATATTCTCATGGGGTTCCTCTTGTCACAAACAAACTTTTAACTGAAGTGTGCTTTATATTATTAAAAGCTTATTCATAAAATGTTTACCTAAAGCTATATGCACGCCCCGGTAGCGTAGATGGCAGCATGTCTGCCTCACGTTCAAGAGGTCCGGAGTTCGAATCTCGGTCAGGGTGAGTTACCTGGGTAAGATTTTTCCCGGGGTTTTCCCTTATCCTGAAAGACAAATGTTACGTAACTCTAAGCTCCATGGACTCCGGGCTCATTTGAGCATCATTTTACCCATTCCATTCATCGTCCGATATGACGTAACGTTAATAAGAAATAAAAAATAAAGCTATATGTAAACGCCCAATAAAGTTCCCTTAATTCTCTACGAGTTCATTATAACTGTAAAACACAAACGATCAGAAAGGAGTTTGCTAAAGGAGCGTTTCAGTTGTCGATATGTAGTTCAGGCTATTCGAAATATTCGTTTTTGTAAACGAGTAATTGCTGTACTTTTCCACATAAGCCAGTAACTGCTTACTTATGATAAACAGCTGAATGTAGCTTCTTTGTATGTACATGTTCCTCACTCAGACGCTGATACTCGGCCCTCCGGTTATATAAACACAGCCAAGAGGTGAACTATCTCCATACTGCAATCTTAAACGAGACTAGGCATTTCTCGGTACTTAATTTCATCGTTTTATAGATCAAGTAGCCATAAAGACAATTACTGCCACTAGAGTGATATCAAACCGAGATTCTCCATCATGAAATTACTTAATTTTTGTCTATATTATAGATATTGCAGAATTACAGCTTACCCAAATAGCCACCGGCAAGAAGTTGTTGGGGATGAACAACAAACAAATTAGAGGCTATAAGCAGATAAATTATCTCTCATTGGAACAGTATGTTTACCAGAAGCAAAAAGAAACCATGACGTGACGTTGTTAAGGTTACTGTGTGTTAAGGACAGGCTAACATTGCAGAAAATAACATCTAAAGGGATTTCGACAAGTTTGACTTGTTCTTGTTGTGACGTTACGTTGAGTTGTTCATTATTGATATGAAATCACTAATATGAATTACGGAAGCGGTTACAAGAAGTAGGATACCCGATATTAATTTAATATCAAACTGAAAAGTTTTTGCTAAACCAGAAATCGCACCTCTTCCTATTACCCCCTCTCTTCCGCAATAGTTTCAACAATTATATATAATTCTTTAGCATTTAAGAAAGTATAAAATTACTATAGGTATACATGATAATGGCCATCACCTTAACAATGATGTTTCGAGTACCGGCGTGAGTATTAAGGAACTACATGATGTAAAAGTGGGGTTCAAGTTGTAAAGACCGCGTGCATCGGTCGAGAGGGACTCTGGGCACAAAGGCCGCGCCGTGGCTCAGTGGTTAGACTGCTTGGCTCTCACCAAGGCGGCCCGCGTTCGATCCCAGGCGACCGCAAAGTGAGATTTGTAGTGGACAACACGGTGCTGGGGCAGGTTTTCTCCGGGATCTCCGGTTTCCCCCGCCATCTCATTCCACCGGTGCTCCATTTTCATCTCATGTATCATCAGTGTCATCGCCTGCGGTGCCGTATGTAGTAAAAGCGGGCGTTAAACACTACACATTTCATTTCTGGGCACAAACCACTTCCCACCCTCCATTACTGTACCCTACTCTTGAACTCGTGGTTAGAGGTGGGGTACACAGCGATTAGGCAGAAGGCCTCGGCTGAGCATCGGAATATTGTGCCGTTTAGTTGCACAGCTTAGCTTTATGACATAGATCAAGCAGACCAATACTATGCCACATAAAAGTTTCCGATCAATTTTACAAAATACAAATATTACATTCTTTTAATGATAGTTTTACAATTTCAATAAAACTAATCAGAAGAGACATCATAATAAAAGGTTTAAGGTTATTTTACTACCAAATTTAATATTGGCCAGCAAAATTTGTCTTATAACAGAAAAAAAAAGACTCCAAGTAGTTGAAGTGAGACTACTAATCAAAATCACAGAATGTGGAAAAAACCAACTGTGGAACAGTATTCGAAATAACAGATCAACTACGTGTTGCATTATCTTGGATGTTTACTGATAAAACAAAATAACGTACACAAAGGATGACAGCCCGCATCGGTAGTGTGTCTGCCCCACGTTCAAGAGGTACCGATTTGAAATTTGTCAGGGTAAGTTATCTCGATAAGGTTAATTCCGGGTTTTCTCTTGTCCTGAAAGATAAATGTTTGGCAACTCTAAGCTCTATGAACCCTAGGCTCATTTGAACATCATTTCACCTATTTCATTCATAGGTCTGATATGGCTTTACCTTGGAGAAGGATAATTTAAAAAAAGAAACAGGATAAACCTATAATATTCGAATTATGAAACAAAATAGAATAGCAATATAGGAATAACAATTACACAACGGCAAGAACAAAATATATTTATTGCAACAGAAGAAAATCTGTAATGTATAAAGAAGTTTACAGTTGATATTGGATTCAAATAATTATGTATTGACATTTAAATGAAAACTGAAGTAAAAATCTGGATTCCTCACTTTACCTAAGGTGTTTTTGTCATTCCTCGCTTGCAAATATGATTACTTCATTACGCGAAAAGTTATTTGGAACGTCTATGCGGCATATAGTGATGGTTCATTTCCGACAAGAGAAGACGGGACGACATGAAAGCACAGGATATTAAAAGCTTCAATAACGATATTCCATCATCATCAACTATAACTTCAAAGCAGTCAAGGAGCGAACAGTTTCTCAGTGGAGTGCATTTTTATCGAGAGTGATTGATCACCTTAATTCAAATGTTAAACGGATCCATAGCTGCTGTAATATTCAAGAACGATTTAACATTGCAGTGCAAGAATTCGGAACTTTCAAGGATTAACTTACTCGCTAAGAGAATAAAAAAGCGTGACGCTCACATCCTTCGAAATATACGCATTCTTTATTAAAATATGTCCATAAATATTAATACTTTTATTTTCATTAGTAAGTAGGAATTTTGCACAAAATTTTTGCACATTCCCTTATAGGTGCAAGGAGAATGAAGAGAATGTAGTAGGTTTAAACGATAGTCAAATGTTTAGTGCGATGACTTTGAAATTACGGTTTATTTGCATAACAAGTTGAGAAACGAATAAAAAAGTGAATACCGATTTTCCAATTGAGAAAAGTGGAAGTATTAGACAATTCAAACCAGTAACAAATACAACTAGGAAATAATAAGCACTACATCAAATATTGTGACAGATTGTAAGCTTTAATGGGATCTATATTTCTGTGTAGTAAATAGTTATTTATGATACAAGATTTAAAACGAAGATTTTATTTAGTAGGTGTGATTCCCAAACGAGGCCGCAGACCGAGTCCTAAGAACAGAATAAAATAATTTTAACCCGTACATCATCTACCTTTACACATGCTACCTTTACAGTTAAGCAGATAACAGAAAAAAGAAGAGAAATTAATCTGGAAACTCATATAGCTTTTATTGATTATGAAAAAGCGTTTGATCGTGTAAATAGGAAAATATTGTGGAAAATCATGACTCGAAGAGGTTACCCAAATCATCTCATTAAAGTTCTAAAATCTATATATAAGGATACAACAATCAGCATACATATTGTGAATGGAATGTATAGTAAATGGATACATACAAATCAAGGTGTAAGACAGGGTTGCAGTTTGTCTCCTATCTTATTCATGATTTATATAGATGATCTGATTAGAGAGTGGATGTTTAAGATTAATGGAGGCATTCATCTTGCACCAAATTTTATTCTTAAGACGATGCTATTTTCGGATGAACAAATAATTATAAGTAAAACTGAAGACGAGCTGCAAAGAGCAGTATATAATTTACAGAAGTTACGTAAGAATTATAATTTAAAAATTTCCACAAATAAAACAAAACCATGGCGTTTCGAAGTAAAGACACTATTAGAACCAAAATAGTAATTGGTGATATTATCTTAGAGCAAGTTACGGGTTTTAAATATTTGGGAACATATGTCAGTTATAAATATGAAAATTATTTTAAAAATAAATTACCAATGTTTCAACAAATATGCGGCATAATAAATATACGACTAAAATCTAAAACCAGAAAAGATACACGGATGAAATTTTATAAAGTAATGGCTGTGCCTGATTTTCTTTTTGGTTCTGAAACATGATCATTAACAAAAGCAGACAAAAACAAGATACATGCTGCCGAAATGAGATTTTTAGATAACATTCCAAATGAAAAAATAAGAGAAGATTTATAAATAAGTTCTTTAGAAGAAAAAATAATAAATTAAAGAAATGAATGGAGAGAGAATATTGAGAGGATGCCGAAAGATAGGATCCCAAGAAGAGTTATAAACTACAAACCTAGAGGAAAGAGACATCCGGGAAGACCACGAAAACGATGGTCAGACATGTTTTAAGCTGAAACAGGCAGCATTTCCTAGCCCTTGGAGTGAAGAAGAAGAAGAAGACGAAGACGAAGACGAAGAAGAAGAAGAAGAAGAAGAACCCGTACATCAGACTACTTTCAGACAGTCCTTACCATTTATATGTATTATAGATTATAGTGTTTCATTTGCAGCTTTAAATGAACTGATCTTTATGTATACATTTCTCTTGATATCATTTTTAAAATATCATATAATGGTCCACAAGAAGCCTTATAGTACGGTTATTTCAAAATCAGTTATAATCAAAGCTTACCTAAGGTCCAAATCGCAGACTTACCACTCGACATTTTTTACCTGATATATTAACATGCCTTCCTTGACGCTTTCTTCTATAAAATATTCCTACGAAAGGTAATTTAAAAAAAAGAATCCCCCCTCCACCGTCCTGCGTACTCCCTCGTCTTCGTCCTCTACCTCATCTTCTTCCTCTTCTTCCTCCTCTTGCTGCTGCTTTTCTAACAGTGGAAATAGCTTCATTGCTCATTTCGTTGGAAATTCAAGGCGGATACAGCCAATCGGGTCAATAGTTGGAGGTTTCAAATGTAGTTAATTTGTGCTGGCTTTAAAGTCCCTTAATATTCCCATAACATCGCCAACAACAACGGTGCTTCAGAAGACAAAATTGTCAACAATGAAGTTAACGGAAATTAATTGTTCTTTCACACTAGCCGTAGGATGCACTATGAAAGGGTAGAGCCAGACTGAAAAATGCAATACCACGGGATTTGAACCACGGATCTTCTGGTCTCCGTCCAGCCACTCTAAACCATTGAGCTACTATTACTATGTTGGCCATAGTAGCTCAACGGTTTAGAGCGGCTGGACGGAGACCAGAAGATCCGTGAATTTTTCAGTCTGGCTCTAACCTTTCAATGAAGTTAACGTCAAATATGTCTCCGAAATGGCTGATGCCAAAGAAAAAGTTATTTTTAAATATGCAAATTGTGAATTTTGAACAAGTAAATAGTTTCTGTGGAACGAGTCCTCACGTATCTCCTGAAATTCAGCAGTTATACTAAATTTTCGTGATGGAGAATATACTTCATGTTAAATATGTGTACTAAATGTATTTTATCCAAAATTTATCGATATTTTTAAATAGACAGTACCAAAAATATGTGTAAACCACATTAGGGTAATGCCTTTTCCTGGAAATCATGTTGTTTTAATGAAATACACCAAACCAAAGCAACAACATTTTGTTTTTTGAATTGTTGTCTACACAAACGCAGGTATTGGCGAATACTACTTTCCTAATGATCCTACTTCAGATTTAGAAGCCTTAAAATATGTATTTCGATAAATTCGGACATAGTATGTTTTGAATTAATACATTATTTGTTCTATCTTCTATACATATCATAGTAAGCAAAAGGAAAGGTGAAAGTTACGGGTATTACGTTCACACATTTTATTGTTGTGGTAAATTAAAATTTATGACGATGGTGAGTGTTTAAAGTTGTTTAGGAAAGTTTCCACCTCACCTTCCCACCATGGTTGCTCTACGAACCGCTTTAATTAAAAGTTAATTTCAGATAACTCGCTGTGATGTGCTGGAACCCAGGTTATTATAAATTACTGCACGTGTCTATGTCATACTGTGAGTAACTCGATGAAGTTTGCTCCTATCTGGTTGAAAGTGAAGTCCTGATAAATAAGCAACGTAGTGTTCAAGCTCAGTGATTTCTAAGGATGTAACTAAAAGCTTTTCAAGAAAATACGAACAACGAAGCTATTCTCTTTACATTTAAAATGCCTCTAATTTTTATGTTCCTTTAAACTCCTGCTCAGTTTGTATGTTTTTGCTTTTTCGTTCTTTTTAAAGCTTCAAAATTGCCTTCTAAGTGTGGGGGAACACTGGGATAACTTCACATCTTACCATAACTGAGATTTGAAATCATTAATGCGAGACAGACATTCAAACCTCAGCAGAGGGCTTGAATGAGCTTTATTTTGTATAAAGGCTAAATCACTTAGAGATAGACCAGATATAGGTAATCTAGTTTAAATTTGATATTTATATTAATTAATTTTTCTTTGTGAGTAACACTTTTGAGATAAACTCATAGTGTAACAACCGAGTGATAGCGGGTCACAGCCTGCCAATGCGACTACCAGACTCATGTCCACATACACAAGACAGAGGTGGGCCAAATACAACCGATATCGGGAGGGGATGAGGTCAGCATCACGCACCCCCAGCCGGCAATGTTGTTGTTCTTGACCTGGATTCGCTACCTATCATGGCTTCTCAATTTCCTCATGGTGCTGAATGAACACTGGTCCTGTGTGGGATCGAACCGGGTGTTTCCGTGGCACAGAACCAAAGCACAACGCCCTTGCCCAGTAAGCCACTGCACAGGGCAACACTTTTGAGATACTTGATCCTAATAATGCAAATGTTTCAGAGCCAGTCCACGCAAATTTGAAGTGCTAGATTATCACTTCATTTTGTTCTACGTCTGGCGAAGAGTTGAATGTCAAAGGCAGCATCAAGCGATCCCCTTTTTAAAAAATTGACAGTCACATCAGCTTCGTCTCTTAGTTGGCATGAATTAGATGTAAAAGTACGCTTTAAGAGATGAATGTGCAAAATGGATATAAAAGTGAGCAAGGGCAGGTAAAATTAATACACCTTATAGATTCACTTCCATGCAGTTATTTCTGCATGGTAGCAAGAGCTGGACTTCCTTTAGTACTGCAAAGTATACATATGATAACAGTGTATTAAAAATGCTAATAAAACGTAGTAACGCACATTTGAATCTAATGAAACCAATTCTTGTCGCTTGAGTGAGACTTTCCAGCGAATGAGAACACCAGATTGCAATAAAGTATTCGCAATCTTGCAGTTCCATGAGACAAGCTGCACACCATATAAATGAAGACCCCACCTATATGAAAAATTTTGCAATCTGGTGCATGGTTTTACAATGAAACGTAATTGAAAAGGCAAAGGGTTGACACGTAGGATCTCAAATTTCGCCATTCTTCTCGCTTAGCTTTGAAACCCTGAAAAGCTAGTCTTCTATGATTCATACCACATGTATGACATAGTGCAAGTATATTACAGTCCAAATTTCATAAATTTTACTGTGATAGTTTGGAAATTATGGTCACCTTTATTCATTTTTGTTACGTCACTTGTCCTTGTCCTTGCGACAAAGGAACTTAAATTTTGGTCTAATATTTTTACAACAGGTTTCAAATACATCCATTTTTAAAAATTCCCTAGTTTTCTCTGCGTTACAATGAATTTTAACCTCCATAAATGTTTAAAGTTCTGAATATGGCTTTTTTGCCCAAAAAGTTTACATTTTTGTATTCTGAGTTAAAGAAAGTGTGTTTAAATGTATCTCACAATAAAATCCAGGACAATTTCTATTCACTGTATCTAGTGTGTAGCAAGTGTTATTAATCTAACACCAAACTGCGTGGCAAGGAGCATTTAAAATGTAGAAAAATGCTGAAAATTTAAATAGTGAAAAAACAAAACTAAATGATTAGAATTCATATTTAACACTAGCCTCCTCCTGAATTTCAAATTGATTAGAACATTTAAAAGTGGCTTGCGGAGGTTATCTAAGCCTTCTTCAGATTCAGGAGTGTTCACATTATTTAACAGAACTAAAATAGGACAATGTGTTGTTTTGAAAATGTTACCTAAGTGCTTCTTAGAAGAGGCGGGTCTCTCTCCCCCTCTCCACCTCCCCCTCCACCTCTCTCTCCTCCCTCTCTCTCTCTCCCTCTCTGTCTCTCTGACAAGGCATGCGTCTACCAGAGCTGAACGATACGTCCGCTTTCCAAAAAGAGAGACCTAATTGTCATAATGTGAACCATTTTGGGTGGCTTTGGACTTTTTAATCCGTTTGTAGTATTTGAGCAGTGTCGATGAAATACTTAAATGGTTTTAAAAAGGCAGCAAAAATTTGTATCACCAGAAATGCTAAATACGAGGTGCGTTCAAATTATAGCATCTCCTACTTTTGACAGGACTGGGATCATATAGGAAATTCTGTTTTGTTTTAATACACGTGGGCTCTTTGTGAATGCGTGTCAGAGATCGGAGCACTGTACAGTGCATAGAAGTCTAATTGCAGCGACGAGAGTTAGGACTCTTTTTGATACTTAAAATGGCGACGTTTTCATTGCAAGAACAGCGTGTAAATCATTCGTTTTCTCTGTTTTCGTGGTGTGTGACCTATTGAAATTCATCGCCAGTTGAGTGAGGCATGTGATGATGGTGCCATGGATGTGCCTAATGTGCGTTCCTGGGTGCCTCAGCTCAATAAAGGTAGGACGCTTTTCCCATTTTAAGATCTTCATGCAGGATTGTGGGCACAGATCCCACGGAAATGCCAATTTTGGAGGCGATGTCTGCAACTGTCTTGGTTTATTGTCACACGATGTTCTGAATTCATTTAACTGTCACACCCAGGAACGCACATTAGACGCATCCATGGTACCATCACCACACGCCTCACTCAACTGGCTATGAATTTCAATAGGTGTCACACCACGAAAATTAAGAAAACGAATGATTACACGCTGTTCTTGCAATGAAAACGTCGACATTTTAAGTATCAAAACAGCCGTAACTCTCGTCGCTGCCACTAAAGTTCTATACAGTGTACAGTGCTGCCATCTGTCACGCATTCACAAAGAGCCCACTTGTATTTAAAAGAAAAAGAAGTTCCTATCCGGTGCCAATCCTGAAAAAAAATAGCTCGTACCTTTGTACTTTATGGAAAATGTCGAAAGCCATTTACTTATTCTGTGGAAAAATTGATTAATTATGCAAGAAAATAAAAACAGGTTTATTTTGATGCATCATTATGAATGCCCTTACCACAAATTAGGAAATGTTACTTATTAACGTACTCTGTCCATGTATATCATTAGATAAAACATAACTTTACCCAAAAAGTGGACGTTTTTTCACAGCCATTCCAAAAATACTTTTATTGTTTTTCAATTATTCCCCTTCACATTACAGATTTTGCTCATTCGTTAGAGATCGTGTTCTAAAGCAATTTTCTTTTAAGAAGTCTTTTGTTTCAGCATTGATAATCCTAGATACTTGTTGCTTACCTGTTTTGTCTAATAGTTCTACGCGCTAAAACCTAATCTGTATATCCAGGTTTCACTGGTTGCAACTGTTTTCTTCACTTCCCCGCAATACGTAAGTTTCCACGCTATTCAAAATCTGACTCGAATAAAAACATTAGCGTGCTGGTTTTCAAAGAACAATGAGACAAATGTGAAATGGCAATGCCATCTGACAATGTGTAGCTGATGTTCGGTCGTCTAATATTTCGAAATGAGAAGTGAAGATAGATGCCGACAGGTTGGTGATGCATCAGATAATTACACTCTGTGCATTGTGTATGCACTTCACGACTGATGTCGCACAGAACTGCCTTCTATGCTATTAGCGCCTGGGCAAACACAATAAAGGTAGGAGCTCGACAGTTATGAAATGCCGCAACCAATCTACCGCAATATATTAGTTCTGTGCCCTATAAAGAGCAGCATAGATAGTATTAGCTTGCGTGACAATTCATAACTATGAACCTAGTATTTCATTCCGCAGATATTTATCGCGTAAATCCTCGTGTTTTTGCATTTATAGATTGTAAGCTCTGTTACAATGATTAATTCTTGAATTATAGCTTAAAACTGTTTACCATAAGCTCCCCATAAAATATAGCACGTAGTTCAAAAATGAATATGACAAAGAGTGCTTTAACGACGTGAACAAAGGCTCTCTGGCATCTATAGATTGCATCCTAAATTGGTCCACGCTATAAAGAGGTTGAATAAAATGAATCTACAATTTAGAAAAGAAAACAGATAGAGGTAGTGAGCTGCAGAACTTAGACAAGAATCATGAGGTTGATATTACTATTGTGACTTTGTGGGTTCGTAGAATTAAGTCTTGTATGCAGAAATTTAAATTGCTCTTTATTTCCTTAAAAAGACACTTTGTACTACCCTGATATCAGTAGAATGACGTAACATATACAAACGCAATCTCCAAGGTCTCTCGGTGCTCCACCACACGTAAAGAAACATAATTCACTTGTGGTACAGTTCAAATGCCCACACAACTCACACACTGCACAACTGCAACTGTCCGGCAACTCCGACCCACAGATCGACCGAGGTGCTGGCTGGCTGTATATGGCCAGAAGCTTTTGCTACGTGCCCACCCTTTAAGGATTTTGCCGCAGGTAGGGTTTCCTTTTCAGGATATTGACGGATGTTTTTTTCTCTGACGACCAGGGAGTTACCGATCTGTCCCAAAAGGGTGATTGGCACCTCCGTGGGGCTCTCCAAAGGGCAAGACCTAGAAACTAACAAGCCGCCATCTGGTCCTGCGGACTGAAGACGGGATGGAAGTGGATACGCCTTTTACGCGCGCCAACTCCAAAATAGGAAGGCTACCGATATGACCTCGTTGGGGCTGCCTTGTGATCTAGCACACCTTCTACTAGCTATGCTAGCTAGTACGCGGGAATATTATGGCTTCCCTCAACCCTGTCCGGAGACGAATCCGATCTCCCACGGGTATCAGGAACCACTACCCCCTCGAGTCCAACCCAATCCGAACAACTCCTAATCAGGGAGGCGCTGAATGTTCGGCCCGAGGTTCCTCTAGTAACGTCAGAGGTACGAGTGCTAGGGGTCCACAGTGCCCGCACTTGACGAATGGGTTGTGGGTTTTTAGTTAGAATTTGTTTCGAGGTAACAAATTTTATGCACCTCGGGTTGTCCGGCAACTCGACTCTTTGCCGGCTTTTGTATCCCAGCCATTGTTCTAGAAACGCGCCGAATTTTCACGGCCTCTCACGGCGCAACGAGAGAACCATTGTACTGTCGCTTTCTCTGTTTATCTCTCGGCAAGCGTATACCGCTGAGCGCCACTATCTCTCTCTGCCCCCGCGTATCTCCGGCTTTGCGCGGCTTCAACGCGCGGCTTCAAATTCGTGTTCACAGGTGAACACTGCCTTTAAGAAGACAATTATGGAAACAGGAAAGACACTAACTTCAGACACTAGCAATGAATTAGCAGCTCGTGTTATCAGACTAGTGTTTAAAAATTCCCATACGCTCTAGTAATAATCCTGTGCCGCTATACAACTGATGATCCTAGAGATGTCAGCTGATTGCGCACCTCACGCCCAACACTGTGGCAGAGGTGGGCAATCTCCAACAAATACGAGAGGGAGTGTGGCCAGCATTACGCGTTCACCAGCAGAAATTTTTGCGCTCTAAGCTAGAATTGCTGCCTATCGCAGCTCCTCACCTTTTCACGATGTTATCTGGGCACATGTGACTTAAAATTAGCACCCCGTTGGGTAGGATAGATCGCGGGTGTAATCCAACTTACCATGCTCCATCCCAGTGCACCTTGACCCAGAACCCCATGCCTTCTATCTCTTTAACAGTCACAGTTAAAATACACTACACAAGTATATTTTAAAGTCTGTATCGGTTATTGTAAAACTTACGTAAACTTAACTAAATTCTAAGGGCATATTAAATTTTAAAACATTCAATGTTTTTAAACCACAAAACGCGATTTCATTTATATTCAAACAGTTCTTCAAATGTATGAAGTTTTGAACAGACTAGTTTCAAATGTCTTCTGAAACACTTTTAATTTAAGAAGTAATACGTGAGTGAAAGTAATATATCTAAAGAAAACAGAATATATATTTATTGTTTCCTGATCCGACGAAGTAGATGCTTAAATATCTGGGACTGAATTTTTCAAAGCCTGGAATTTGTAAGGAAGATCTGATAAATTGCATTTCAGGCAAGAAGGGCCATTTGAGCATTAAATGAAATTTTCTGGAATCAGGAAACCCATCACAGAAGAAATTACTTAATCTCTATTGTTGAAAGCATATTCACTTATATAGGAAACTTTGGTGCAAAGTAATGGATGCACTGCATAGGATCTGTTATGTCCCTAGCGCTTTTGCTGCCAACGACAGTGCCTGCTCGGTGTTTAATTGTCCTCGTAGCCATGATCTTTAGAACGTATGTCTCCAGAGTTCCACCACGTAGAGAGTCACGGGTTTGAGTCCCGCCTTGGGCATGGGTGTTTATGTGTATAGTGTATATGTGTGAAACGACAGAAAACAAATAGGAAAATAAACGTAAACAATAAAAAACGGTTAAATAAAGAAAAGGAAATTATATATCTGTATACATAGATATACATTTTTATTAATATAAAAAAGAGAAAAAAATTGTCAACTTCAAATATGTCGCGCAGCGGTGAAAAGTGCAGGAAAGCTGTGTGCAGTAATTTTAGCTTTTAGGGAAGAAAATCATAATAACTGTAATTTTAAAGCAAAATTAAATATTTAAACCTCAATTTTGACAGTTAATTTCTATTGAATACCGTACTAACAGAAGCATCAGATAGAAAATATATTCCAGCTCATTTTTAATTGCAACAATGAGTAGTAATTGTTTTGTAATTTGAAAGGTAATGTTACATATTTCTTTTGAAATAACGCGAATTAAATTTAGAATTACAAAAATGTACTGAATTAAAGATAAAATAATTGTAAAGACATCTTAATAGCTGTGTTATGTTTCATAAAAATACGCAAAAATTGAACTTGCTAGTATCGTTTTCCAATACTAATTATAAATTTATACCCTGAACCTAAGAATCATCTGTTTACGTAATATATAAATATAAAAGTTATTAAAGTATAAAACCATGGTACAAAAAATCGCAATAATAACTTGCTATGTTAATCTTCACAAGTTATGAACATAACTGAACAATATATGGTTAATCTATAAAGGAAATGCTAGCCTTCAAATAACAAAGGTACCTTTTAATGACAAAGAAACACACCGCTAGAAAGAAAAGGTTTGCTCCTTTCATTATCATAATATATCTGCATTTTAGTTTGCATTTTGCCCAGTACGTTGTCCATTAGTGCTGCCCCAACGAATAACAAACTTGCCTAATAAAACATTTTGTTAAATAAACGCTCCATTAAAGTCAAATAAAATTATGACTCTATAATATAAAAGCATTATTTGTTTACGATTTTATCCATTATACGTCCTGATGTAGTACGAATGGGCAGAAAAATGGACACTTCAAGACCCAAATCAAATAAAATAACATTGTTGTTTTGGGTGTAATCTACGTTGTAGTTCCATTAACTGTAATCTATTACGGCATCTCTTCATTAACGTATAGTTTTGTAGCATGTGGTGAGCTTAATAGAGAATGTATATTTTACAGAGAAACTATCTGTATGGAAGCTCGAAAACACAGGTTGTAAAACGTTTGGAATTATATTTCATTGCAAAGTTATCATCTCCACGTATAGGAAAGAATATAAACGTAATGGTTATGTTAAGATGATGGCAAAAGTCATACGCATTAATGTTCGGATTTCAATCCCTATGATAACAGATTATTGTGAATGTATTGTTTGTGATTTCTTTACTTCCCATTTTAGTTTAGAGGAAACATTTGTGAGGTGTAGTATTTTTTTCCATTAACCAAATCTTAACCTTTTATTTAAAATTCTTTCAACTATTTATCAGCTAAGAACTTAATATTTCCTGCATAAATGAACTGTTTAAGCTCAACGAACAATTTACGAAAATACTAATAAGTTTTTGATGGACTTGGTTGCTCGCATTATTATAGCCAGCGATGACAACCATTAATTAAAATTAAACCCTGGCGTGACAGCTCAAAGTGGGACAAGGCCTACCAACCCGACTGCCGGCCTCACACCCACTTACGCACGGCAGAGGTGGACGACAATCCAATCGATACGGGCAGGAGATGTGGTCAGCATCTCGGCATTCTGTGATTTTCGTGACCAGGGCCGCTTACCTACCGTAAGCTCTTCACATTCCTCACGATGCTGCGTGGGCACCTGTTCTATACCCGGGGCAAAAAAAAAAAAAAAAAAAAAATCTGCACCACATGGGTGGGATTGAACTCGGGCCGCTTTCCGTGGCCAAGGAACAAGCCATGCAGCCTTAGCCCACTACGCCACGACGCAGGATGATAACAACTATAGGGCACCCGAAATTTTCTATAAGGTTCAGGAATCACAGGCATTATTAATATATGTGTACCTTCTCTTGTTTATATTTCGTCCAAGAATAAAAAGAATTTTGTCCAACACTATAATTTATAGGTTGTGCCTATCTACAAATGAACACTCATCAAGCTTTTGATATAGCTCAAAGGCTGTATCTTACATTGGAAAATGCCCTTCCCCGGCGGACTTAATTAGATTGTTCTCCTGTTGCTGGTGAAAAACGTTCCCAACGACCACAACTTAAGACTGTCGTGATTACCCTGGGCTACTACTGGAAAGCGCAAGTATTCCATAAATTATGGCTTTGATGTCTGCACTGAAATATGTTGAACTACTACTTCTAAAAACAGTTTCACAAAAACTTACTTATTTTAGCAAAATAAAAATGGGGAGAGACAGAGGGCTGTCACACCAATTCACTTTCTTCTGCAACTGCATATCAATAATTTTCTGAATAATGTAAGATGTACATATCTCTTCTACTTTAATAACATCAATAGCTTCAATAGCTCTCAAATGGAAGTATTGTGACGATAATGTTTTGTACGTTCAGAAAAGGAGTAAATTTGTAAAAATTACATATTTGGAAGATGTATCGATACTTGCAAGTCATGCTTGGTTGTCATGCATAGGTCGGTGCCTTTCTGACTTAAGCTGACAAAGCTTTGACTCAGTTGCTGCTTCGGTAGAGATTTAATATTTAAACCCCCAGAATTTGGTCCAAGCGGAACCACTCACGCACGTGTTAGACGAATCTGCTTCGCTTGTTTCTGTAACGGCCACCATCTACGATCTTCGTCAGTGGAACTTCTGTGGTCAGGAACCTCCGCCAAGGTAAAGCTCCCAGCTGTCCTTTTCTGAGAAATCTTTCTGGTTGTATGTAGCTCATTAACTTTTAATTTATGCACAATAAACTCACTATAAGCCAGAACTACCTGTCACAACTTTAAGATAAGCCAATCCTTCACTTTAACCCACACCTTGTTAGGAACACTTCCTTCGTGAGCTCGCCCCCCCCCCCCCCACCAGTGACGTTCACTGTATTAAGTGCAACTTAAATGTTACCTCAGATGTTAGTGCAAAGCATGAACGTTACATCTGCTGTTGGAACGACGTGAACGCTACAGTATATTATGTCCAGTAGATGGATATAGCGAACAAATTAAATTTAAGTGGACCAAATACACTCACGCCATACTCGGAAAATGTTAGCAATACCAGAAGGTTAGTAAAAAATATGCAAGTAATATTTTGCAATATAAGAATTAGCAGACTTTCACACATACCTGATGTCAATTAGGTTTCCTTGTGGTGGAGCTTTGGTCATAAGAAACTATTTTCATTTAGGATGTCATACATTTCTATTAAATTCACAAATACGCGCGTGCATATTTGCTCTTATACTTACTGACCCAAGGAGAATCAAATCTGGACCTCTGGATTTCGAACGTAGCCTGCTAACTATCAGACCGCAAAGGTAGGCGTCACTCAGATTGCCTACTCAAAGTGGAACGCGATTCGGAAACAATACATATTCCATATGCTAACCTCTAATCTGCTACAATAAAAATTATACTACTGTGCACAAAATCACTGTACGAAGCAAATTATACATAGACAATAAATTTAAAACATAAGAGGGCTAAATGTGTGTTTATATGAAAATGGTTTCGATGCTGAATATGAAAATAGCCCTTAATGACACCGCTGTAAGTCCAGATTCAGGCAAAACAAAAGACAGTATTTGTTTCCATCTCACAAAAGCGGAAACTGATTTAAACGTATTTTTATACTTATTATTATCAATATATAGGTATAACTTTAGTATCATAACTCAGTTGATAGCTACATCCAAATCAGGTTATAAAGCTGCTACATTAACACTGTCGCAGCATTTACGACATAAGCATAATAAAAGTGCTAGGAATCAAAGCGCTTACACAACGATACAAAAACTCTTGCCTTGTTTTTGCTGGAAGGTTGTCATATATTAATTAAAAGTAAATAATTATGTCGAATCGCTTATGATGTGTTAGCGAAAGAAGAAAGCAAGCTGTATTGTTTACTTTTCTTTCCGTTTTAACACAATATGGTGTGTTTGTACATAATATTTTTATTTAAAACATTTTCCTGACAATACAGGTGAACATAGAGATCAGAATAACAAAATGAAACAGAAAATTTAAAGAAAATTGTATTCAAAAATAACATTGATGATAACTATACATGCAATTTAATGATAATATAATCTTAAATGTAAAATGTTGAATATAAACGGTTATTTAATACAAACCATTTAGATCAGGTATGTTTCTTTAAGATTTGGATACAGATGTGTGCTGAAGGCCAATTTCCACTTTTATCAGAATCCCACATTAGTTACACATTTAAATAATAAAATATCCACACTGGTTTTTGAGATTGCTTACACAAACAGACACACACTGAACACAATTCTTTTCCTTTACAATATCAGGATGCAGTAAAAATGAAGAAACGAAGATATCGACAGTATAATTTTGGTTTTATGGTTCAGTAAAAAAGGTATGCCTACTTGATGCTTGCAATTGATGTATATATATATATATATATATATATATATATATATATATATATATACGTCCTCCAACGTTAAGTCATAACGGACGATAAATGAATTTGGTGAAATGATGCTCAAATGAGTCCGGGGTCTTTGGGGCTTAGAGTTACCGACATTGGCCTATTAGGATAAGGTAAAACCCCGGAAAAAACCGTATCCAGGTAACTCACCCTAACCGAGTTTCGAACTCGGGACCTCTTGAACGTGAGGCAGACACGCTACTATCTACGCTACCGAGGCGGGAAGCAATTGATGTATATTAATGCCTCTGTTATAATGTTTAAATAATAAGATACACCAATCAGAAGAGATAGCCTTTTCATTCCCTGGATTGGATGAAATGGTACTACCAAATTCTTGGTTATTACACGAAATAAATGAGATGTTAAAATCCAGTTGTATAGCTACCGCTTAAAGTTGAAATTCTAGCGCTCTCTCTCTCCCCTCTCTCTCTTTATTGCATCTCTGTCTCTCACGTCTATACACATATACGTCGAAAATGCTCGTCTGGCACTTCCATTGTAACTATATTTCCTTTTCAAATGTGTGCTGATATCTAACAGAAGATTACAGTCACACAATGGAAACTCAAAAACTGGAACAACGCGCCACGAAACCACATTACCATAT
Organism: Mantis religiosa; assembly: GCA_030765055.1. Taxonomy (NCBI): domain Eukaryota; kingdom Metazoa; phylum Arthropoda; class Insecta; order Mantodea; family Mantidae; genus Mantis; species Mantis religiosa. Next base: position 142,957,039 of record CM060955.1, on the reverse strand, counting down.
TCAAACCATCCATCAAGTTAATCACTCGTTCAATGAACGAGCTTCTAGCTTTTTACAAAGCATCTAGTGAAATGTTCTGTGAGCAGCTTAAACTGCGTGAAAGGGGAAAAAAGCTACTGAAGTTCTCTGCCCACTTTTCTGTGTATAATCTTGCAAAAAGTCCTCGGCTTCACGGGTTTACAATTCTTTGTTTTTGCATGCCAATCAGAAGAAACAGAATAGCCACTTAATGTAGCAGCGACAAAATATGCAAGCATTTGACAATATTAAAACGAAAAATAAAGAATGTGTTGAAAATGGATAATTCCACAAAATGCTCATTGTTCTTAAAGGGTCTTTCAACAAGAGTTTACCCACCTTGGTAACGTAGACAATAGCGTGTCCGCCTCGCGTTCAAGAGGTCCCGAATTCGAAACTCGGTTAGGGTGAGTTACCTGGATAGGTTTTTCCAGAGTTTTCGCATATCCTGATAGACGAATGTCAGATAACTAAGCTCCATGGACCTCGTACTCATTTGAGCAACGTTCATCGTCCGATATGACAACGTTGGAGGACGTAAATTAAAAAATTGCAACAGTTTCCTATATTTGAACTTAAATAAAACATGTTCTATAGATGATAGAAGTTAATTTCTGTTTTATTTTCCAGATAATTAACTGCATTAAATGTGGAAGAGAACATCAGTTAAGTGACCGCCGTGATTTTGCTGGGTTACGCGTATACGCTTGATCCAATTTTCAATGGCATAAGAACGTGATTCAGGATTAAAGATTCTTATAGTAATTAAAAACTAACTTCTGTTTCACCTAATATAGCAAAAACCTCTCAAACCTAACTTTAAACGTGTTTCAAATAGGCATGAGTACATAGGAATAACTTTAGCATCCGATAATATATAAGCTCTTTTGGACAACTAATTTTAATATTTAAGACCTGAAACTTTCCTGGCGAAGAATATGCTCACTTTCTTCTCGGGCAGCCAGCCAGGTGAAAAGATGATTAGATATCGTTTCGGGAGTGTACATCTCTCTCATCATCAGGATATTTATAAAATGTGGAAACGTAGAGTCAGACTGAAAAATTCAATGCCATAGCCGGGATTTGAACCACGGATCTTCTGGTTTCCGTCCAGCCGCACTACCATTGTGCTACTATGGCCAACGTGCCGATATGACATTAAATTCTCCAACTGACTCGTATTTTCCCGGTAAACCACTTAGGAGTTCTCATAAACACATGAGACAACTACCTTAATGGCGACTTACTACATGTAAGTACTTTAAGGCCCGGGCTTTATAGTTAACCACTATTAGGTTAATTAATGGAAATTAATTATTCTTTCACACTGGCCGTGTGTAGGCTAAATTGTGGAAACGTAGAGTCAGACTGAAAAATTCAATGCCATAGCCGGGATTTGAACCACGGATCTTCTGGTTTCCGTCCAGCCGCACTACCATTGTGCTACTATGGCCAACGTGCCGATATGACATTAAATTCTCCAACTGACTCGTATTTTCCCGGTAAACCACTTAGGAGTTCTCATAAACACATGAGACAACTACCTTAATGGCGACTTACTACATGTAAGTACTTTAAGGCCCGGGCTTTATAGTTAACCACTATTAGGTTAATTAATGGAAATTAATTATTCTTTCACACTGGCCGTGTGTAGGCTAAATTGTGGAAACGTAGAGTCAGACTGAAAAATTCAATGCCATAGCCGGGATTTGAACCACGGATCTTCTGGTTTCCGTCCAGCCGCACTACCATTGTGCTACTATGGCCAACGTGCCGATATGACATTAAATTCTCCAACTGACTCGTATTTTCCCGGTAAACCACTTAGGAGTTCTCATAAACACATGAGACAACTACCTTAATGGCGACTTACTACATGTAAGTACTTTAAGGCCCGGGCTTTATAGTTAACCACTATTAGGTTAATTAATGGAAATTAATTATTCTTTCACACTGGCCGTGTGTAGGCTAAATTGTGGAAACGTAGAGTCAGACTGAAAAATTCAATGCCATAGCCGGGATTTGAACCACGGATCTTCTGGTTTCCGTCCAGCCGCACTACCATTGTGCTACTATGGCCAACGTGCCGATATGACATTAAATTCTCCAACTGACTCGTATTTTCCCGGTAAACCACTTAGGAGTTCTCATAAACACATGAGACAACTACCTTAATGGCGACTTACTACATGTAAGTACTTTAAGGCCCGGGCTTTATAGTTAACCACTATTAGGTTAATTAATGGAAATTAATTATTCTTTCACACTGGCCGTGTGTAGGCTAAATTGTGGAAACGTAGAGTCAGACTGAAAAATTCAATGCCATAGCCGGGATTTGAACCACGGATCTTCTGGTTTCCGTCCAGCCGCACTACCATTGTGCTACTATGGCCAACGTGCCGATATGACATTAAATTCTCCAACTGACTCGTATTTTCCCGGTAAACCACTTAGGAGTTCTCATAAACACATGAGACAACTACCTTAATGGCGACTTACTACATGTAAGTACTTTAAGGCCCGGGCTTACATATAGTAAGTCGCCATTAAGGTAGTTGTCTCATGTGTTTATGAGAACTCCTAAGTGGTTTACCGGGAAAATACGAGTCAGTTGGAGAATTTAATGTCATATCGGCACGTTGGCCATAGTAGCACAATGGTAGTGCGGCTGGACGGAAACCAGAAGATCCGTGGTTCAAATCCCGGCTATGGCATTGAATTTTTCAGTCTGACTCTACGTTTCCACAATTTAGCCTACACACGGCCAGTGTGAAAGAATAATTAATTTCCATTAATTAACCTAATAGTGGTTAACTATAAAGCCCGGGCCTTAAAGTACTTACATGTAGTAAGTCGCCATTAAGGTAGTTGTCTCATGTGTTTATGAGAACTCCTAAGTGGTTTACCGGGAAAATACGAGTCAGTTGGAGAATTTAATGTCATATCGGCACGTTGGCCATAGTAGCACAATGGTAGTGCGGCTGGACGGAAACCAGAAGATCCGTGGTTCAAATCCCGGCTATGGCATTGAATTTTTCAGTCTGACTCTACGTTTCCACAATTTAGCCTACACACGGCCAGTGTGAAAGAATAATTAATTTCCATTAATTAACCTAATAGTGGTTAACTATAAAGCCCGGGCCTTAAAGTACTTACATGTAGTAAGTCGCCATTAAGGTAGTTGTCTCATGTGTTTATGAGAACTCCTAAGTGGTTTACCGGGAAAATACGAGTCAGTTGGAGAATTTAATGTCATATCGGCACGTTGGCCATAGTAGCACAATGGTAGTGCGGCTGGACGGAAACCAGAAGATCCGTGGTTCAAATCCCGGCTATGGCATTGAATTTTTCAGTCTGACTCTACGTTTCCACAATTTAGCCTACACACGGCCAGTGTGAAAGAATAATTAATTTCCATTAATTAACCTAATAGTGGTTAACTATAAAGCCCGGGCCTTAAAGTACTTACATGTAGTAAGTCGCCATTAAGGTAGTTGTCTCATGTGTTTATGAGAACTCCTAAGTGGTTTACCGGGAAAATACGAGTCAGTTGGAGAATTTAATGTCATATCGGCACGTTGGCCATAGTAGCACAATGGTAGTGCGGCTGGACGGAAACCAGAAGATCCGTGGTTCAAATCCCGGCTATGGCATTGACTTTTTCAGTCTGACTCTACGTTTCCACAATTTAGCCTACACACGGCCAGTGTGAAAGAATAATTAATTTCCATTAATTAACCTAATAGTGGTTAACTATAAAGCCCGGGCCTTAAAGTACTTACATGTAGTAAGTCGCCATTAAGGTAGTTGTCTCATGTGTTTATGAGAACTCCTAAGTGGTTTACCGGGAAAATACGAGTCAGTTGGAGAATTTAATGTCATATCGGCACGTTGGCCATAGTAGCACAATGGTAGTGCGGCTGGACGGAAACCAGAAGATCCGTGGTTCAAATCCCGGCTATGGCATTGAATTTTTCAGTCTGACTCTACGTTTCCACAATTTAGCCTACACACGGCCAGTGTGAAAGAATAATTAATTTCTATTTATAAAATGTTATACCACAAATGAAATACTGGATATAACACAACTATAAACAAAGACAAAACACTATCAAAATTCGCATTACTGAACAAAAGAGTGTTTTCAGTAAATTAAATGCCAGGTCAGGAGATGGCGTGAGTATACAAAAAAATGTGTCAAAGGAACGTAAATACTTAACTTGATTATCAAGCTGTATTGATCTTTGTCTCTTAATTCGATGGATTTCGATTTCTAAGGTCGGTTTGCAAGAGGAGCTGAACTGAATATAGCTTTGTCTATATCTGATTCCAGCCACTTAAAACAAGAATGACAGCACCTGAGACTCACTTTCCGTCAAAATGGCTACTCCGAATATGACGTTGAAGCCTCGATCACCAAAGCTAGGAAAGGGAAACCTGTAATAGAGCAAGCGTCAGATAAGCCTACCCTACAGCCTGCATCCCGTTTGCCGGCAACCTATCCGGCAGAATCAGCAGAATTCTCGTCAAATACAATATCAGGACCATCCACAAGCCACCTCCGTAGATTAAGCATCTGTTGAGACTAGTGAAAGGCAAACTGGAGCTTCAAGTTCCGGGAGTGTACCGCATTCCTTGTGAATGTGGGATACCGTATATAGGACAAACCGGAAGGACCATCGATACTAGAATAATCGAACATGAACGGAGCATTCGTTTAATGCAACCTGAGAAGTCTGTGCTGGCAGAGCATTGTTTTGATAACGATCATAGTGCCAAATTTCGGGAGACGACCATCTTGGCAAAATGCAACAATTACTGGGAGCGGAGAATTGAGGAGGCTTTGGCAATTTCCTCTGAAAGGAGCATGCTTAATCGTGATGCTGGATTTCAGTTCAGCTCCTCTTGGAAACCGGCCTTAAAAATGTAAACCCATCAAGTTAAGTAGCAAATATCAATACAGCTTAATAATCAAGTTAAGTAGTTACTATTTTAGTTAATTGATGGAAATTAATCATTTCTCCACACTAGCCGTTTATAGGCTTTTGATGGATAGAGTCAACATGAAAAATTCAATGCAATGGCCGGGATTTGAACCACGGATCTCCTGGTTTTCGTCCAGTTGCTCTAACCCATTGAGCTGCCATGGTCAACGTGCCGTCCTGACGTTAAATTCTCCATTTGACTCGTATATTTCCCCGGTAGACCACTAGGGGCTCTGGCATCCGAGATACACTGTTTGTGGCGACTTACTATCGTAAGTACTTGAGTCCCAGGACGGCACGTTGACCATGGTAGCTCAATGGGTTAGAGCGACTGGAGGGAAACCAGGAGATCCGTGGTTCAAATCTCGGCCATGGCATTGAATTTTTCATGTCGATTCTATCCATCCATTAAGTAGTTACGTTTCTTTGACACCATTTTTTATACTCACTACATCTTCTGACCTGGCATTTAATTTACTGAAAACAGTCTTTTGTTCAGTATTGCGAATTTTGATAGTATTTTGTCTTTGTTTATAGTTGTGTTATATCCTGTATTTCATTTTTGGTATAACATCTTATAAATATACTGATGATGGGAGAGATGTACACACCCAAAACGTTGATGTGTAATCATCTTTTCACCTGGTTGGCTGCCCGAGAAGAAAGTGGGCGTAATTTTTAGATTTGTTTGCACTCCAAATGCTTTTAAGTAATGGGAGACCAAAAATCAATGTTCTAAGTTTCTGAATACATGATGGTTTTAAAAATTTGTGTTAAATTTTGTTACACAGATTCGAGATTCTAAATAGTGTTATTTAAATTATTGTTATTTAACTTGTGGAATAGTCACAATATTCGAGGTCTCCTCTCTCCAACTTCTTAAGAGTTTTCCATTCACATGCTAACTCTAACCATTCTTGGACAAACTGTAGTTACAAAGCTTACATTTTAGTAAAGGTAAACATTTATATAAATAGCTTTATCCGCTACTATAAGAAAAACACAGCATTACGCAATATTTTGTTTCTGAAAAGTAGGCCTTATACTGTTATACAATAATAATATATGCAAAAAGTGAAATTATCTCTACCAGAGTCAATATTCAGGGCAAGCACAAGAATAAACTTAAAATTTGCAAGACAAAAACACATTATTGTGACTTTGTGGGTTCGTGAAATAATAAAACGAGGTTACGAAACACAAAAACTACACTTTATTCTCCTAGCAAATACATTCGTCCATCACAATTTGCTAGCTAACCTCAAACTGTTTATTTTTCCTAACAACTACATTCAACTGTCTCACTTCCGGTAACGATCGGTCATTATTTTTCATCGGCTTCGCGAGCCTACCACCAGGGTGACACTGCTCCCTCCTCAAGGCTGGTCGTCCCGAACAGCGCCTTCGTAGCGGGCCAGACGATCCAGGTGTACCACCAACATCTTTCCTCGGGGCACCTTCTGGTTGACGGAGTATAACCTCTTCTCCGTTGAGCCTCAGGACCTTCCTGCCAACGTCAACCGTTGCCTCGTGGCTCCTGAGGGCATCCCGTCCCAGAATCACCTCCTCAGCCACCTTCGCGACGAACACCCACAGACGCACGGCACTCCGTCCCAAGTTCAGCTCCAGCAGGGCCTCCTTCTGCACAGGCATGGTGTCGCCCGATGTCGTCACATGCTCGTATGGTCGGCTCGGTTTCCTCGTCGGCAAACCCTTCGCCACGTCAGGTCTGATGATGGTCACGGCCGCCCCGGAGTCCACCAGCACGCGGCACGGCTTTCCTCTTACCCAGCCGTCCGCGATGAGGTTGTCATCCATCCGCCGGCTGACGGCGCGGATTGTTAGTCGAGGGGATGGTGGTAATGGCGCCGACGTACCCCTCTCCACGCCGGGCCTTACTCGTTTTCCGGCTGCTCTTCCTGGTGTGGGCAGTCTCTCTGCAGGTGTCCGGGCTGTCCACACCCCCAACACAGACCACTAGATGTTCGCCGGCGTCCCAAAGCTGGTCTTCTGTCTCCGGCGTAGCGGACACTCCTTGTTCTCGACGTCGGGATATATGTTACTTTGGCCGCCTCCATCCTTAATGCCGCTGTCAGCACCTCGTGGATGGTTTTATATTCGCCGAGCATTAGGCGCTGACGAATCTCCGTGTCCCGTACTCCGTCGACAAAATTGTAGGCAGCTTCCTGGGATACGAACTCCAGTGGCAGGTCAACCAAGGCCTTGCTAGCCAGCTGCTCGATCGCTATGGCTAACTCCTGCAGCGTCTCCCCCGGCTGCTGTGACCTTGCCTTTAGCTGGCTGCGGTATGCTGCGGCTAAGCGGTGGTTCCCGAAGCAATTCTCCAGGGCCTCCCAGATGTCCTTGGGCGCCGCCGTCGTCTGCACCGCGTTTAGGATTTCCGCGGCCCGTCCCTGGAGGCTGGCTATTAACTGTGTGGCCTCCTCCTCCGGTGACCATCTGTTGTGCTTGGCCACTGTGTCGAACTGGCGGCGGAAGACCTCGAATGTTGACGCGCCGTCATATTTCGGAGGTTTGACGCGCGCCGATGTTGTGTCGCGTCCCGGTGCGTCAGCCTTCAAATCCTTCAGTCTCCTGCCGACGACATCCTCCAAGATGGCGTTCAGGGACTTGACGCTGCTGTCGGCCTTTCCCTCCAGGTCGTCAACGCGGCTCGCCAGGTCCTCGACGCGCTCGTCCACTTGGCCCATCCGCTTGCCCAGCTCCGTCACGTCATCTCTCACGCCGGCCAACTGTTCCTCAATTTTGGCGGCGAGGACCTCGTTCGCCTCCTTCATTTCCGTGGCCAGACTGTCGTTCGCTGCCTTCATTTCTGTGATCAATTCGGTCTTTATTTCTTTCAACTCTGCGGCCAGGTTGTTATTTGCCGCTTCTGTTTTTGTTGTTAACTCGTTCATCTTCGCGGCCAAGTTGTTATTTGCCGCTTCCGACTTCGCTGTTAATTCGTTCATCTTCTGCAAAAGCATTTCCAATACCGATTCCATGGCCATAATCTTCAGTGATGTAGTTATCCGACTTCTGACACCAGTTGTGACTTTGTGGGTTCGTGAAATAATAAAACGAGGTTACGAAACACAGAAACTACACTTTATTCTCCTAGCAAATACATTCGTCCATCACAATTTGCTAGCTAACCTCAAACTGTTTATTTTTCCTAACAACTACATTCAACTGTCTCACTTCCGGTAACGATCGGCCATTATTTTTCATCGGCTTCGCGAGCCTACCACCAGGGTGACATTATTATTCATAATTGGCTAATCTAATATGGTGTCAAAGACATTATATTATAATCTCTTTGACTATCGTTTACCTCGTAGAGGATTAGTCCAATGTTCAATTTTTCTTTACTTATCTGAAAATCAGATACGCTAAAATCACTTCCTCGCAAATATTCTTAACACTTTTTGAACTCTAATGTTTCTTAAAGCATAAATATTCTTTATCATAAATTGCCATGGCTTTTGTGGCAGCAAACTAAGATAAGCAGTTACAGTTTCTTCTCGAATTTCTTCAGGTATGAAACTTTTGTCGCCTGAATCACTCATTTTGTCATACACCATAGTTACGATTGTTCACCATTCAAAGCCTCCAAAATCATCTTGCATCTAGTAAAAACATCAATTCTAAATCTTCTGTAAAACAATTTTTAATGGGACAAGCGAGGTTTGATGTCTATCATGCCCGACGCTAGCGCCTCTGGTGTTAAAAATTTTTCACTCGCTAGGAATATGGTACGCTTAATCGACAGGCAAATATTTTGTAGTTGCCTTAAAATTCCGTTCTATTTGCTAGAAGAAATGGACAAAAGTGTATTGGAGACAATTCAAAGTAATAAAAACAAAAAATTAACGTCATAATGAATGCATTTCAGGTAATTGTCTGCTTTACTTTTTTTGAGTAAAATGTTATCTATTTCTTACTGTTTTCCAGTTACGCATCCAGAATGGGGACTTTAAAGGTTAGCCCCAAAAAAATCACAATATAATTTAATTTGTCATCAAAAGATATTACACATTTTGTTCATTTCAAACTCGTAGGAGCAGAACTTGTGGAAATCAATATTTTCTAACAATTTTTTTATATGAATGACAGTTTTAGGTGATGTATGTTCTTTAAAATATTCGATTCATAATTTTCGAATACTTTAGACTTCAATATTATAAGTATTGGTTTTCGGAGTTACGCTTTACACACACAAACGCGCAGAACTTTAGTAATACCCTTTTTGTAAATTAATTGTTCTTTCACACTGGCCGTGTGTAGGCTTAAGTATGGAAATATAGAGTCAGACTGAAAAATTCAGTGCCATAGCCGGGATTTGAACCACGGATCTTCTGGTTGCCACCCAGCCGCTCTAATCCTTGACCTACTATGGCCAACGTGTCGACATGACACTAAATTCTCCAACTGAATCGTATTTTTCCCGGTAAACCACTAGGAGAAGTCATAAACACATGAGACAACTACCTCAATGGCGACTTACTATGCTGTAAGTACTTTAAAGCCCGGGCTTTATAGTTAACCACTATTAGGTCAATTGATGGAAATTATTTGTTCTTTCACACTCGCAGTGTGTAGGCTAAAGAATGGAGAGATAGAGTCCGACTGAACAATTAATTTCCATTAATTGACCTAATAGCGGTTCACTATAAAGCCCGGGCCTTAAAGTACGTACAGCATAGTAAGTCGCCATTGAGGTAGTTGTCTCATGTGTTTATGAGAATTCCTAGTGGTTTACCGGGAAAAACACCAGTCAGTTGTGGATTTAATGTCATGTCGGCACGTTGGCATAGTAGCTCAAGAGTTAGAGCGACTGGATGGCAACCATAAGATCCGTGGTTCAAATACCGGCTATGGTATTGAATTTTGTCGTCTAACTCTTCTTTCAATACTATTTTTTAATTCTGCGAGTCGCAGGAGCAAAACATTTTACCTTTCTAGGTGATATGCAATGTACATGGTAGACAAATAATAAGCAAGGTTATTCTAATACGTGTGGATATTTCAGAGAAGTATGACCTACCGAAATGAGAAATTTTTAAAACACCATAAAATAAAACGCAGAAGAAGGGAATTCTAGACAGGAAACACAATACCTCTCAGGGGCAGACGAACCGATGTGTTTTTCAATCTTGAGAATGGAACGCAAGCACTCGGAGATAATGGAACTGTACGTGTTAAGAACTACTAGAAACTCTTCAAATCGTTCTATTTGTGTAACACTAGCGTCAGAGCGGAAGGTGTGAAAAAGAAAATCAAGAAGGAAGAATTGACACTGGCATCTTCAATCCTTCAGTGGTAAAAAGGATCTGTGACCTAGATATCTATTTACACCTCTCCCGAGAGTAGTTGTCAAAGAGACACATTAAGACACCTTTTAACTAATTGAGGAGCCGTTTATCTACCACTTATCTATGTAGGTCAAGTAAGCATTACAATTCACACAGAATCTCTCTATAGAGATTTCAATAAAATGCTTTTTTAATATCCCCCAACATACATTCTTAGAAAATGCTTGACGTTTACATGTTGAAGAATACAGTGAAAAATATGCTAAACTTACACCTAGTCACGCTCCTTAATAGCTTCTCGATTCTCACAGAACTCACATTGGACTGACCCAACTGATTGGTTTAAGTGCTCCCATATATATAAGCTCATATATTCCTCAGGTCAATAAGGAACGGTTCTGGAACCCTTCTCGAAGTGAATTGTTCTAAAGGCGGTGAAAGCGAAAGCTTTCGAGGCTGTGAGAAATTTGCTCAAGAATGACACTAGAGAGGGGAGAGCAGTAATAAGGGTCAGATAGTAGTGGTTCAGTTTTTTCAATGAATGCATAAAACTGAACAGTGCAAATAAATGTCAAAACCACAGTAACTGGTGTTATTAGTGTCATGTAGAAAGAGACTATTTAAGAATCATCTCTTTACTATAGTTTACATTTAAATGTAACTGAATTCAAACGCCTAATATTGGCAAAAACTAAGAAGAAACATACAGACATTCATACCTTGGAAATTAATTGTTCTTTCACACCGGCCGTGTGTAGGCTAAATTGTGGCAACGTAGAGTCAGACTGAAAAATGCAATGCCATAGCCGGGATTTGAACCAGGATCTTCTGGTTTCCGTCCAGCCGCTCTACCATTGAGCTACTGTGACCAACGTGCAGATATAACATTAAATTTTCCAACATTTGAACCACGGATCTTCCGTTTTCCGTCCAGCCGCTCTACCATTGAATGATAGAGGACACCAGAAGATCCGTGGTTCAAATCCCGGCTATGGCATTGAATTTTTCACTCTGAGTCACCGTTTCCATACTTTAGCCTACACACGGCCAGTGTAAAATAACAATTAATTTCCATTAATCGACCTAATAGTGTTTAACTATAAAGCCCGGGCCTTAGAGTATTTGCATGCTGTAAGTCGTCATTAAGGTAGTTGTCTCATGTGTTTATGAGAACTCCTAGGTGGTTTAGCGGGAAAATACGAGTCAGTTGGAGAATTTAATGTCATATCCGCACGTTGGCCATAGTAACTCAATGGTAGAGCGGCTGGACGGAGACCAGAAGATCCGTGGTTCAAATCCCGACTATGGCATTGAATTTTTCAGTCTGACTCTACGTTTCCACATTCATACCTTGTTATTTATTCGTTTTCACATCACAGCGGTCGTGCTAGTGAAAATATTAATTTTAAAGATTAAGGTGGTGTTGAAGAGTACTCACCAACATACACTGCACCTTGTTGAAATTAAGGGTTCTAAAAATCTACAATATTGAAATTTAGTAAACAACATATTTATAAAGTACGGATAAAATTAATTACTACCTTGCAACAATCAGAAGAAAATAGAAAATCCTATTAGAAGTTTACTTACCATCCGTGGGCTTCCAACAAATTCCAAAGAAATGTTCAAAAATATAATATTAAACTGGCTCCAAAAACAACTTTAATTTCAAGAACCTGTTAAAGAAACCTTAAAGAAATTCTACAGATAAACTCAAATCTTTGGTATTTGCAAGACACCTTGCAATAATTGTGATTGCTTTTGTATTGGGAGAACAAAAAGAAACCCTTAAAAATTAAGTGAGATCTATTCAACACCACCTACTCATAAAAAATTAAAACTATGTCTCACTTTTAACATTTGTGGTATTTAGACTAGTGAAAATATTCTTATTGTCACTCTCGTGAACCTATCATCTTTTGCCGTATTCACAGTGATATAGTCTATAACAACTGACACCATTTCGTCCGTGTGTCCGTTTTTTTACGATATTCAGTTTCTGTTTCCTCGACTTTCTTACTTTCTTCTCAGACGATAGACTTCCAGAAGGGGAATGAATGTCCTTTACTCATTTATTCGTTACAATTAACGCCACGATTTTGCAAGAAGTTCACTATCTCTTTCTTGGTAGAATATTTAGGCACTTTTCAGAAAAGATGCAATGTCCAAAACTATAAATAAACAAGGTGGTATGTGTGGAATAAACATTTGTTTCAACCACTTTGGTGGTTCATTTGGACATAGTAATCCCCATTGGTGCTTTCTACCTTATGGAGCAGTATCACTACATACACAAACCCCTTCTTCCGCATGAATCGTAAAGCAATGAACCGAGTGAACGCTTTGTATCTTTCGGCAACTTCTAAAACCTTATCATCTGCCAAAATCTCTTCTCGGGTCACTGTCCAACCAAGTTTCATCTAAATAAATAAGTTTGCACCAGATTTCCGCAAAACTTTAATAGGTATACAAGATACTCATGCCACGTAGAATTTTAGGTTCCCCATTTAAAATCTTCTGTTCGCTTCCACATTTTCTTCGCTTGAAGCCAATAGTTTTTCACACTAATCAGAGACATTGTGATCCAAGGAAAATGTATCCTGTGCTTAACAATCGGATGGAGTTTCTCTGCACCGCCACTGATGTTCATGTAAGGAACAATGACAAAACACTATCAAATGATAATTTCTGTTTATGCAAGCACTGCCACACGTCAGCAGCCTACCTCTTTCTCACCGCACTCCGCTCCCCTCAAACACACAGAGCTGGGTGGCTAACAGCATTTCCCGGCAGTTGACGTCAGCAGCGGCCCGCAGCGTGCGTTTATCCACTACTCAACTCCGGCCTAATAATACACATACTTTCTTTTGTTTTAGTTTTAATACAGAAAGCGAAAACATTAAGCATTTTCTTATATGGTAAATTTTGTTTTGTGCATGTTAAATACAATATGTTCTTAGACATATTATATAGAATATTTAAAATTGAAAATATATGAATATACTGAACAGCCTAATATAGTGAAAACACAAGGAAATCCTAATCATAACAAACTCTTTTATTCTGGTGTGTAACCGAAAGGCCCCAGAGAGTAGCACAACTCTATTTTTATATATGTATGTAAAATAAATCGTCTTTGAACTGGAAGACATGTGAATGTAGCTTGTAATTTTGTTTTTGCTTCATTGTTCTCTCGTCAGAATAAATGTAATGTTTCGGTGCTAATGCTTGTATAGTATTGCGGACAGAGAAAGTTTATTTCTGCTGCCTGTCTTCTGGAAATGAGAACGTTAACATCATTTCCATGTTTATTGGAAACGGCGCAGTGAAATGGCAATGGAAAGCTTAAGGGTTCTAGCTACAGAACTGGAAATAGCTCACCTCTGAAATAGGAGAAAATAAGGAAACCGTCATTCGCAGATGAACTCCAGCAGTTACGATGTCAGTGACTCCCGGTTTTAGCCTCTTAATTGAATTGACATAGAACACTTCCTTCAACATCTTGACAAAGAAATAGATTTACTATTTTTATCATTTCAATTAAATTGGAACTATATGATGAAATCTGCCAGAAGTGACATTATTTGCTTGTGTACTCTTATAAATTGAAAATTTCTGCTTTGGTTTTCAATTTGCTAACAGTTCTAAATTCTGTAATAGTTCACAAAATAAATAAATAACTCTTTACATTATTTTCACAGATCTATATTTCTGCAATCCGTTAAGAGAAGGTTCAGTTTATGAATTGGTTTTACTTAAAAAGATGCCATTTGCTCTATGTGCAAGCATAATTTTTCTTATTAAATTTTTTTGAAATTAATTGGGCTACTTAAGAATGCAGAATAATTGCGTAACAATTCTTGTGCCACCTAAATACATTAGTAAGCACCAATTTAATAAATTAATTAAATTGGTTATTAGCCTAATAAATCCATTCGGTATAACCCTTATTCAATTTTAAACATGTACTTTCTGATTTCCTGTGTTAAATTAATAGCAAGTGCCAGAGTGGACTACAAATTTGGCAGGATTTAACGAGGTACTCAGGTATTAAAGCCATCGATGTAGCAGGCAAATATGTGGAATTATTAATGCATACACAGGCCAACTGCTTACAAAAGCAGAGTGGTGCAATGTAACTCCACTTCCATGTACGTTATTACGTATGCATCAAAGGGTCGTGTTGGACTAGGCACAAGACTGATTTTGATCCCGGAAACAGATTAACATGATGCAACATACACAAGCCTAGAAAAGCTAGGCCTAACGAATTACAAGCGAACAATCAGTGATGCCAACCTCAAACCTTAAGTGTTTAGCTTACTCCTAATAAACTAAAGAGATGGCTTGCATAGTCGTTTCTTGTCTTATAAGCATGAAATGTTTATTACAAAGGTAATGAAAAAGCTAAGATTCAAAATTGTAAACAAAGTTTAATATATCCCTTGCTCAGTTCTTAAGGGTAAGGGCATATTGAATAGCAACAATTAACAAAATATGAACATTTAGTTTATATCAAATCCTATTAGTCGTAACTTACTCTATAAAAGGGTTAATATATTTACAATGTCCGTGCGTGCGCGTGTGCAAGCAATAGCACTTGGAGTTCATGTGTCACTGTCAGTCTTTAGGATTTCAGTGAGTTTGAGAGATTTAAGAGTATTTGGACAGGCTAGGTAATTTGGATCCCAGTTTAATGATTAAATTTTAAATGATTAATAGCTGTATGGAGAGAAGTTCCAATTGCTGAGTAGCACATCTTAAAGACGTTTTATTTAGAGCATTTGAACGATGTACAATTTGTTTTAATTTTTCCTCTGTTAGAATAATGTCACCCGATCGTTGGAACACCCTATAGAACCAGCTGAGAGCGGCCAAGCAGGGGAGGTCGGAGTTAGCCACGGCCCCCCTCGTTTGTCTTATAGTGGTGACAAGGGGTGGTTGGGAGGAAAAAAACATCACTGCGCCGTCTCTTTCAGTTCCACCTGTGTTCTCGAACTTACGGGATAGTTCCTCTAATCTAGAACCTTCCAGATCGACCCGCTAGCCCTATATAAGCAGCACGTCGGGCAAGAGGAGTCAGTCAGTCAGAGTTCTTGGCAATCAGCGTAAGAGTGCAGTACTAGTGTAAGGACGAGAAGACTGTGTATGTGCATCGGAGTTTGCGTAATCGCGAGTGCAAGTGTAACTTTAACGGACGAACTGGTGAATTGTAATTGTGTGCAGTACGTAATTCTGTGTAATTGGCAAGTGTTAAACTGTAAGTCGGTGGAAATAAAGAATATTGATGAGTTTGTGTAATTGGACTTGTCATTTCACGAACCCACAAAGTCACAATAATTTTGGACAGGTGGAGACAGATTGAAATGTTCATCGGGAGTGAGTCAGTTGGAGAATTAACATCATAGTCGTATGTTGGGCATGATAGCTCAGTGGTTAGAGTAACGGTACGGAGACCAGTAGATCTGTGTTCAAATCACGGCTATGGCATTGAATTTTTCAGCTGACTCTAGCTGTCCAAAATTTGGCCTACACACGGCCGGTGTGAAAGAACAATTTAATTTCCAGAATATTCCTTTTTATACAGAGGTTTACAGTTTTATGACAAAAGTATATACCAGCTTTTAGCAGTTAATTCTCTCCCAGCTTTGTTGAAAATGTGAACAAGAGTATTTGCAAACTATCATTAGGAATATCTTAATGTACAAACCTCGAAGAAAAATGAAATTGGAATCAAAGGTACAGTCAATTTATCTTGAGGTAGCTGCTGAGTAAAGATGCACACTATATGAATTAGTCTATTACTACACCTGGAAGCAGAGGGAAGAGCAGTTGTACATGTGGAGCTGTTGATGCATGCATCATCATTGACCCCACATGTATAAATCATTCTCACTCTCCTTCAGCTACCACCTCAAGATTATTGTACTGTACTAGCATTAATACAGGACATCAAAGTGTATGCTAACATATTAAAGCTTTTAAACGCTTTGGTACGAAAACCATTTGATTTAAGCTTAAGTTTCAAAGTCTTTTTATACATGACAACACCTGAACTTCTTTTAAAACTTTAACTATTTTCAGCTATGCATACCCTTATCATATGAATTCACGTTTATACTTACAACCTTAAATTTAGGTTTTATTTCAAGTTTTGTTTGCAAACTGACTTTAATTACCTCTTAAAAGCCTTTAAAACAGCAGCAGGGTGTTTCTATTCCTTCCCTCACAAAGACAAAATTAGGTGGTAGCTTGCTGCGACGGTAAAGAACTGCAAGAACTTATATGATATCGTGTTAGATGGAAGGCTATTTCCCGTACACAGCCTGTATAGAACCTCATCCCATTATCAAAATGATTTATTCATATCCTAACACGAAGTCCTCCCAGAAACATCATGTTATTCATAATGCAATCTAAAAACTTCTTTATATCCCCCATGTCTCCCTTTCCGCTTCCCCACTCAGTCTATCTCTCCTAAGGCTATTTGAAATTCTAGGTCACATCGGATGGTAAGCCAAGGTTTCTTTGATTCACATGATTCCTCTTAACAGTTTGGTACAAAACCTTAATTGCTTAGTTATGTCTCGTTTTATGAAACACACAATCCAGTATTACATAACAAATAATGGAAACCACAGAAACAGAGTGAATGCTACTGGTACGGGGATTTGAAGCCGATATCTCTACGAAGTGGGCTTCAAATGCTATCTCAGCCATCTGGCTCAATAACTGAACCTTTTGTATTCATACAAAAACCAACATATTGGCTGGAGTAAGCATTGCGCTGGCTTTTTCTCCCTGGGACGATCGTGCTGTGGTTGGCACTGAGGTTGCAGTCGGGTTGGATGAGCCAGGATGTCGTGCTATCATTACCATTTTAATGTAGTAGTGCAACAACAAAAAAAGATGAAAACGCTGACCCTTCGCAAGATTAGTATTACCACTACGGGTTGTATTATAGGTACAGCTGTCTAGTGATGAATAGAAATCCCTGTCACTCTATACTATGTTGGAGGACGGGAATGTTTGGTGCACAACATTTATATGTTGTTTTAGAAAAGATGTGACGTTTTAACTAGTGACTCTGTAATTTTAAAGTTTAAAATCCTAATTGAAATGCCTAGCTCAAGCATATATTACACTCAGCGATACTTTATCCATTACTGTATGGCTTTTATAAGGGAATCAATTATTAAACCAAGAATGGTTGCATTTATTACACTTAATTTATTTATATTAGGCTGTATCAAACACCTTTCCATAGTAAATAGATATTACAACTAAAGAAAAGCGAAGGAAAAATAGTTTATTTAAAATATGCACTTTATATGCAATAAAAATTCCGGTAAAGAAAATAGAAAAGAAAATTTGCATTAGTATATGCACTTTATGTCCAATAATATGTGTTGTGACAAACAATAACAATATAATTCTTATATAAAAATATAAAATTTGTAACTCGAAAGACTTCACTTATCTTTTAAGTAATGGTAGATTTCTTTCTTTTCTAGATCTAAAGATAATACGAAATAATAATAAATTAAACTTTGGTATCTATAGGAAGTCTACTCATATCGATATTTACATAAAAAATAAAAGCTTAAACCCTTTTTCACATAAACTTTCTGTTTTAAATAGTTTGATTTATAAATTAATAAATATACCAATGAATGAAGAGGACTTTAATAAAGAATATAAACACATTATTAATAATTCTTTAATGGTTTTAATGAAGGCTTTATACATAAAAAATTGAAAAATTGAAATACCAAAAAAGCTGTTAATGATATTTCTACCCTTAAAAATAACAGAGATTACAATTTTAAAAAATTCACTTACCATCCTACGGTCAATAAAAATTTTCAAAAAGTTTTAAAGTGTTTGTTATAGCTTAAGTTCCTCAAAATAAATATAGTGTTAAAATTTACTGCATTTCTTTAAAGAAGATAAAATTCCTGATAGTAAAAGTCTGGTATTTATTAATTTAATTGTTTCGATTGTGATAAAGTTTATATTGAAAAGACAAAACGTAATTTGGAAACCAGAACGAAAGAGCATTTTCGTCACATTAAGTATAAACAAACTGATAACTCGGCCGTAGTATATCATTTTTGGTAATTTAACCATGAAATAAATCCAGAAGTTAAATTATTAAAACAATTAAATGGTGTGATAGAATTAACGGTTTGGGAAAAGATTTTTATTTTAAAAAAACAAACATCCCGTAATGAATTTTGAAATACCGGCAGTCGATTCTGTTTTTAAAATTTGTTTCATTTTCAGATGTTGGTAGTACTAAAATAAACATAGTGACATCTAGCGACGGTAACGTTAACAACGAGTTTGTTAATGGCTCAAGCTGATGATGTGGATGATTTATTCACGAAATCTCGATCCTATTCAATTTGTAAGTTATGCGGTCATGATTTTTAAAAGATAAGTGAAGTTTTTCAAGTTACAATTTATTATTTGTATATATTTGTTTGCTTCACTGTTAATAGCTTCATATTTTACGTAAATATAAATCTTTGTCGAGTTCTTTTATAGTATGTCATTTTGGGGTTAGGCGCAAGCCTTTGTTCTGAAGTTTGTGGCTCCAAATCCGGCGGAGGAAGATGGACTTTTTTCAGACGTATGACTTCCCTCCGAAGGAAATAGCACTCCATGGTCACATGTCCTTGGTGTAGGACTGGCAAAAGAATCTAAAGCGTATTAAAGAGGTACTCTTAGCAAAATTTACGCGGTTTATTTGGTGTAGCATATCATGGAACTCCGAGAAATAGCGGTTAAACAGGGTGTCCAAAAATAAAAGCTCAAATTTACCTGTTTGACCTGATGCTTAGCATGCTAACCTCCAAATCTAGAGATATCCGGTTGGATTCCCGGTTAAAGGATGGGGATTTTCCTTTATGCAGGATGATTCCCCACTCTCCCTAGTGTTTGGAAGTACAAATCAAAGTGTACATCTGTGTGTTAATTGAATGTAATGACCGAAATTAGTTAGAACTCAAAGTTTAACACACTATAAACGAATGAGAAGTATAAAGGGATTCTTTTGAGGTTAAAAAGTAAACATACGACTTTACATATTAAACTTTGCATGTAAATGGAACAGAAAAGTTGTTTTTTGTTGCTTTTAAAACTTTAAATAAGCTCCGAAATCGTGTAAAATGTTTGCAAAATTATAACTAGCATACATGGTGCTGCTGTTTGCTTCAGCCTTTTGTGTAACTACACCGAGATGTGCGTTTTTTTTTTTTTTTTGCTATTACGTAATTGGGGAACGTTTATAATACGTTACTAGTTTATCTGATGGAACTCCTAACCTCAATAGGAAGTTTTTACTTTATTTTATGAAAAATTTAACATATTATGCAAATAATAATTACGCTACATTTGTTTAAAATCAAATCAGCGCTGTGACAGCTGTAAAATCACGAAATATCTACAAAATGAATTAACATTGGAATGCATTACGGAATATTAACCAGTGCTTCCAAAAGTGGAACACAATAAACAATAATTTTGTTTATCAAGATCATATGGAATTGATTAACTGATACTACTTGAATGTGGATTGTTTAGTAACAATTACAAGGCATTGCTCAATAACCAGCACAAACTGTTACTATTGCATTTCAGTAACGAGCTTACGTATCTGTTTAAATCAAATGTAAGCAATCTTGTCACTAGAACTTGGCATTTGTTAAGGTTACTCCTTTGTTTACAATATTAGCCTTCATCTTTATTTCCTGTTTTTTTATTCTTTTTTTTTTTTTTATTTACGTCCTCCAACGTTGTCATATCGGACGATAAATGGAGTGGGTGAAATGATGCTCACATGAGCCCAGAGTCCATAGAGACATTCGTCTTTCAGGATAAGGGAAACCCCCGGAAAAAAGCCTTATCCAGGTAACTCACCCTGACCGAGATTCGAACTCGGGACCTCTTGAACGTGAGGCAGACATGCTACCACTACGCTACAGGTGGGCTCCATCTTTATTTCATATTTTACTCTACATAAAATGGAGAAATATTTTTGCACTAAAGTATTTTATATTTCGTAGGAAATCCACATTTTTTGTGTGTTTGTGTGTGTGTCTGTGTGTGTCCGTCTATGTGTGCGTGTATCTAGGAGCAGCTAAGTTAAAAAGAAGAGGTCTTTAGTTTTTTATATACCAATGAAGGAGGCTTGGGGAAGAGAAAAGTACAAAGACCTGGCAAATAAAGAGGTGAGAGAGGGTACTGCATAGGTGAGAGCAGGAGTATGGCGACTAAAAGGTATAAGAAAGGGTATTCCACAAAATTACTGTCCCATGTGTGGGGAAAATGAGAACTTAGAAGATGTATTTTTTTAATGTAGAGGGACAGAAATTTGGAGTAAAGAGTTTATTAATAAGAAATGGTTTAAGCTAGACAGAAATATAGTTATAGCTGAAATGTTTGTTACACATGGTAAGAAGATCGGGCAATTCTTGGACAAAGTAAAAAGTGCGGTTATGGACAATGAACAGAACTAATAACGAACATGCATTGTTATAATTAATTGTTTAGAAATAAGGAGCTACTGTAAAAATGAGTATGACTGGTACAGAGCCAGGGCTGAACATCAGTCACCCTCAATTGTACCGGCTTAGCAAAAATAAATAAATAAAACATAAAAATAAAACTATTTTAACTTGAAAAGAGAAATTCTTGTTGAATATCTAAGCTTTTATTCAAGAACTTGAAGGATATGACTAAGATTTTGATGGTACTTCAACTATTCTTTAATTATAACTACTCTTCAACTATTTTTATTTTCTAAAAAATGGTTAAGAATTTTGATTAAAATTCCATATGTTTAACATAGTTTTTTGTAGCGCTCATAGTGTTTTGACAGCGTTAGTGTCTCTAAGTTTCAGAATACCACCTCTCAACGTAAAGAATGCTGTATTCAGTTCCGGGAGGCTATATGTGCTTTACATGAAGGGAAATCACAAGCAGAGGTTGCTCGTAATTTTCATCTAATCAGACACCATGTATCTGTCTGGAAGAAACTTAATAAGATTAGCGGTCATGTACATATACAAGAAATCACCCGAGAAAAAAAAACTGAAAAGAAACGGAATAATTAATAGGCAACAGTATCGGATTCTGGGACAGAATTATGGTGTAGAGATTTATATAGCTACTGTGAAACGTAGATTAAAGGATGTAGATTTGCCAACTCTCTCCCATGCAAGAA
This sequence comes from Mantis religiosa, assembly GCA_030765055.1. Classification (NCBI taxonomy): domain Eukaryota; kingdom Metazoa; phylum Arthropoda; class Insecta; order Mantodea; family Mantidae; genus Mantis; species Mantis religiosa. The sequence continues at coordinate 142,935,491 of CM060955.1, read as the reverse complement.
ACCCTTCATAAATCCTTGCAACATACGGCAAAGAGTTGGCTTTGCAAAAGAACATCACTGACAGAGCAGGAATGGCCAAAGGTATTATGGAGCGAGGACAGCAAATTTAATTTGATGTCTTCTGATTGTGTTCAGTAAGTTCGCCGACCTAAAGCTAGAAGATGCAATCCACGCTACCAATATCCAACTGTGAAGCACGGTGAGTGCGGAAGGGGGGGGGGAGAATGTCATGGTATTGGGTGCTTCTCCACTCTGGTCCTTTTGAGCGTATAGAGTGTGTAATGAAGGATCCTGATTACAGGGAGATATTGGTTAAGCACATGCTACCATGTGCTAGACAAAAGATGCACCTAAAATGGTGTCTTCAGCAAGATAATGATACAAAAAGTCAAAGTCTGGACTTGAATCCAATCGAACATATGTGGAAGGTTGAAAAGACGTGTCAGAACAAGAGACATTTCCAATATACTAGAATTCCTCGGCACATTGAAATGTGAATGACAAAAAGTACCTCAAAATACAGAGGTATTATTGCTTCCGTGCCATCAAAATGTAAAGCTGTTACAAAGGCAAAGGGTTATGCAACGATGGCTGCCATGCTTCGAAAATGAACGTTTATTATTATTTTTCTATACAAATTTATTTTGTCTTATTTTGTCCAACCACTTAGGAGCTGTAGATTTCCATTTGGTTTTGAAATACATACAGTAAACTATCCTCATAAGTTTTATTTTCTATTTATGTATTGCCATCTTTAGTTTAAGTTACTATTGTACAAGAGGTCAACCTATGTTATAAATAAAGAAATGCTGATGAAATATTTTGTCAAATCACTTATGAGCACTATTGTATTTTCATGATAAATGATATGCTTTAAATTTTATTATTATTTTATTTCATGTATTTCAGAAATCCTCTTCATTTTGATTTTGCATAATTATTAAACCACAAAAATTTTATAACTCGTTAAATCTCACTATCTGTCACTCATTTTCCTGGTAGAATGAACCACTTCGAAGATACTCCTTCTTGGTTGTTTGGATGATCCAACATATACCTCTTCTCGAACGTGAAGTCGCTATTTGTGTTTTTATATCCTCGATATACGAAGAGAATTGAATTTCAAAGCCATTACAAAGGGATAACCTCTTAATGATAACCTGTTGCAATGAAAAAAGTAATTAAATGATTTCTACTAAAGTTTTTCTCGATTAACATGTAGATAGAAAGAAGAAAACACGTTTCCAATAATAGCTTGTACAGGAGTAGTAGAAAGTCGTATGAACTAGCACCAGCAGTTATATAGGTATTAATATTTACTAATGTGACTTTCACCTTAGTATTTCAGCTAATACTTTACACTTTGTACCAATTAAGTATTCTGGAAAATATTGGCTGAAGGAAGTTTGTAGTTCCCTAACGTCAGCAACTGCATTTTTCGTATAATGAAAATGAATTTTCTTAGCTCAAAAAGTGCTAAATGGTCAACTAAGATCAACGATCCTGATACTATCAACTCATCGCTTTGTTCATTAATACAATCCTTTATTGGTTTTCTGTTTCCCACGTGGGAGAAAACACAGCACTCACCTAAAGGTAGTTATCTTATTGCAATTGCAATAGTGGCCTCTTTAAAAATAGCCAATAGTGGTTTTAATAATAATTACAAACCAACATGAGGATATAAAACGTATTTGAGAGAGAAATTGCTTAGAAATGTATCAGGTTTCTATAAAATCACATCTGAAAAATACAACTTTAAATTAAGTTTTACAATTGACAGTTCATTAATATAATAGTGCAATTTACAATTCAATGTATGGCAACTGATTCTTTAGTATTTATTTGCTGTCATGCCTTAATTAGTAAACGATATATTATTGTGCTTGCTTCAGTGTTTCATTTGCTGTTCTGCCATAAATAGTAAACGATTGATGATTGTGCTTACTTTAGTATCTGTCATTACTGATAGTGTCTATATTATTCAGTATTCAAAACTTGCTATAGTTCTTATTTAGTATATATTAAGAGCTTTTAGTGTCTAGTGCACCTAGCTCTGCATACTCCTATAAATGAAGGACAGTGATACATTGAATTACTAAAGTTTGCACGTCAATTGTCAAATATATGTCATATAAATGAATATCTACATTGTTGTAAAACATGCTAAATATAGTTTTTGTGAGGTTTAATACCATTTAACCTAATAGCTAGTACCCGAGGGTGAATGAAATGCTTCAAATGATGCTCAAATTGTTCCCAGGGCCCAGAAAACTTACAATTAACTGGCATTCGTATTTCAGGATAAGAAACAGCCTTATCTAGGTAAATCACCCTGACCGAGATACGATCACCCTAACTTAAGACTCTTGGAAGGCACACACGCTACCCCCACACCACAGGAGTAGACTTTGACCATTTGGACTGAGGTGCCTTCAGGAGATAGGCTTCTTATAAAACTTATGAATATAAATTTATCTTTGTTTCAGGTACGTGGAGCTGTTTCTTTCATCACTAATAATGAACTGTAAGTAAACAATATATTTATTAACACTATTGTTGAGTAATTTCAATTACCTCTCATATGGGCAATAATAATGAACTGCCAAAAACACCAACATTAGTTCCGTAGCTACGTTTTTAAGAGTTCATAGCAGTTTTTCTACATTATGTATAGAAAATTGTGACTTTGTGGGTTCGTAAGCTTAAAAGTCAAGTTTGGAGATATTCAAAATGTTCTTTATTTCTGTAAAAAAATCTGTTTTACAGCCCTGAGCAGCAGAATGACATAACATACCCTAACACAGTCTCTCGTGGCTTCACCACACGTAAACAAACAAAAGAATTCACCTTCAAATCATTACACGATTATTAGTTCTCGACTCAACTTGCTACAGTTCAAATGTCCACACCCACAATAAATAGCTCCTTGTCGACTCCCACTATCTAGTCCAGTCCAGTCGCTTTTATACATGTAGCACTGTTTCTCGAAGTTTGGCGAAGTTTCTCGAAACCTCCCGGAGCTTCACGGCCTTTCGTGGTGGCAGGCGAAGGAGAGAGAACCGTCCAGATATCTCTTTGACTCTTTCTCCCCTCACCCCGTCTCTCCTTGGCAAGAGAGCATGGCGTAGTTTGGGCGCTATAGGTCTCTTTCACTTCCCGCTTCTCTCTCTCTCGCAGCAGCCAAACAATGCCTCGCGACAATATATATATATATATATATATATATATATATATATATATATATATATATATACAATGCAGTTTTCCCAGCGCTTCTGCCGGTCTTCAAAGACAAGTTGTAAACCATTTTTGAGACATCCTTCAAAATCGCCTCCGCAACCTTCACTACTGCTTCTGATGACGGATAATGCCTCCCACGAAGGCGTTTCTTCAAGTTAGGGAATATTAAAAAGTCACATGAGACTAAATCCGGACTATAGGGACGGAGAGGGATGCATTTCACGTTGATTTTTGCAAGATATACAGCAACAACATTAGCAATATGCGGCCACATTTTTATCGTGTTGTAGCATACAGCCTGCTTCATGGAAATGTGGTCTTTTGCACCTGATATGGACTTGCAATGTTTTCAGGACATATCTGTAGTATTATACAGTTATTGATGTGTGTGCAGGTACAACATTCTGATAAACCATTCCATGAATATCAAAGAATGAGATGACCATAAATTTCCCAGCAGAAGCAACCACTTTTGCTTTCTGGGGGTTGGTGATGAAGGAGCTTTCCGCACTGAGCTTTGATTTTTGCTCTCAGGATCAAAATGGTGTCGCCAAGTTTTATCAAGAGTGATTACGTTTCAAAGAAACTCCGGATCTTCCTCTAACATCAACTTTAACTGCATATTACCTCCTTTGCAGCGGTAGGCGATACTGAACATGTCTGAACTTGCTGGTTCTCACAGGCGGGAACCAGGGGTACCAACAATGAAACTACTAAGGCGTGTTTGTTTCACATTAAGCTAACAGAATATAATAAGATTGAATTTTATAGCAAAAAGATTATGACCGTAGAAACTTATGATCATTCTTTATTGAACAGCCCTCGTAGAGACATAACTAAATGGTCAAACTAGTGACCTTTCCTTTGGAACATTTGTCTTGGTTCAACTGTTATTAAATTTCTTTGAGTTTTGTACATCCTTAACACAGACTTTACAGGTGAGAGAAAATAATCTTAGCCAGAGAAACATTCTTCCCTAACCACGAATAAACCTGAGATGCCTAGCACAGCAGGCAGGTGCTCTATAGCAGAGTTAGGGGATCAGTCCGTAATTGTAAATATTATCGAATGCTTAACCCTAAGACAAGTCAGAATGACATTCTTTCTAGGCATCGACACTGGCAGGTTTTATAGGTAGTAAAAGAGCTATTTCAATAAACAAGTGAGCAGCAGATATGTCAGTTTAGATTTTATTAAATTATCCAATATTGTACTTTTAAATGAATATCCCAAGGGAAACAAAAAAGTACTAGGTACTCCGTTTATGAAAAGGTTTGCAGAAAAATATCCTTAATTTTCTATTAATCCAAAAAAATTATGTTACAAAGGAAGTCAAATGAATGAAGGGCTTTAGCATTCAATCCTCTGTAAAGAAACCATAGACAATTGAGTCACAATTTAACGCATGGTGAGAGCTTTTCACACAGTTAATAGAGTCCAATAGAATTAAAGCTAGATAGCAAGCCATTGATTGAACCTCGCTTTTAATACCTCTGCTTTAACCAGCTCTCTTAAAGCTTCATTGATGCTCAGTTTTTGCACTGTCGCTTTCTTTTCATGATCACACTGAAAAGGAACGCTTTCCCTTCAAATTAATTGGAGTTCATATAACAATTACTAAGGAAAGAAACTTGGTCGTCATCCAAATGACTTTCAAGAAATATGAGGTAATTAATAAAAATAAAGTAGGGAGAATATAGCTTGAAAAGTTCGAAGACGCCAGGAGTTGTGAAGGTTTGGTGGATAAATTAGTAAGAGCTTGAAGAACGCGATGACTCTAAAACTGTACACACCTGATATTTTGGCCAGTTCTTTGGTTGGTGCCTTAAACTTTAGATGTGTTAATTCCCTTTATTGTTGTATACGGTACCACATGTGGTAGATATTGATGATATTGTCGCGTATGCTTTGGTGAAGTGAAGGAACTTGATTTAGTTTAGGAATTTCTTTGAAATTTTAATAGCTTAAGGTTTCTTTATACAACTGAAATTATTAATTTGTGGAAGTAAAGATGTAGAAACCTCATAGCGGAACATTAGACGTCAAACCCATAGTTTGCATATTTTAGGAGCATTAACCAAGTAGGAATGCTAAACACAGCAACTCTAGACGTCGAACCCGGTAGTTAGAAATGGATGATCAGCAGGTCGTTGGGCTTAAACCAACATGGAGGATGGAATGTTCCAGAAGCTTTACTGCTGATCAAAGGGAAATAGTCTCTAGGTTCCAAGTGTGTTGGCCTCCTCCTCTTGGGTTTGGCCGTTAATACTTACACCCGTGAATATCGGAGTGCACGGGAGTCTAAAGTGCATCGTTGCGGCCGGAGGCTACGCCGTATCTTCACTTCACCACGCACCGACATCTCCTCGAAGGTAAGCCCGACTGGGTCTTAATGTACTAATGTAGCTCTCAACACCATTCCACCCAAAGTCTCTTCAAGACTTCGGGGATGACTTGTAGTGTAGAAAATCATAAGGTTATAGTAAATTGGCATTTCGTAGAAAATTGTGCTATTTCTATTTATTTATCTGTAACCTGACTACACACTCCCCTTATCGTTTACCTCTACCATCTGACCCCTTACCCTTTCAGCTGCGCTCCCAGTTGCAAAGTAAAATCTTACGGTAAAACACCTTTGAGTAAACACAAACCTATCCACAACTTGTAATCTAAAGTCTCCCCGGTTTACATCTCTAGAATGCAACAATATAATGATGGTGATGATATTTGGGAAGGAAAGATTCCATCCCTAATTTAGGATAACTGCCCGTAATTTCCCCAGGAAAACCTCAGGAAGAAGAGATTTAAACATGGGCCTTCTAAATATGAGTTTCACACGTTATGGTAGAACATTATTACTCATTAAATAAGATCTGTAGCATCTTAATAACGACTTCCAATGAGCCAGCAAGCACATATTAATTAAGAGCTCAGGCTAAAGTGCAAAGTGACTCATAATTAGTGGGTCGGGCCTGGAGTATCTTTCTGTATGCATGCACGATTGACCTTCAATTTTTTTCATTATTACATTAATGTTTCTGGTACGTTTTATATCTCAATTGCTTCTACATGAAGTTAAGCATAACAATATTTTGTCGTTAAGGCTTAGTATCTTCATAAAAAATGTGACAGCATGATCAGTAATGTTTATCCTTTTCTTTTCTTAATGAGTTCATTTTAACCTGTTTGCCCCTCATTTAGTTGTGGGTTATATGTCACTAAGGAATTATTGCTGCACATATATAGAAAAAGAAAAAGAAATCTTAGCTAGTCCATGTCGATTCTATATCCGGTGTGTAAATTTTCAAAGGACATGTTTCAGCAACTGAATTAATCCAAGAAATTCACATATTAACCCATGTTTCCCCAGAAACAAGGGAGAAAAACAACTATAATGTAAATACCTACACCAAGTTACTCCAGGCAATGCAAGTTGTGCAATAAAGGAACAACGACATTCCCAATATCTCAGCTGATACCCCTGCATCACAGAGATGCTGTAAGATACATATCTAGAAAATTAAACAAGCTCTAATAAACAACTGGGCACAATAATCTTCCAGAATACTTACGAAATTAAACAGTACACCAGATCATCATATTCACAGCTGAAATTAAGGTGATAATACCAGGTTATCACCAGACTGTGATAAGACACACAAAGGTAACATGTTTTCCTCTATTTAATAAACAAACTATCATCAATGCAACAATTGTCACATTCCCATTTCTGATTGCCACGTACTTTTAAGGTATCAATACCAGCCAGCAAAATGCAATTCACTTCACCGCTAAGAAGGCTTCAGCAGTCCATCACACAGATAACTACTGCTTAATTCTTAAAAATAATTAGTTTTACAATGAAATATAATGTAATATGTCACGTTATTGAAATCCATGACATTGTAGTAATGTTAAACTGTCTACATTCATGTCAATAACTAAAGCAACACTAAATGACTCCATAAATATTTCATTTTGGAGACCTATATCTTGTTTACGTCAGCTTTTCCCGTCGTTCTATTTTAGATTCATAAAGGAAAGCAGGTACTGCTGTTACTATGTAAAATTCATTCTTTTTTCTGGTATTAGGTTTTGGTCTTTTATTCAACATAGCGTATAGATGTTGAAACATGGGTGATTTATCTTTAAAACAACTTTCATGATTGTAACGGACACACGTTATTTATATAAACAATGTGGCTTGCTCTAATGTAATATGATTCATTATTATATATTTTGATTCTAATAGTATGTTTCTCTGAAAAACCATTACTATCATTTTATTTGTCAAAACTTAGAAATTGCATGAGTAGAGCGAGATTGAAAAATTCAATAACATAGTCGGGATTTGAAACTCGGATCGTGCGGCTGCTCTAACCCACTGAGCTACTGTGACCAACATGCCGACATGACATTAAATTCTCCAACTGCCTCGTATGTTTCCCGGTAGACCACTAGGATTCCTCATATGCTATGAGACACGCACCTTTCGTGGCGATTTACTATGCTGTAAGTACTTAAGTCCCAGGCTTCATAGTTAAAACACTATGTTATTCAGCTAAATTGATGGAAATAATCATGTGTAGGCTAAGGTATGAATGAATAGAGCCAGACAGAAAAATTCAATAACATACCCGGGATTTGAACCACAGATCTCCCGCTCTCCGTGCGGTTGCTCTAAACCACTGGGCTACTATGGCCAATACGGCGACATGGCATTAAATTCTCTGTCTCGTATGTTTCCATCACTTTATAAATTGCAGTTCTTACATAACTTTTACAACGTATACGCTGCTTTAAAAATTTATAAAAAGAATTGAATCTTAGGTACTACAGGAGTACGGCTGGGCCGATGAACCCTTACACAAAGCAGAAATCAGTCATAACCCATCAGAATGAAAAATAATGCCTCCTCAAGCCAGAACGTTGGCTATTCTGAACAACACACCGCTATCTATCATACAAGAAACTGTTGAAATTCCCCAAAAGCCATCTTTGGCAAATTTTCTCCATTATAGTGCTCTCTGGTGCCTTCTAGTGATACTGTGATTTTTCAGGTGATGAAATGCCAGCTACTGCTCCTTATACAGAGCTATTCAAAAAGAAAGAACATATGTCACACACTCATTTCCTCCAAAACACAAAAATAAGCACATGATTCCAACGTTCATGGAAAGAGAAAAGTTTACAATTTTATATTATGCATTCTATATGACCACCGTGTGTCACATGACAAGTGTCTAAACGGTAGCAAATTTCTTGCCATACACGAATCAACTAGTCTACGGTTATCGAATTCACAGCTACAACAATTCAATGTCATAGATCTTCAAGAGTGTCAGGCATAGGAGGGATAAAGACAGCCTTTTAAGCAACCCTATAGACAAAAATCATACGGAGTGATATCTGGAGACCTGGGAGGCCACCAGAGACAAAGTTGATCTTCTGCTCCTCCTCTTCCAATCCAACATCCTGGAAATGTTATTCAAGTAACGTCGTTTGTGGTAAGAGAAATGAGGCAGGGCACCATCTTGCATGAAGATGAAGTCATCTAAATCTTCAAGATGTGTTTTTCAAGCATGTCTATATAGGTTAACCAGTTTTCTCCATGAAGAAGAATGGCCCATAAACCTACAGATATTGCACAGAAGACGTTCAACATTAGTGAATCTGTTTCATGTTAAATAACTACCCTAGGATTTTCACTTCCTCAAATTTGAACGTCATGGTGATTGACTTTACCAGAAATATGAAAAGTGCATTCTCGGTAAAAATAAATTGTTGAGAAAAGTTGTCTTCTTTCATATCATGTAATGCCAATGCACAATTCGTAACATTTTTGTGGTTGTCAGAATGCAATGCTTGCAATAACTGCAGTTTGTATGGCTTCAGGGGCAGACAATGTTCTACGAGGTGTGTTCAAGTTAGGATCCTCCTAATTTTTTTTAGGACTGGGAGCAGATGGGAACCTCGACTTCTTTTAAGATATACGTGGACTCTTTGTGAATGAGTAACAGAGATTGTAGCACTGTACAGTTCTAGTGACAGCGACAAGAGTTAGGACTGTTTTTGTTTCTTAAAATGGCGACGTTTTCATCGCAAAAACAGCGTGTGATCATTCGTTTTCTCAATTTTCGTCGTGTGACACCTACTGAAATTCATCGCCAGTTGAGTGAGGCATTTGGTGATGGTACCATGGATGTGTCTAATGTGCGTTCCTGGGTGCGACAGTTCAATAAAGGCAGAACATCCTGTGACAACAAACCAAGGCCGTCACGGCCTCACACCAGCCGTGGAGGATCGCCAATTGAGCAATGCAGAGCTCGCTTCCAAAGTTGTGATCTGTACACACAATCCTGCATGAAGATCTGAAAATGTGAAGAATGTACCATCACCACATGCCTCACTCAACTGGCGACGAATTTCAATAGGTGTCACACCACGAAAATGGAGAAAAGAATGATTACATGCTGTTCCTGCAATGAAAACGTCGCCATTTTAAGTATCAAAAACAGCTATAACTCTCGTCGCTACCACGAGAGTTCTAGACACTGTACAGTGCTGCCACCTGTCACGCATTTACAAAGGGTCCACGAACAGAAGCTCCTATCTGGTACCAGTCCTCAAAAAATTAGGTGGTGTAACTTGAACACGCCTCTAGAACTGACCATAGCGTTGGCTGAGGAATGTTTAGTTCTATACTTGCTGATGATGTGGATTTCTTTGGGCTATATTCGTATTGTGAACGAATACGCTCGACACTCTCGTCCGATGAGCGAGGACATCCCGTGCTTTTCCTTTTCCAGATGCAAAACATCTTCTAGTAGTTTTCAATGCCACTTGTAAATTTCCTTATGACATGACGGTGTTTGATTAAACTGACGGCGAAATGCTCTTTGAACTGCAACAGTGGACTCTAGTTTTGATAATCGCAGCACACAAAATGATTTCTCTTGTGGTGTCGCCGCCATTTCACTACAAACAACAATAAACAACAGCGCTATTGCGGCCATGATTGGAACTTTTACCCCCTACCTTATTTCAACTGTCAACTTTTCTCTCTCCATGAACGTTGGAGTCATACATATGTCTATCTCTGTAGTTTGGAAGAAATAAATATTTGAAATCTGTTCTTTCTTTTTGAATAGCCCTATAATCAATAGCCTTGTAAAGATATGGTCATATTTGTGATAATTACAGCTGTTGAGTTTGTATACAGCCATTATCTTGCAGGACCTGAACTGTCTGAGTTTAAACAAAATAGCGTAAATGACAGCATGTTCCAAGTAGTACCAACGTTTTAATTGTTGTATTTACATCCCGTAGGGCAGGGGATCCGTCCCCTTCAGCTGCTTTAGTGCGAGCGCTGCGGACCCTTAGCACTGACGTTACTAGAGGAACCTCGAGCCGAACTGCCGAGCCCCTCCCGTCGGGGAGTTGCTCGGATTGGGTTAGACTCGAGGGTGCAGAGTGTTCCCGACACCCACGGGAAATTGGGTACCTCCAGGCAGACTACGGCCACCCGGAGGGGGTAGAGGGTTGCCTCATACGTCTGGGTACTTAACTATAGAGTTAGTAGAAGGTGTGCTAGATCACCACCGATGTTTTCGGTAGTCTTCCCTGCGAGGTTGACGCGCGTAAGTGGCGTATCCACTTCCATCCCGTTCTGACGTTGTTTTCGATGGGGGGAAGCTTTTTAAGAAATCAGGCATTGCCCTATAGAAAGACCCGCGGAGTTATCCATCTTAACTGTTACGCTTAACTGTTGTATTTACAGCACAATTTCCCACTAAATACAATGCGATGGAAAATGTAATATGCTAAATGGTTTAGTCAACTTGTATTGTTTGAAAACAATTGATTGATCTACCCTTGACTACTATCTAATCCCCGTCATAAGCTTGGAAGTGCTTTGCTTAGTGTAAAATTGGGCACTTTAGGTTTCTTAGAACTGCTATTAATCTATTACCTAATGTTTCTCTAATGTTATATACATCCGCCAATACATTCAAATCCACATTTCGAAATATGGTTTATGTCTGAAATTCTAAGTTACCGGGACCTGAGCTTCTTTACGTAAATAACCAGTAGGTTTAATGCCCTAGCTATTTTGTTTTTGAATTAAAGGATAAAATATGGGAGCGTGTTAAAAGTGATTCATTTCCTTTAGAAAGATAGAGGATTTATTTCCTATCTGGAGCACAATTGGATTTGTACAAATAGACTGCAGAGAATACATCCTGGGAGAGGATATGGACTTTCCCCACTTTCTCTAGGAAATGTCGGAAGCTATAAAGAATCGTTTTTGTAGCATCCTGTGAGATTAAAGTTCAGGTCCATGTTAGGAGTAATTTAAGGCAGCCTTACATAAATAGGCACTTTTGTTTTCTCCACAACGTACATATGTAGAAGATGGTATTGATACTCAAATTCTCTTATGCATGTAATTTATCAGTTCTCCTGAATCCAAAATAGGAATATGAAGTCCATATGTGCGTGTGTGCAGAAAAGTAGGCGCCTAAATGTCAAACATGGTATTTAACTTCAGCATTTACCAATATTTTCAAGAAAACCCTCCAAAAGAGAAGACCCCTTAAACGGAACCATTTTACAATAATTATTTCCCAAAAAGGACTAACAATTCTATTAAAGCGCTTGTTTAAGATACTTGCATGATAAATGAAATGTATAACCCGAATTGTTTGTAAATTTTCTCAAAAGTCCTCCTCATTCTGGGTGATTTATTGTAACTGTTTATCCTTAAGGATTAGATAATATCTCACCACACAATTAATGTAGAGCTTGATGGAAGTATTCCTTGAATATTGATGGAAATATATGAATATTATAATATAGTTTCCAAAAGTCAGTAATTTTATCTCTTCCACTCCAAACAGAACGAAATTTCGAAGGTATGATATAAGGAAATCTTCTTGGTTTTCTGGAATCTCTTTACCCACAAAACACTTATATTGTAATATGACTTTAATTAGTAAAAATAGAGTTTTAGAGTAATTTAATGGATAACGAACATTAATTTATAGAGGAGATCATGCAAATGTAACCACCAAAAGTTTAAATTGTTGTAGTTGAGAAGTAGTTTGAAAGCAGACAATTTTAACAGGACTCACTTCAATACACAGTTAAAAGAGCACTTAATATTATTCAAATTATGAATGCTTTGCAATGATAGTTCTGCTAACAATCAAACAAAATTTAACATCTCTTGAAATTTTCTTGGTTGTTCGTAAGTATTGACTTTTGAAACCTTTTCTTGAAATTCTAATAAGTATGCCAACCAAATGGATAAGATACGATTTAACCAGGAAACTGTAAAGAATGGTATCCCGTCTGGATTAAGATGAAATTATCGACCACTAATGTCAGAAAGAATTGTACACCATTTTCATTCACCTAAAAGGGGGAACAAGGTATTAATTCAATGTATCAAGCGCAGTAAATTAAAATAATACCCATAATTCCAAAATAATTAAATAAGTGAGCATCAGCATCGTCATGTTTATGGTTTAGTTACTGAAACTGGCTTAAGCTTCAGAAGTGCAAGCCTAGGATAACAAACATTTCTGACTTCTTTGCTGTTTATTCGGTTTAAGATCATTGCCAAGCCTAATGAACCTTCTGGCCTTTGAAAACAAGACTTAACAAAGCTTTCTCTTACGAAATTTATTTAAAGTAAGCAAACATATCCAAAATGGAAAGAGTTCAACTGTCACTGACCGTAACGTAGGGTGGTTGCAGATGAACTACCACCTACAGCGAAATGTCCTACAGAGTTTTGGAGTTTTAGAGTTTTAAACGTGACTGTCAGTGCTCATTGGACTTTCGTTTTCCATTCCTTGGTATGAAAGCACCTTTGCTACGAAACACACTTTATCACCTAGACACAAAACACGACTGTTCCCTTGATGGAATGCCTATTCACAACTAAACCTCATCCAGCACTGAACTCTGTGTCGGCCGTCTAGTGACAAATTGACAGTCGGGCACTAGCCAGTAACTATACAGCGTGTCAACAACGTGAAAACGAAAAGGGAATCTGCTGGAAATGTTCCGAGCGAATCTTCCTGTACTGGGAACAAATATGATAGCCTCCAATACAGCCAAGTAAAAACCTCATTCAGGTAATGCAAATTCCTGTGCCAGAAATTAGCAAGCTGCTCAAGATGGATCACCTTAGCATTTTCTTCACTCTCTAAAAGGCTAAGGACTGCTTTACACAAAACAGCACAACCTTTTAACACAGTGAAAACTGATGTGAACTATCGTTTGCTTAATGTTTCAAATTACATAGGTGATCTGAAAAGTTCCCAATCCAATAAAGATACAACACATCTTTTCCAAATTTTTCTTTTTCGTTTTTCTTTTTCAACACAGTCTTCTTTTAGCTCTACACACTTCTCCCAGCGATGCACCCATCTCTGTAACCCGTCCAATTAGTACTCAGCGTTTTCTCTGCAAAATAAATGTTTACGAAGGTGACTGCCTATTCATTTGACGAAAATCTCTGTACTTCGAACGCATTTTCAGATGAGGGAACAAAAAGAAGTCGCTTGAGGCTATATCTGGTGAGTAAGGCAGATGGTCAAGAAGTTCAAACCGTAATTGGTGGATTTTCGCCATTGCAGCCGCTGAGGTGTGAGACGGTTTGTTCTCTTGGTAAAATAGGATTTTCTTTTTCTACAAATGTGACCGTTTTTCCGCAGTTGTGCCTTCAGCTTGTGAATTAAAGATGCCTAGTATGCTCCTGTAATGGTTTTTCCCTTTTGAAGATAATCGACTAAAATAACTATGACTATCCCAAAGAAACAAACGCCATCACTTTCCCGGCCGAAAAAAGAAACAATTTTTCCACTTTTGGAGCCGCTTCCCCCTTTGCAGTCCACTGTTTGGAATATAATTTTGTTTCTGGCGTATAATTGTGTATCCAAGTTTCACCTACAGTAATTAATCGGTGCCAAAACTAGGATTTATTGTGCCTAAACTGCGCTAAGAGAGGGCTGGAAATGTTCATTCGAATACATTTTTGATGTAACGTGAGTAAACACGGCACCCAACGCGCGGACAGCTTTCTCATGTCTAAATATTGATTTAATATGTGACAAACACGTTCTTTTGATATGTTCATAGCCTCCGCTATCTCTCTCACTTTAATTCGGTGGTCGCCTAGCACCTTTTGGTGAACTTTAGCGATGTTTTCGTCGAATTTTTGGACGTCCTGAAATTTCATCGTCTCTCAAGCTCTTACGACCACGTTAAAATTCAGCTGCTCAAAATGTCACTGTGGTAAATGATGGTGCAGAGACCCCATACACAGAATCTAACTCATCTATGGTATTGCCTTTAAAAAACAAATATTTAATGACAGTTCCATACCCGATTTTTACATTTTCATAAAAACTCTCACATCAACTCACTCAAACGACTGTTACATAACAACTGAGTGTCCAAAATGGCTTAAAATTTGGTGAGTAACTGTCAACAGATTAGTTAACGAAATTCACTAACTTTTGTTTACGAGTGCTGCCATCTTCATGCTCAGGTCGGAAACTTTTCAGTCCACCCTCGTAACAACCGTTGACAACCTTACGGATTTTCTCATTTTAACTAACCATAACAAATCAGTAACTCAGAGCTAACCAGTAAACAAATGCTCCCATCCTCAGTTGTATGAAGACGAGTACAATTCTATCAACCGTTCATGTTTCAGCTACAAAGCATAGGTAATCTGCTATGCCACATCTGGTTGACTACGTTCAGCTTTTGTTTACATGAATTATTTTACGTAAATATAGTATAAAAACTAATGCATTAGCAAAGAGATCTATGTTACTTAATACTGCACTCAGAGTCTCACAAATGCTGGAGCATTAATAATAATCCGCACAGCTAACAATAGTCGTTCAGGAGTTTACATTTTCGCTGATTTCACGTATGCAAAGCATTCATTTAGGTAAAAATAAACAGTCTGCTGGAATTCCTTACCTCCCGCTGGGAAGTAGTATTCAATGTATATTGATCTATACTAACCCTTATTCTGCGGACAGCTGGCACTTAGCCGCTCATAAAGCAACGGCGCCGGTATGAGGTAATGGCCCCATCACCGGTAAGTAGCTTGGGAACGTGGTGACCTATCGATAACATCAAATCAACTACTTAACCATTCTGGCAGCCACTAACATTTTAACCATTTTACTTGCCCAATGTATCGCAACAGTAGTTCGTGAAGACAGCTACTCTGTGGAGTTTGCATTTGTTCTGTGCTGTATCACTGATTATAAAATAAAATGTAGTAGCTTTTGTTTCCGCTGTTTGCATGACAGTTTTCATTCCAAATCAACCGTAAAGTCCCCTAGATTAAGCCACCGTTTGCACTGTTACCTCTGGGTTATGAACTGGAAATAATACCATATGTATCCCCCTGGAAAACTTATAATTATTACATAAAAAACTAAACATGTGTCGGTGCGCACGATGGGAACCCCAGTGTTACAATAGGCTCCCTACATTACATGTTACTAGAAAAGCATGAATGCATTGTGCATCCATCCATTAGACCGTTAGATCGATGAACAGCTTATCACGCCATATTGAACATTGATGTGGCTATTGTGATACAGTTCTACATCTACATGGAGGGATTACAACATTTAAACATTTTTGTATAAATAATTTCGGCCTTTGAATGACAGCTTTAGTCAGTCATCTCTTCTTCAGTTGGTTTATGCAAACAGCAATAGAGGATATAAATAAATTGGCACAACATCTTACCGAACAGGACTGATATTTTACAAGATAATAGATACATCGTCCTATGAGTCATCCAGTGACTCTGTAAATCAGAATATATCGACAACGGCCATGTAAATCATTGTAAACTTCCTAATAGTTAACAGAAAAATCAGTGTGAAAACTCTTCATACATTAATTGATATGAGATGATAATTATTTGTAAAGTTCCTATTAAAGTTTTACTACAGTGACCTTAACATGGTAGGCCGCGCCATGGCTCAGTGGTTAGACCGCTTGGCTCTCAGCAAGGCGGCCCGGGTTCGTTCCTAGGCGACCGCAAGGTGAGATTTGTGGTGTACAACACGGCGCTGGGACGGGTTTTCTCCGGGATCTCCGGTTTCCCCCGCCATCTCATTCCACCTTTGCTCCATCTTCATCTCATGTATCATCAGTGTCACCGCCTGCGGTGCCGTATGTAGTAAAAGCGGGCGTTAAACACTACACATTACATTATTTAACATGGTACATGCACTTATTATGATTATTATAGTTGGCACTACAGGCCATGTAGGCCCTTGGCCTCCCTAGCCACCCTCTTCCATTCTACTCGGTCCTCTGCTTTTCTTCTCCAGCCTTTAACCCCCAACTTTCTCAAGTCGTCTTCTACGTCATCTACCCATCTTTTCCTGGGTCTTCCTTTTCTCCTTCTGCCATCTAGCTTTACTATGAATATTTTCTTAATTGCACCAGTTTCCGGCATTCTCTGCACATGGCCAATCTAACTTATTCTTCCTTGTTTAATTTTCACTACTATATTTGGTTGTCCAAATAGACACTGTAACTGCAAGTTAGTTCGCATTCTCCATCCGTCCAAGTCCTTTCTCACTCCAAATATATTTCTCAGGATCTCCGTTTCCCACCGTAATAACCATTGTTCTTCTCTGGTTGTCAGCACCCAGCTTTCTGAACCATACATTACTATTGGTCTCAGTACAGCTGTATATATTTTAATTTTAGTATTGCTACTGACGTTCCTTGATTTAAACATATCCTACAAGGCATAGAGACATCTGTTACCACTTGCCATTCTTTCTTGAATTTCCACTGATGTTTTATTATCTACTGTTACTATGGATCCCAGGTGTTTAAATTTTTCTACTATTTGGTATTCTTTCCCATGTACATGCACTTATTATGCATCTTCTATAAATACATGAAATTGTGAACCCTAAAATTTACTTGCTGACTCAGGTCCCCTGGCCATATACCTTTGGTTTTCCTGAGTAGCTTGGTGTCATTTTCTTGACCTTTTCTTCTTTTGCCCTAATCCACTTTTCTCTTAACCTATATAAGAATTCTCCTATACATCTATTTTTTCACCCATCCTCCGGCCGCCTCGGTAGCGTAGATGGTATCATGTCTGCCTTACGTTCAAGAGGTCCCGAGTTCAAATCTCGGTCAGGGTGAGTTACCTGGATAAGGTTTTTTCCAGGGTTTCCCTTATCCTGAAAGACGAATCTCGGGTAACTAAGCTCCACGGAGCCCAGACGCATTGAGCATCATTTCACCCATTTCATTCATCGTCCGATATGACTAAATGTTGGAGGACGCAAATATAAACAAAAAACATCCTCGTGACGTGCATAACGCCACTACCTCTTTGCTCACATGTTCTATTTCTTATCCCATATTTTTCTCCTGCAATTTGTTAACTATTTACATTCCACCAGATAGTGACAGTGCTCTCTTCATCTCCACAAAATTCACATATTCCTACCTCATTACTTCTCAGTCCTTTTAGATATATTATTCCTACTCTCATCCATGCTATGCCTTCTCTTCCAGTTTTGTCACATTGATCTATATACTTTTCCCTACCCCATTCTTTCTTTAATTGCTTATAACATTTCAAAGATTTCTTTTCTTCTATACTTTCCAATATCTCCTGCCTATCTATGTCTTGTACTCTGATTCTCACTTCCTTCCAAAAACTGCTGTGATTTGACTCCTCTGTTCTCCATAAATCTCCCATGCCTATCTTCGAAACCCTTCTTTCCAATTCCGACCACCAACTATTTGTGTTGTTTTTCTGTTGTTTAATGCACAGATTCAATAATTCCCCTTTCTGCCCTTTAATACACTTACATCAGAATTTCAGGTATTCTTTCTATTATTATTCCCCTCCTTTTTGTATTACCTAGCTCTAGTAATGCCACTTCTCTTGGTGCTGATTTTGGCAGCCCTAGTAGTTCTTTGCAAAACAATCCATACCTCTGGTCTAATTGTGTTCCTATCTCTGATGTACCCTATACCTCCACTGCATACATTGTTCTGGATTAAACGACCGCTTCATTCATTCTTTCTAACCATCTAACATCTCCAGTTCCCTACACGGATTTCTTCCCGGTCCTTCAGCGTGACGCCTATTGCCGCTGGAATGATGCCTGGATTCGTTCTCAGTCCATCAAAGTCAAACACTACGATGCCGTTCAGACGCATCTAACCACGACCCCTTGGTTCTCCAGCTACAGGATTGCACGTCGACAGCTCACCTCCATCATTAGAATGCGACTTGGACATGGATGTCAACCTGCGCATCTACACCGACTACGTCTCGTCGATTCCCCTGTGAGTTCTGATGATCCAGGCGAAACCGTTGACCTCAATCTTCTGTTCAGTTGCTCTTGCTACCGAGCCCACCGTTCTTCCTTCCTCCACCGCCTACTTCAACAGTCTGTTCCTTTTCCCGCTAGCGTCAACACCATATTACAGTTATGCCACAAACCTGTAAAGTCTGTTTAGTTAACGCAAGTGCAGTTCCGAGTCAAAGGAACCTGAGCCTTTCGCCCACTAATGACCGTCATAAATCTATCTCCACAATTTCAGAAATGGAACACTGTCGCTGAGGACCAATAGCAACCCTGATTTTCTCGAAGTGACAGTCGCATGTCTACTCCACGTGGAGTCTCAGTTGCCAAAGTTCCAACTTCTAGTTGATCTGTTTCATTACGTGCAGAAATTCGTTGTGTATCACGATGTGGAGATCGTGGGAGGGAAATGCAGTGGTAAATGCAAATGAAGCAGAGATAACTTTCAGTCAAGTGAAAATAATCAAAGTGAAGACAGTGTGAATAACTGGGCCGAATTATATTACTGGAAAAGACTAAACAATAACAAAGTTATAACGGGAACTGTTTCTAAGCAAATTCAAGCGCTTGTTTTGAACACATATAAATATGTGCTGACAAATAATCTTGGTAAGGGGTCATGCATGAACCTGATGATAAATGCTGGGTATTCACAGAAATACAGTAAGAAATATTATGACAAAAGGAATACCAAAGACGCCGATCAAGTATGAAAACAAAAGGGAACGTTTCTCTAAAGTAGATAATTTCACGTGCGATTTAATTCGTCGAGAAATTTATAGATTCTATGCAAAAAGGAGAGCGCCCACCTTAGACGAATTGGTTGCACATTTGCAAGAAATTTGTGATTTTCCTTATATATATATATTATATATATAGATATATTTGTCAAAACTAAGGAAGTTTTGCAGTAAAGGACATAAGATAATTTATTCAGACGAAACCTCGTACGATACCCATGACGTATCGAGAAAGGTGGCAACCTTGCAGAACGGTCTGGGAGAAGGAGGGTCTGTGTTGTAAAACGATTATAAGGGTTCGTCAAAGGCAGAAGCCGACGTGCACACGGGTTAACTAAACAGGCTTTACACCAAGCTCTTCTGCAATTTCTTCAAGAAAGTGATCTACAGATCTAGTCTCTCCCCCCCCCCCCCCCCCATTCTTTTAATTTTCCTTTCATTATTTTTCTTATTTTTCCCTTCGATGGCCATATGGGATTTTACTGGAGGGCCCACCCCCCCCCCCCCAAAAGAAATATATATATCTCCAGTTTATGTTTACATATTCTTACCCCTGACATTGCCGACCTGCCATTAGCTATCACTTTTCTGGCTTGTGCGGCCCACCCTCCATTGCTACACATCCTTACACCTAAATAGCCATACTCCTTTACCACTTCTACCTTTTGATCTCCTTTGAACCACTTCTCTCCTTTCCTCAATATTGATCCTCTTTAAAATACCATTATTTTATTTTTTTTGCTGTTTATTCTTAATCTCCAATCAGCGCAAAAGCTATGAATTGCCTCAATTTATTTTTGTAGACCTATTACACAAATTGCTCCTACCGTTAAATCACCCGCCTACACTAGACCAGGAACCTAGGTACATTAATTATTTCACCTTTTGGGTAACTTGCATTCCGCAGTGTTTCCTTCACATTGAACCCGCATGCTGAACCGGTTTCAGTAAAGTGCTACCTGATAATACACCATATTGGTGTTAACCAATAAGAAGGTACAAAAGAACACACTTACACCAAACATAATTTTTATCCCAGGGTAAAGTTATCCTCTAATATTTGTATTGTTTTTTCATAGATACACAAAATTAGTATCCCCAAAACCTCACGATACCAAACACAAAGGAACAAAAACAGTACAGTAAGTTAAGATTCTATTATATTTTTCCATATAATATTTATAAATCTACTTTTCTAAACTATACATTTAACTAGTTTTGCTTTTCTACAGATAGATAAAAACTCTCCTGAGGTTACTGTTGATAAAATGGAGGTAAAAGTCACTACACTAGGCCTTTCGCGTGGATATCTGGATTCAAAAGATGCACTTATTCTAGATTTCGCCAACATGTAAGAGATTCACAAAGGCGAGCAAATTTTTTGCTTGAATTCCTGAGTAGCACAGATTTGCAGCAATGGCTCCAATAACTTAACTTCTTCATAATATCATAGGACTTCACCAGTAACTTATTAAATAAATATGTTACAAAAATGTTATCTAGTGGTAGACAAGTATTAGGTTGCATAATCTTTAACAATAATACTTTAATATTGTCTAACTAGGATTGCCTGGTACACGTGTATCTGTGGTATGGGCAGGATACATAATACATTGGTGCTGAGCTTACACTGTTGTGCTTCTGAGAAGCGGTTAATGTGGGAGAAAAAGTAAAACAGCTGATGTATTTACCCTTAGCCAATCAATAGCCAAAGAGCATCCATCTCTCACTTTCTTCCATCCGATATGTATGAGACATAAATCCCTATGATTCGATTCATTATTGGGAATCATTATTCATTATTAAGCTAGGGATTTGTAAACTTCTGAAATTGTTTGTGGGAGCATTAAGATGTAATTTTTTTCCAGTTTTATAATAAGAATCGCCTTTTAGATTAAAATATACGTAGGAAAGATTTAGCACTTGGATCTATGAAGTCATTTCTGCGTATACCCCCGATGGGAGGCAGAACAGATGTGAAAGAATATTAAGAGTGGTTGGGTCTGAGGAGAGACGCCAGTTGAAGGCAGGTCCCCTAAGAGCTACAGGGTTTAAACTTCCTGTTGGTTGCTCCTACAAGTTGCTTCCTTTATCTTCCGCGGGTTTACAAATCCCTGTGGGTCCTGGTACTTGGAGTCCTCCATTGAGGGAAGGAAACCCCTGAAAAAAAGAATAATGAATCGGAAAATTAACCACGAGAATTGAACCCAAGGTCTCACGAATGCAGAACAAAAGGCTATCATCTGAGCCATTCCACTGGGTTTAGATTCCAATCGTTATTAATGTTTCAGTGTCCTATAAATCGTGTCCTAAGCACATAACTTAAAACTGAGTTATTATAAATGGACATTCTTTAAATATCGTGGTTTTCAGTATTCCATTTTATATACCGTGTGAAAATTTTACTCAGAGGTCTCTGTCAGGCTTGAGGTTATTTTATGTGCCGTAATGACTTTTACACCCAAAAAAGCCATCGACCGCCTTGTGACTGCGGGTACCAGGGTCTAACACATTACCCCTAGACGGCCCGGCTCGGTAGCGTAGATGGTAGCGTGTCTGCCTCACGTTCAAGAGGTCCCGAGTTCGAATCTCGATCAGGGTGAGTTACCTGGATAAGGTTTTTCGGGAGTTTTCCCTTATCCTGAAAGACGAATGTTAGGTAACTCTAAGCTCTATGGACTCCGGACTCATTTGAGCATCATTTCATCATTTCATCCGATATGACTTAATGTTGGAGGACGTAAATTACAACAAAAAAGGTACTAGACGGTTCCAATTAAGATTTGTAATTATGTTCCAAGTATGAAACACCATATTCCAACGTTTCTACGGTTTGTTGAGAATGTCTGAGGTTTATTCTTGCTTTAACTGTTGTGTTGAAGAAATTCAATATATATTGATATTATTATTTATCCCACGTGGATGACGTTTCCTGGGCAAAGAGAACGTTTCCAAATCACTTATTCCAGCCAGTATGTTTACATCATTCAGAAAACAGCACAGCTTGTACTTCATAGTGTTCGGTTGAATATTATTTTGAATATGTATGACCTCCGTCATAAAATTTCAATGGAAAGGAAATGGCAAGAGAATACCAAATGAGTTTCCATTCAGTGTACATCAACTAAGTGCTTTTCCTGCTTCCTTCAAACAACTTCCTAGGCATCAAACCCTTTTAAAGCGAATTGGGTTAGTTTGATGTGAATATTTTACTAGTCTTTTCACTAGATAATATATTTATCATTTAATAATCGCTGTGCGAATCTCTGAACATTTTAGTTAATGTTTTCTTTGTCTTTTACCATGATTTATCTACTACAAATCTACGTTTGTTTATACGATATAGTATATGTTACGTGCCTACACCATGACACTTAAAAGAAATACTTCGCAGCTATTAAGAAGTGCATTATATAATTTCAGCGTAAGCGATCATTTCATTTCAGGGAAAAAAATTTGAAATGGATATTAAATTGTAAGATGACATTTAGTACTAACACATTTAGACATTATTATACATCCCTAAAGTTACATTTAATGCTATAATGCATAAGATACAAAAGTACTTCCTATGAATCAAGAGTTGTGTAAATTCACTTGGTCTCTTTACAAAACCAATAAAATTCAACAGAAATAATACTCAGTTATATTTCTTTGCATTTCTAGTTTATTTCTTGTTGTTCTAGAATAAAATGGACACTGTAAGATAAAAATTACTTTAATAAATAGCATAAAACTTACGTTCTCCAAGCTCGTAGTCATACACACAACAGCTAAATATTTGAGGTTAAAATTGGTAACAATAGCATCGATGGTATAAATGAAAATCAATTGTTTAATGAACTCCTTGGCGGTTGTGTAAACAAATAAGGCTGAGAGCGGAAATTATGGAATGAATTATACAAATAAAAGGAATGCACATATGAAAATTCAATGCTACATCATTCATTTATAAGTCGTTGACATTTACGCCATAACAACCGAAGTTAAACTTAATCGTTCATTACCGATAAATCGGTTCGTAGGATGAGAAACGTTTGAGTTAAAATTTTCACATTCATTTGACTATTTTTGACTCAGAAGTTGTAAAAGCGTGCTTCCTAGTATAATCTCTATGTTCATATTTTGGGTGTAAATCTGTACTTCCCTTGCTTACTGTAGACAAGCAGCATTGCATTCTTATAGGATAATAAAGAGAGAATGGGGGAGCAAACGATAAGTAGACCAATGTAACAGACAATGCCTTGGATAAGAAAAGAATAAATATTTTTAAGGGGACTAAGAGGTAGCAGGATAGGAATACATGAATTATGTGGAGAAACAGGAAATACATTTCTTTTTCTGATAGAGAACAGATGAATAACCAACCGCATGGAGGCAGAAAGTGTGGGAAAAGATGCGAAGCGAGACAACTATAAGAATGGTTATAGAAGAAAATGAAGGTGGAAATAGAAATATGTGAAGGTGGAAATAGAAATATGGAGGATTAGTTTTGGAAAGCTAAAGAAAAGTGGATGAGAAAAGTAAAGATAGGAAAAGAAAAAGCCTGGGACAACTTGAGGAGACAGCAAATTAGATTAGATGACGGACTGCCTGCTATGGTACACAGCAATGCTAGAAAGCCTGGGCGACAAGCAAGCTAAGTCAGCTAGTACACCAGGAAATTTATACAATTAGGTTAAGTAAAATATGTATTTAATGTGTATAAATGGTAAGCTGCATAAATAAATTCGATTCTACTGTAGGTAAGTTGCAGAAAAAGTGCAAATTATCTTCATTCCATTTTTATGCATAAAAGTTTTCAGAGAACTAAAAGCTTTAATAGTGCAGAAATAGCGCTATAATGAAATATTGAATCCTAATAATTTGTTGCTTGAGATAAGGTTCTGCCTAAATACTTATAAAATATAACTGTACTGCCTGTCAGCTAACAAGATAGTCATAGCGTTCACACTGCATAGTTGCATTGCTGCCTAACTGAACGCCTTTTGAGTTAAGGATGGCCATGACCGAAGTCCTGAGCATGGCACGAAGGGGATTATGCGTACTTTATTTAGTGGATTGGTGGACTTTTATTGTTGGGGATTGGGGGCAAAATGTCTTCTTGCGCGTTCACGAAGGGAGACAGTAGGATGTTCTGTGTTGATTTGAACTTGATGCTCAACCAGGCGGTGGAGCAGTTCTAGAAGCTGGTCTAGTTTGGCGTCGGTGTTGGTGTGACTCTCCTCCAGCCGTGAGAGCTTTCGCTTCACAGATGATGAATTGTCACTGTTGTGGAGTTGCTGTAGATGTTGTTGTGCCACATCTAACCGGGTTTGAAGTTCGGATGTGGTGTCTGCAGAGCTTTGGGCGATTGCTGTTATCCTCCTAAGTTGGTCGGTCTGCTCTGAATGGCGTTCTGTGATGTTTGCGTTGACTATCTCTTCCAGTTGTCAAAGCCATGGTGCAATGTTGAGCACCTACGAGTGGAGGTCATGGATTTCTTCTCTGGAGGACTGTGTAGCTGTGATGGAGTTCTCCAAAGAGGTGAGCCGGTCTCCGATGTTCTCCACCTCCCTTCGAAGTTCCTGAAGGGCTTCCCTCAAACCTTCTTGAGGAAGGGTGGTAGGTGCTGCTGCTGATGTAGAAGGTGAGCAAGGTATGTCTTCCCTGGTTGTCGCTGTGTTGTCTTGTGTTGGATGCCTCGGTCTGGGGTAGCGTGGGCACTGTGACTGACCTGTGAAATGGCCTATACCATTGCAGGTTGCATGGTATCTGCGTCGGTGCCGTAGATCGTGGCTTCTGCACTCGGTGGTGAGGCACCGTGACCCACAGTAGTGACATCTCGGAGGAGCTGTGCACGTGGAGGCGCAGTGGCCGTAGTCACAGCATCGCCGACACGGGACGTGACGCTCCAATTTGCTTGCCTCGATTCTGAGGCAGCGTCCTAACAAGGGCAGCCCCGTCCTCAAGGCAGCAACCTGCTCCAAATGGTTGGCTAGATGCAGGCGAAGTAAAGTGGTGGTGCCCATTCTCGTAAATATCCTGTTGGCTCTCCAGGCTGAGGGCCACATCTGCTTCGCGGCGGAGAGGACGAATCTGCAAGGTAGGGTACCCCGCAGATGACCAGGGTGTAGAATCCTGCAGACGTTTCTGGTGCTGGTGCACAATGGGGCGCTCGTTGTTGTATGTGCTGTGCAGCAGTGGCGTAGGATAGCCGTTGTGCAGGATTATTTGTTCCAATTTATACTTTGTCTTCCATGTAAGTGAAAAAGTAGTGCATTCCATCCAGAAAAACATAACTGAACTACAGAAAATAGCAATTATGAAGGAACTTGTGTCCAAGAAAGTATATCCTTTTTTTAAGAAAAATATTGTGTGTATGTGTGTGTGAAATGCACGAGTTAAACACAAATCATGGCATTTAAGTTCTGTTATTATAAGAAGGCCAAACTCATCTCTTTCACACGTGGAGGATGAAATTAGGCGCCGGGCCACTAAATTCTACGCAACTTCATCCTGGTTAGTTCTCCAAGGGATTATGACTCCAGAAGACGCCGCTTCAAGCAACATGGAGTACCCCGCAAGGCATGCGGGCACCCGAGATTACACTGGAGCATTTCCAAAGAGCAGCAAAAGCTGACCTCCACATAACTCCAATATTCGCCTCTAAATTATACCAAAACAATGTAATACAATTTAGGCCAAGGTATAACGGGTACTGCCTTCTACTACAATAGCATAAATGAGTAACTTGCCCCTACTTTCTCACTTCCTATCTAAATTGAAACAAGTCACCCTAAATAACCCATCCAAATTCCTAATTGCAGTTAAATCCTATTGAGGGTGGGCACGAGGCAAAGTCATTCAGGTTGACCACAGCCTGCCAGCAGCCGTCAACAGACGAGTGGATGCACACGAAGATATTCATGAAACTTAGCAACCAATGGAAACGTTTTCAAAATAATAGCCCTAAAACGTTTTATTAAAATGGTATCTTTAAGATATGTCCAAGATAAATAAAATTCTGAATGACCATTGCATAACTGGAAAAGCGTAAGACATGGACAAAAGCTTACTATCAAAAAGATGAGGTGGTCCGGCTCGTAGCGAACCATGTCGAGCACTCCCTTGTGCTCAACGACTCACAATTAAGGATTGGAGGCGTGAGGACGTTAAGGAGAGGGAGATTGTAACCGGTTCGAGGTGACTTGAGAACTCTCATCTGTATTTCAGGGAGTGTGTGCGTCCTGACTGGTTGTGGGTTGAATGATGACACCTTGAATCGGTATACAAAACTTTATTGTTGTCCTTAGATCCCTTTGCTCGCCACCGTAAAGTCGTCGTGCGTGAGGTCACCGTGGTTATCGTCAATGTATCCAGCGTCAATATTGTGATGTGAAGCGCAGAGGCAATAGCACTGCGTAGTCGAACTACAGTCCGGCCGTTGTATCTCCGGCTCTGACGTTTTGCGATTGCAAGAGGTGGAGGGGGAAAGTTAATAGTACCAACATACAGTCATGAGCAATTGAAAACATATCCTCATAATTATCTTTAGAATGAAAATATAGGACTTTATTAGCTTTAAAACACTGAAATACAACTTACAATTTCATTATCATGCAAGATATTTATTACACATCACTCGAATATTTCGTTCACACCATTCACACACACTAACAGCATCTCTTGGTAGTACTGGGACTCTCTACATCCAGTGTTGTGTTCAGGAAGTTAAAACTTTCTCCTAGCGCCAACCAGCATTGTCGCTGCTAGGCGTGGCTCCTGAACCCAACACCGTGTTGCCAGGTTAAATTTGGTTTTATCCACGTGGCTTTAGCTGCTTGCGTTGGTGAACTTTCTTTGGTATATTTTGTGTGCGTGAATTCCCATTTTTAGTGTTCGTAGGCACTATTATTATCGCTATTATAATAATTTGGCTACTGCTTTGTGAAATATGCAAATACCTGAAATATTTAAAACACGCACTGTTCCTCTGCTTGAAATTCCCGCTAAAGAACTGGCAACAGCCTGCTTCCCCCCCTCGAGAAATGTCAGAGCCGGAGATAGAGCGGCCGAACTGTAGATATATTTATCGTCTTTCCTATATATTACTCTTTGCGCTAACTCTCACTGCAGTGACTGTTAAATATTGCACGTAGATCACAGGACCGAAGTGTCCTCACTAGCAAAACCTACTTTCCGCCATCACTTTGAATTGCCCCCACTCTAGGTATTTCTTGAAGTTTGCAAAATCATATGAACAAATATCAATTTTCCATTGGCTGGTACCTATCCCCACTTACGATCAGTGTTCAGAATTTCCAGTTTCGGACCTAACATCAGAGACGCTTTCTCTAACGGTCCGCATGCAAAAAGTTATGCGGAAGCATGCGTTCTGTGCGTCCGTCAAAATCTTAAAGCCTGTTGTCAGAAGCATGCATGGGATTTTAACAATGTGTTGGTTTTCGACTGGGTGGCATCAAATTTGCCTTGAGGGCAAAACAGACAATAGAGTATGGTTGTTTGTTTACAGGGATTGCAAAGGGAGTTAACTGACCTTCGCAGAGCGGCCTTGTCGCTGTGGCCGTCTCTGCTGTATATATACTAACATTATGGCACATATCTATTCTGGTATACGTCATTTACTTATATTTATTGTTTGTTTATGTTAATGTCTTTCTGATATCAATTTATATGTCGTCTCAGTGTTTTTAGGTGACAGGGGCTGCGTCAAAGATAATATCTCGCTGGTAATCTGGTATTGAACTTAAAGGTGTAATGTAAATGTTCTGTATACATAGTTTAAATACTTGGTAGAAAATGTAAAATATGAGTTGGGCAATATAAAACCACTTTGATTCCTTTGTTCTCGTTAGTTATTCACAAATAAATGAAAAGCACTCGTAAAGACTTCATTCATATAATAAGTCATAAATGTGTCCGTAATATGTAGCCAGTTCATTAAAAGAATAAAGAGATTAATAGCATTGATTCACGAGCATAGGTCAAAATATACATGAAATAAAGGAAGGAAATTATAGTCTAAATGATGGCGGTGATTATGATAATATGTATAGATTAATGATGATGGGGGTTATATTTTAATTGATTAATTGATTATGTATATATGGACCAGAAATTACCTAATGCCTCCACGGAAGACAGCACCTCGATTAAAACAATTGCCGTGCACATTTTAGTTTAATTACAGTTCATGACACAAAGCTCTGTTATTTGTCACGATGTGTTTACAGCTTCCTGTGTAAAGACCAGCTATTGTACAAATGTAATTATACAACCTCGCTTTAAATGGTCATTGTTCTTTCTGTTTTAAAATTCTTTCCTTCAGAAATAAAACAACTATTTTCAACCATTACTAATTACTAAGGACCTTTAATAAATTTAAATGCAGAATATAGAACATGTAATTTTGAGTATAAAACTCTTACGTGCTGCATTTAAATAGCTTTATAATTCTCTCTCAAAAAAACTATTGTGTTGTCTGCTTATTTTGTTTAGATGCAAGGATGTGGAGGACTGACATATTTTTAAAAAAACTGATCTGATAGTTTAAAAGCCCATATTCATTCAATGACCAAATTATAAGCACCACAAAACATTTTACTTCATGTAAATCATGGGCTTTAATTACATCTGCATTTTTATATAGTAATATTCTCTCTATGCCTTATGATATACCAATTCTTAACAAAAGAAAAACCGTTGGGAATGAAGTGGCCTATAACATAACATAATGCCACATATACATTACCGTATTATGTAAGTATCTTAAACATTTGGTGTGAACAACAAAGAAAGAAAGAAAGAAAGAAAGAAAGAAAGAAAGAAAGAAAGAAAGAAAGAAAGAAAGAAAGAAAGAAAGAAAGAAAGAAAGAAAGAAAGAAAGAAAGAAAGAAAGAAAGAAAGAAAGAAAGAAAGAAAGAAAGAAAGAAAGAAAGAAAGAAAGAAAGAAAGAAAGAAAGAAAGAAAGAAAGAAAGAAAGAAAGAAAGAAAGAAAGAAAGAAAGAAAGAAAGAAAGAAAGAAAGAAAGAAAGAAAGAAACAAACAAACAAACAAACAAACAAACAAACAAACAAACAAACAAACAAACACACACACACACACACACACACACACACACACACACACTTATACGTGCACGCGCTTTTCTCTAGTTGTCATAAAATCAGAAATTTTCAATAGCGACATCCTAGGGAATGGTAACAATCTAAACAGCAAAGCATCAGGCTAAAGATGAATTCAATAATAATTTAATAAATGCCAAGTAGTATTTCGAACTCGCGTGTAGACATAAAATTAAAAGGGTATAAAGTATAATAAGACCTGAAGGTGAATATGTTCACTTTCTTCTCGGGAAGCAAGCCAGGTGAAAACACGATTATAAATTTATAGGCTACTCCGAATATGACGTTGAAGCCCCGATCACCAAAGCTAGGAAAGGGAAACCTGTAATGCTGCAAGCGTCAGATAAGCCCACCGGTACACCGTACATCCCGTTTACCGGCAATCTCTCCGGCAGAATCAGCAGAATTCTCGCCAAATACATCAGGACTATCCCCCTCCGAAAATTAAACATCTGTTGAGACCAGTGAAAGAAACTGGACTTCCAAGTTCCGTTAGTGTACCGCATTCCCTGTGAATGTGTGATACCATATATAGGACAAACCGGAAGAACCGTCGCTACTAGAATAATCTAACAGAAACGGAGCATTTGTTTAATACGACCTGAGAAGTCTGGGCTAACAGAGCATTGTTTTGATAACGACCATAGAGCCAATTTTCGGGAGACGAGCATCCTGTCAATATGCAGCAGTTACTGGGAGCGCTTAATCGTGATGCTGGATTTCAGTTCAGCTCCTCTTTTGAAACCGGCCTTAAAATGGAAATCAATCGGTTTAAGAAGCACAGATCTACACAGCTTGATCATCAGGTTAAGTAGTTACGTTTCTTTGACCCAATTAATTTTCTATACTCACGCCATCTCCTGACCTGGCATTTAATTTACTGAAACAGTCTTTTGTTCAGTAATGTGAATATTGATAGTCTTTTGTCTTTGTTGATATTTGTGTTATATCCAATGATACATTTGTAGTTACAACATTTATTAAAATATCCTGATGATGAGAGAGATGTACACTCCGATAGCGTTGATTTCTATTCGTCTTTTGACCTGGTTTATTTCCCGAGAAGATCTTGAAGGTATTAGGTATGTTCACCATTTGAAGTGAGATAAAATAATGTAAATTTAAGTCAATCTCAGCAAAAACCTATCTCTAAACAAATTCTTGGCACAATATGAATACTGAGAAGCCCATTCTTGAAGAATTATAATTAAATAGTGATTATAGTCCATTTAACTTTATACAGGTTCTTCATTTAAATCCCTTTGGGCGCTCTGTGACTTGGTGTGCCACAGCCAGCTCTGCTCCTACATAAACGCCACGCGTAAAGCATGTATAACATTCTTAAATTATAGAAGATGCTAGAAATGTCATCTACCCTCAGTTGAACAAGCACATTTAGGAGAACACATTCTGATTTACACGATTAAGTTGCGTCAGCGCAATGTTTCCGATTTCAAGTCTAATATTTCGTTTTAGTTCTTCCAATATATGAGAATTTGTCTCATAAAGTTTGTCTTTCAGGTTACTCCACAAGTAAAACTCACACACTGTTAGATCGGGGGAGCGAGAGGGTCATACATCAGCGCTAATCACTTTATCTTCAAACACTTCACGAATTTTATTCACGGACTCTCTGCTGTATGGGCAGTACTCGTAGAAGAATCTCGTTGAAACCACCCATATGATATCTTCTGCCAGTTCATAATAAATTGGGGTCAAAATATAATTTCAGTACCTCACTGCAATTACAGTCTGCTCGGAATATTAGACCAATTGTTTAACGTTCCGATCATACCAAGACATTTCTTGAACGCAACGTGGATTTTCAGAGGCCCAGTACCGACTGTTATGAGTGTTGGCACGACCCACGCCTCATTGAGAAAGAACAGAAGCTGTGCCTCAATTCAACTGTCATTCACTGACTAAAGAAGCTGTTCACAATAATGCATTCGTGATACTGGGTCACTTTGTTTTAAAGCATGGACACTTGTACATTCAAACGTTTTTAGTTTTAAAAATTTAGTTGCTCTATGTGCAGAAGATTGAAATTTCCAAATGTTGTGCTAATTTTGGGATGAATTTGTTTGGGAAATATGCGTCTATATCGTCTAAATTTTCCTCTGTTAACACTGTACGTTTAGGCTTTCGTGTTTTGTTTGCCACAGAACCAGTGGTTTCCAAATTCTTCACAATCTCGTGAGTTTTAAATCTGGAAGAAGACACTTTCTCAGGGAACGTTTGAATATACTCTATGGGAACACGGCTTGGTGTTTCCCACTTTTACCATGGTTTCGGTATAACAAAATTCAGTAATGAGTTTTGATCTCACGAAAGAAAAATGTTGTAAGTGCAGTAATTACAAAATTTTGTTGAACTTTCTCAACAACGTATCGATTTTTATGGTTTTACATATTTATTTCTCAGTGACTGTTTAAGTATACGCCAACGACAGATAATGTGCAAATATGTATAACATGACATAAACTTCCAAGACTAAATTTCATGCTGTTGGAACAGGAAGAAGATTACATGTTTTGTTCGTCTTGATAACTATGGATGAAGTGTGAATCTATCCATGTGATTCAGAAACAAAAACTGAGAGCACACAATGGCAGCATGTCAATTCCCTCCTCTTTCGAAGCTCATCTAAAGTTCTAATCATCAGTGGAAGATACTACAGCTACCTTCTGGACAAATTACGAGAAACTCTAATTAAGAAATGCTGCGATATGATCTCCACAGATGTTCGTGTTTTGGTTGACAATGCACCATCTCATTCATCCCAAGTTTTAGTTGAGAAAAAAGCCACGTGACTTTGAAATCTTGTAGTATCCTCACAACTATTGCGTTGATTTCCAGAAATGAAAAATTAGTTTCCTGGTCGCCGTTTTGACAACACAGATAACGTCATTAATTAAGTATAAGAGTGGTTTAATTCGAAATCTGCAGACTTCTACAATCAGGAAATCCGAGAGCTGAAGAAGCACTAGGCAAACTGTCTCAATCTGGATGGTGACTGACTACCTTGAGAATGCTCTGTTGCCGGATGTAGCTATTTTTCAATCACATGTTTCAGTTACACATCTCTAGCGTCTTGTCTAACCTATTCTATTTTAATAGAAATCAATTGTTCTTTCACACTATCCGTGTGTAGGACGCAGTATGAAGGAAAGAACCAGACTGAAAAATTCAATGTCATAGCCGGAATTTGGACCACGTATCTTCTGGTCTCCGTCCAGCCGCTCTAAACCATTGAGCTATTATGGCCAACGTGCCAACATGACATTAAATTCTCCAACTGATTCGTGTTTCCCTCTGTAAACCACTAGGAGTTCTCATAAACACATGAGACAACTACCTTAATGGCGACTTACTATGTTGTAAGTACTTTAAGGTTCGGGGTTTATAGTTCGGACCACTATTAGGTGCAATTAATGGAAATTAGTTGTTCTTTCACACTAGCCGTGTGTAGGACGTACTATGAAAGGGTAGAGCCAGACTGAAGTTTATTTGAACTGCGACAACGTCTAAAAATGAAGTTGATCACAGAGTGATGATTCACGAAGTGAAACTCTTTTGCAGCGAGGTGTGACAGTCAAGACATTGGAAATGTTAAGGACTCGGGAAATATTAGAGAGGGAGGAGTACGCGGAAGTCCGTGGCCATGCAAGGTAATTTATTCTACATACGTAGCCATGTGTATGGTGTGTTATTGTTCATTCGCTAATTAGGTACATTTTTTATGCGAAATGTGTTGAAGAGAAAAAGAGAACAATCAGCTTTTTGTTTAGTAGCCACTCGGACAAAGCTCCAACCTCAGCATAGTCATACGAACTGTCAAGTGCAACATTTCAGTGGCCGGGATATATGTTTACAGTGACTTCATAATGTCATTATCTATATGGTCCATTAGTTTAATATACATGCTAAGGATTTGTCATTGATAAACACAATTTAAGATTACTAGACAATTGCTAAGTCAATATTAAGGTTAAGATTAAAATAATCTGCCTAAATAGAAGATCTGGGTAAAGACAATGTCGTTTCCAATGTCAATGAATACCCCTGACGGATTTAATAAATCAAAATCGGAGACATTTGATATTATGAAGACAATAATGTTATTTAAAACAAAGATCACTATGAACTAGCAAGTACTTACATATAGGATCACATAAACATCACAAAACATAGATTAATACTCATTATCCAGATGCTCTAACACTGTATTCAGCCAACTACATTTTGCGCCCAGCATAACAGTTGACAAACGTGACTTTATATATTAAAGACTCTGAGCTTACTAATCACATTGGGCGACAGAAAAGTAATTTTTGACAGTTTCGAGCACTACATGAGGTAGTTCCTACTTATTTTGGGTTGAGAAAAACAAATATGACAATGAAAAAATGTCATTAGCTCTAGTTTGTGTGCTATACACAAGGTGGAAGTATTACATATTATCGTATTGAGAGATAGGATACATTTTAATTACATAAAGCTAAAAATGCAAGTGCATTTGATTTTTTAAATGGTAATTACATGCTAAGAGTTCTAATTGTTGGAAAAATACTTCACAGATAGTCGTGTCTGAGGAGAATCATGTGGTGGCATTGGTGGCATTGATCATGTGGTGATATTGATTTCGTCGTCTTTTAGGTTGCCTCTTATGGTGGAGTTCCGCAGAATCCCTATACAGAGACCAACAGTAATTCGCAAGCATTACTTCATTCCAACGGCCCTGATATCTTTTTTCCATAACAGAAATGTCCTGATGGAATCTCTCCCCGTGTCCATCACTAACACCTCCACATCTAGGAGGGAAAAAGTCTAGGTGGGAGTGGAGAAAATGGATCTTAAGGGACATGTTGCATCCAAGGTTACGGTATTTTTGCAGGAGCACTGTCACCAAATGTTTGTAGCTGTCATCTCTTTTGTTGCCTAAAAATCCACGAACAATACTCTTGAAGGCTTCCCAAGTTTCCTTTTTTTTCCCCTCCAAAATTTGGTCAAATGCAGGATCCTTTACAAGTTCTCTTATCTGTGGTCCGATAAAAATGCCTTCCTTAACATTTGCATCACTTAATTTCCAAAATTTCTCTGATTGCGTTTTGTTATCTGACAGGTGCGCCAACTCCCAAAAAATTCCCCAAATTTCAAATCTTCACTCTAAAAAATGAAATGTCTCTTTATCTTCAAAACAAGAGCTAATCTATCATTTTTATGGTGATTTTTTAAATCAGCAGATAGAAATACATGCAAATTCACTATTTTTAAGACCGAAACATTTTCATTAATTGCATAACATTAAATGTTTTGTTTTGATAATGTCTGTAGTAAAGTAAATATGCTACATCCTGGTTGCAATTATCGATGTAAGGACTTTGGTGAGTATTTTCGAAGCTACGGTAACAAGATACTACAACAACTGAAGCAATTAAGGTCGTAGTTTAATGTTTCCTCAACAGAACTAGGAAAACAATCCTTAATTACTTTTCTAAATTACGAGAGCTCCGTAACCTTATAGTCTCTGAAGACTTCAGATCTCCAGTGACATCTACCAAAGAGTTGAAAAAGCTTCTGCAGGATATCAACCCCGACATCATCGTTCCATAGTAT
Source organism: Mantis religiosa (assembly GCA_030765055.1). Taxonomy (NCBI): domain Eukaryota; kingdom Metazoa; phylum Arthropoda; class Insecta; order Mantodea; family Mantidae; genus Mantis; species Mantis religiosa. The sequence continues at coordinate 142,900,361 of CM060955.1, read as the reverse complement.
GGATATCCGTCGATGAAAATCAAACTTTTAAAAGACGTCATAACAACAATTACTTTTCTAGCATCTACGAGGGTGGTCTAAAAAGGTTTCCGACCTAATAAATATACAGGACATTTTTTTCAGATTTTTTTTTCAACACAGTCTCCTTTTAACTCTACACTCTTCTCCCAGTGATGCTCTCATTTCTGTAACACATCCAAATAGTACTTGGTGTTTTTGTCTGTAAAATAATTGTTCACGAAGGTGATAGCCCCTTCATTTGCCGAAAATCTGTCCTCCGAAAGCAATTTTCAGATGAGTGAACAAAAATAAGTCGCTTGGGGCTAGATATAGTGAATAAGCAGTTAAAACCGTAATTCTTGGATTTTCGCCATTGTATCTGCTGAGGTATGAGACGGTGCATTGTCTTGGTGATACATAGTTTTCTTTTTCTGCAAATGTAGCCGTTTTTCCGCAAGTTCTGCCTTCAGCTTGTCAAGTAATGATGCGTAGTATGCTCCTGTAAATGGTGTTTCCTTTTTAAAGACAATTGATTAAAATAACTCCATGACTATCCAAAAACCCTTTCGCCATCGCTTTCCCCAGCCAAAAAAAAACTGTTTTTGCTTTGGTTGGAGCCGATTTCCTCTTTGCAGCCCACTGTTTGGACAGCATTTTTGTTTCGGGCGTATAATGGTGCATCCAAGTTTCATCTACAGTAATTAGTCGGCACAAAACTCGGACTTACTGTGCCTAAACAGCCCCAACAGAGCGTTTGAAATGTTCATTCGAACAGATTTTGGTCTAACTGAGCAAACGCGGCACCAAAAGCGCGGACAGTTTTCTCATGTTTAAATGTTGATTTAATATGTGACAAACACGCTCTTTTGACATGCTCGTAGCCTCTATTATCTCTTACTTTAATTCGGCGGTCGTCTAGCACCATTTGGTGTACTGCGGCGATATTTTCGTCGATAGTTGCAGTTATTAGACGTCCCGTACGTTTATCGTCTCCCAAGCTCTTACGGCCACGTTTTTAAATTTAGCTGCCCAAAATTTCACTATGGTGAATGATGGTACAGATTTCCCATACTCAGAATCCAACTCATTTTTATTTGCGTAGGCGTATTGTCTTTCAAAAACATACTTAATGACAGCTGGACACTTGACTTTCTCCATTTTCATAAAAGCACATTACCTCAAACGACTGTTACACAGCAAGTGAGTGTCCAAAATGGCTGAAACTTTGGTAACTCTCAACAGATGAACAACGAATTTCACTAGCTTTTATTTACGAGTGCCGCCACCTTCATGTTGAGGTCGGAAACCTTTCAGACCACCCTCGTACTTTCAGTAGATGGACAAATAAATATCAGTCCTAAAACTTTTGATGGAGAAACTTCATCGTTGAACAGCACGTCAACTATAAAATCATTTTCTGTCTGTTAGTGGGTGAGCGTGTGCACACATGTTTTTAATCAGATAAGTACAAAATTTAGTGTTGGAAGTTTTCGATGCCTTCCAAAGACGTAACACGGACAATTTAAACAAAAATCGCCACCGTTAGCTACACGTTACAAGGAGAAGTTACTATTATTTAATTTTCATTTTGTTATGGATGTGAAATGTTTTGGGATAAAAAGGTCATACGCATATAAGTTTGGACAAAAAAGTTACAAGACATCTTAGGTTATAAACAGTGGCTAAGAATTCCCTCTTTTGTTTCTAAAATGTGCACTGCATTAGTTTTAGATATACTGCTATAATCAGCTAGGGTTTGGTATCTAAACATATCTCTACGTCAATTTAATAACAGAGTGTAAAATTAGCTTTAATAATTTGTCTAGATATCAGTTTTCGATCACAGTTGCATAAGCAATGAAAACAAAGCCAACGGGCCGTTAAATTAAAAATTTGCATACAAATTGATATCGGTGCGTCTGGTATAATATCTACCTTAAACCTGGTAACCGTGGTATAGCAGTAAATGAAGAGGAAATATCTATTACAGAAGTAGGCTAAAAGCAGAGCTTCACTTCAGGAAGGATTTTGCTTCCTCCTAACGTGCAAAGTCCGAAATAAATCCATTTGGGAAAACGAACTACAAGGCCACAAAGAAACGGATTTATGTTAGGGATCAAGTGTATTGTCCAACAGACACAAAGCGATACTATCAGCGACTTTCTCACATTCCCGGTTTATTCCATTTGTCACCCAAGAAGAAATGGAGTTATGGTATTTGGCTGCTGTTGACCGATATGAAAAGATTTACACTTCTTTGTGCTTCCTCACTCCTTTTGTGGACAAAGATAAATTATTGAAGTTAGATTTCAGGCGTGAGAGTTCCATTAAGCCGCTCAGGCGCCCAGATATCAACAATGCACATAAAGCATGAAATTGTATTCTTTGTTTGCGATTTGTTTTACCAGGTTTAAACTCAATTCATCAATATTTCCAATTCTCCACATCTCACTGTTTGATGAAGATAATTATAGAAGGTGTAAATTCTTAAAATTCTAAGCATATTAAGTTGTCAAAGCATTTTGATGTTGCAGTTTTTAGTACATCACCTGCAATCTTGTTTTGAGTGTTGCACTCAAAGAGGTTCCAGAAACTGTCGTGTCATTGCAAAATTACTTTACCAAATATGATCAAGTTTGTATAAAATATAATGCATTGTATGAGAAATTTTAAATATTAACTCATTCACCGCGAACATTAATGACTAATGTGCACAAGTTTCCACGGGTACTCGTGCCTGATGCTGCCATTCTAGATCAGCGGATGTGAAATAAATGTGACATAATTACTTTCATCCTACAGATACTTATAATAGACACCGTTGCCATGGAGAAAAAAATAAGAAAACTTAGACTTTAAGTTATTGGAGCAACGAATTGGGTAAAGTAATCAAATAAATTGAATTTATTAAGTGTTCTTTATTACACTATAAGGAATTGTGCTTAGTCGTTGCTGTTAAAGATTTATTGCTCTCTGTTGTAAAATAATTGATTGGATATTTGTCATATATTAATTTAGAGTGTCTATAGAATAGGATAATGTGTTATACAAGTGAACAAACCTGTGATACCCCTTCGGGTTACGTTTTAAATTGTTCAACTCATGAATAAATTCTGTTTATCCAGTTTATTTACTATTTTGTGCTTGTGACAAAGTAGCACTCCTACCGAAGAATGGTTTCTTTGTAATACTACGTAGTCATTCTTTTGTAACAAGCGAATTAAATGGGACTGTTTTAAAAATATAAATTAGTTGGACAATCAAAATCTCATACTCGGCTGGTACCAATCGTCAGTTAATTCATAAAGATTATAGCGCCAAAGTCACGGGACTTCAACCTTTATTGAGGTAACTTTCAACAAAGAATCTACAGGAGTAAGTAACACACACTGTATGAGTTATAGTACAACGATTCCATGAAATCCAAGCGATGACATCCGAGGTTGCGACAGCCACATGCACAAAGTGTTGTATTCATAGAAGTAATTTCCATTAAGTTACATTTAATTGAATTTTCCTCCGAGCCCCTTCTAACATAAATTCTTGAGTCTGTTTCGATAGGAATAATTGATATTTAATAATCTTCTTTTAGGTTAACTTTTCCTGCTACTGCATTGCGATTTAGACTAGGTAAAATTGATACAAAGAAACTATTTCATTCAAATAAATTAGATCTCCCCCCCCCAAAAAAAAATACTCGAAAAATTCTTTGACTAAGGGACGTAGCAGTAATTTATTTTATATACAGGGTATAAAAGTTTTAATTATAGGGCACTTAGGAAATACATGTACAAAGCTTAATAGATTAAGTAATTATTTACATATTAAGAAGGAATATTTATCTATAACAAAGGTGCTCGTTGCATTTTGATTCCATTCCTACTCCTTCTCAAGAAAGCACATTCTTTTAAAACCAGTTTGGTAGAATTTTCGTCCTACTTCAATTGTTTCTGCGTAAGTTAAATTATTTAAAACACATTATAATACAAATCTTACTGCTTTATCACAAAATTTATGGTTATTATCTACATAATCTGTATAGAAGGATAACTTTTTATTGAGAAATGTAGTACTGTTAAGCGGTTATGTGCCGGTTATCACCGAATGGCACTGGCCGACTGGCTGGTGGAGAGGTAAAAAGAGATCTGAAGTAAACTTAATAACAGCCGCGCACTGTTTGGTGTCAGTATGCCGACGATATCCTCATACTGGCGCAAAACAAGAATGACCGCTACTGTCTCCCCCCTCTACAGCGACAGCTCCACGCCATTGGCAGGTGGAGTGAGAAGTGAAGGATGGCCATTAGCCCGCAGAAGAGCTCCGCTCTCATGCTGGCTAAAACCGGTAGCTGGCGCCCGGAAGAAGACCTGTGGTTGCGGCGGAGAAGAATCCCCTGAGTTCGAACCGCCAAATACCTGGGAATCCAACTGGACCGCGGCCTCACCTTCACTCCGCATGTCAGGGCATGGGCCGGCCTTGGCCATGCTGCGCTCAGGCAACTCTACCCCATCTTCAGATCCACAATGCCCATCCACCTCAAACTGCGGACGTACCGTCCGATCGTTCCGCCTCTGATCCGGTATGGATGCGAGGTCCGGGTTCGGTGGCTCATACCACCCTCCGCAGGCTGCAAGCCGTACAGTACAGAGCCCTAAAGATGATCGCAGGTTCCCATCTCATTTCCTGCACACCCAGTCTGGCATACCATACGTTGAAGACGTGTGTGAACGAACGCGCACGTTCAAGAGACGGAGGAGCTATCACCTACCCAAGGATGCCCTTGGATGGTATTGTCTACCCCTCCTCCTGGCCCCCTACCAATCACCGCCAGGTCACCTCGCGCCTTGGCCGCGGCTGGAAGTTTAACACCCACAATCGTGCCCTGGGGCGCGCGTGCGACCTGGTCTTGTTAAACCATAACACCTTAATTCCCATCTGGTCTCTCACTAATGGTTCCCCTCTCCGCTTGACGGATCACTAGCGACCGCACGAAGCGAGGTGGAAAGGGCACTGTTCCCCCGCCAAGGGGGAACATCCCGGCACCAGAAGCATCAGTAGAGACCAACTGCGCCGTCTCACGTAATGACACGCAAGCTCCGCAAAAAACATTATCTTTTATACCGCACGGGTATATCCGCACAGCGGATAGGTACCGTGGCGTGTAAGCCTCCGCCCGGGAGACCCCGGGTGACCTGCACCTGCTCTTGGCTCTTGGCTCTTTATAACAGCGGCTTTTCTTTTCTGGAAGCTTCTTTCTCTCGTCTCACGAAGCCTGCAGAAGCACTTGCAGCATGCTAGCGAGTTAGTTGCCACCGATACGGCATTTAGTGCTGGTTACTCAGCGTATTCTTCGAGTGAGATTGTGATGACAATACAGTGGATGCGAGAGATGAGAGGTGTCTTATGTGAAGTTAAAAAAATGCTTCGCATTTGTACGGGCAATGACAAGATGAAGTGATAGTGAAAACAGAACTAATCACGCCAGGTATGAGGGGCGCTGCACATGGCAGAGTAATTGGTACATCTCATCTGTAGATAGAATTCATTATTCCACATTTGCATATACAGCGCATCCTGGCGTCATCAGTCAGCGTTTTCATTGAATCTGTCAACACATTAGAATAGTTAGTGTAATGTTTCTGAACTGCTGGCCCTGCAGCGGTCTTCAGAAACTCTCCACTCCCCATTAATCCTACCAGATATTTCCTTCCTCCCTGATTCAACAGTTTAAACCACTTCCCTTGAGATTGCAAGTTTCGCTTCTCTAAACAAGTTAACGCATTTTGTTGTAGATTCCCCGAGTTCTAACTTTTGGTAGTTGCAACAGATTCCAGCAAAGTTCTGCCCTTAAATCAGATGCTATCCTTCTCGAAGTTCAATTCTGCCATTTATTCCACGCCAGAATATAAATCCAATAAAGGCTAATTGGCTACTCTAATGACTTTAAAATGCTTTACCCTTCATCATTTTTACCCCTCATCTTTTTATCTTGGTTTTAAATCACTTCCCATAGTTGACACTATGTGTTAAACATGAGGGCTGTTCAATAAAGAATGATTACAACTTTTTTTTTTTTTTTTTTTTTTTTTTTTTTGACAACGTACCTTTACGCATCCTCATAATTTTGATGGTCCTTCTCAAAATAGTCTACCCTGAATGCGATGAACTTGTCCCAGCGTTTCTGCCAGTCTTCAAAGACATGCTGGAAACCATTCCTTGAGATATCCTTCAAAATAGCCTCCACAGCATTCACCACTGCTTCTCATTATGGATAATGCCTCCCACGAAAGCGCTTCCTCAAGTTATGGAATAGAAAAAGTCACATGGGGCTAAATCCGGACTATAGGGAGGGTAAGGGATGCACTTCACGTTTATTTTTGGAAGATATTCAGCAACAATACTGGCAATATACGGCCACGCATTTTCGTGGTGCAGCATCGAGCCTGCTTCACGGAAATGTGGTCTTTTGCGCCCGATATGGATTTTCAATATTTTCAGGGCACCTCTGTAGTATTGTCCAGTTACTGATGTGTGTGCAGGTACAAAATGCTGATAAACCATTCCATGAATATCAAAGAATGAGATGACCAAATCTTTCCCAGCAGGAGCAACCACGTTTGCATTTTGGGGGGATTGGTGATGGAGATTTCCACACTGAGCTTTACTGTTTTTTCTCAGGATCAAAATGATGTAGCCAAGTTTCATCAGCAGTGATCACGTTTGAAAGAAACTCTGGATCTTCCTCTAACATAAACTTTAACTGCATGTTACCTCCATTGCAGCGGTAGGTGGTACTGAACGTATCTGAAGTTACCTGGTTCTCACAGGCGGAAACCAGGAGTACCAACAATGAAACTACTACGGCGTGTTTGTTTCACATTAAGCTAACAGAATACAGTAAGAATTAATTTTAGTGTGAAAAATTATGACCGCAAACAATTGTGATAAAACAATTGTTAGATAAAAGTAGATGAGTTACTAATAAGCTATACATCCTTAATACTTGATGTATAACATATATATTTTTGTAGTGCCAATACATCTTTTAATACTAACATACTACTTAGAGAGACATAGGTGTTGCCTACTTTCAAATTACAATACTTGTAATATCCATGACCTAGAAAGTTCCTATTTGACATGTTATCTGGCCAACCCTCTTAAGGGAGGGAATTTTAAACTTGGTATAATGAACCTATTAATTTCATTTAGCCTTTCCCGTCCTATTCTGTAAAAATAAGTTAAAATAGTGTGGAAGAGTATTATTTCTAGTAAGTGCTTCACAAACAGCAGTTCTAAAAACTTTTGTTACGAAAATCTAAATTAGACACATATTTCCATTTATTTTAGAAGTTTCCAGACTCCGTGGCACAACAGTCACGCATTAATCAAGGTCTTCCTACAATCACTCCATCCCTAAGCTCTTCATGTAACGGGCGTCATGAGCAGGGTGCAATGGCTGGAATCCCTCCAGGCCGGTGAATGGTTTCTTCGGAACCTGGAAACAGGAACTGTGAGCAGAGACCTAGAATAGAGAAATTAGAGTATGAAAGGGGGCAAATTACACAAAGGGAAGATGAAATTGATGAATAGAAAGGTGTTGGAGCAGCTAGTGTAATGGATTGTGGGGAAAATCGGAGAACCCGAAGAAAAGCCTTTGCTTTCAAACGTGCTTCGTCCACCACAAATGACACATGTGGTCCACCTTGGTGATATACAAGTTGCCATGCGCTCCCTTTCCAGATTAATAAAGAACTTTTCTTCTTCTTTTTCTTCTTCTTCTTTTTCTTCTTCTTCTTCTTCTTCTTCTTCACTCCATGGTTTGGACATATCGCCCGTTCCGGCTTCATAGACCTCTCCAGCGTTCCCTGGGTCGTCCATTGTCTCTTCTTCCTCTTCGATTATAGTTTAGTACTGCATTTGGATATCTTCCATCCTCCATTCTTAATATATGTCCATGCCATTGTTGCCTTCGTTCTGATATTTTGTCATGGATTCGTTCGATTTCTAATTCCTTTCTAATATCCTCATTTCTTATTTTGTCCAATATTGTACAACCTTTAACGCTTCTTAAAAATTTCATTTCTGCAGTCTGTATTTTATTTAAATCCTTTTGTGTTGGCACCCAGGTTTCGCTTCCATATAGTAAAGTTGGAATAGCCATTACCTTATACATTTTCATTTTTGTATCCTTCCTAACTCTGTTTTTAAAAGTTATTTGGATTGCCCCACATATTGCTCGTAATTTGTTTACTTTTTCTTCTATATCGACATTGTTTCTAAAACGTATGTTACATCCTAAATATTAGAACTCGATATTGGTTCTAAAATCCTATTTCTTAAAGCAATTTTTGATCTTGCATTATAGTTTCCTTTAAAAGTCATAGTTTTTGTTTTTTTCCTTCTGATATTTTAAAATTATACTTTTGTACTATATTATTTAGAATATACATTGATTTTTGCAATTGATTTTCACTCCGATGAATCAATATATGGTCATGCGCAAACAGCAGGGTATTAATATAAATATTTTAATTTAAATATTTTCATTTAAATACTTTCTTTTAAATTATACAATAAACTATTAATTTTCAATTTGGGATGTGATGATACAATATATTTTTTTTCTAAAAGCGTCCCTGTGAACTGGCCTAATTTTTCATCATATAACACTCACTCTGTCACTTAACTATAACTACTGTAGTTATTAACAATAATCTAGGAGACAAAGTGCAATTTATAAATGTTAGCATTTGACAGTTCACAATAATCACGCTTGATTCAAGCAAAATAATCTCATTTTGTGCTGTGAAGTACAACCAAAGACTAAAAACAACTAAGAAAACGTGAAAAGCCAAAAGCAAATATAGCTGCACGTAGATTTAAAAATACCAATTTCAGCTGAATCTAGCTTTAGAACAAATTGCTCAGTATCCTCCTTGCTCATAGAACAAATAGAATCCTAGACGGTAACGTTACAGACGGAAGAGATGGCATTACTATACAAGAACAGGAAAATTCTAAATTCACTTTAAATGTCTTCATTTCCTTGGAGCTGAGCAGATAGAGAACATATGCTCTCCCTCTAAGAACCTGGGTCTTAAAGCTAAATGAGGCAGCTTTGTTTCTTAAATGCTTATTTTTAGTCCACAGTCCTCCAAATCTGGAGCATAGAGCAACTAATGATATGAAAATGAACAAGCTTCCTGCATCTGCAATGTACTTCAACAAGAATACGCAATCAAATACGTAACACTTGGTTTTTTAGGAGTAAGAAATAAATGTCACTGGATAGATTAGATTAACATTAAAATTGAGTGTGGGACATACAGGGTGTCCATAAAGTCACTAGAACTTCCTATCAACTGAAAACAGACCTGTGTGGTTTATGGCAGATGAGAGACAAACTTTCATAGTGTGTTAAGGCACAATGTCATACAGTTCCACATGTGCGCCGTTTGTGGCCCTGAAAACATCTAAACGACATTCAATTTCTCGCCACACATACTGCAGTATGCCGTGGGTGATGCTCCCAACAGTATGGGTTATCCTTTATCTCAAAGTGTTCATATCTGATACATGTTTTCACATACCCCGCCCTTTACATAATCACAAAGAAAAACATCTAAGGGGTTTTATATCAGGCGATCGTGGTGACCATCGCGCTCAATCCATCGGTTAGGAAATGTGATGTTCAGCAGTTCTCTGACGTTTAGTTCCCAATATGGTAGTGCTTCCTCCTGCTGGAATATCACCGTGAGTTGCAAGTTATTGAGTTATTAAGCTGCAACTTTCAAGATACGAGGCATGACTGCTATTACAGTCTGATTCTTCCCTGTATACGTTGGTTACTGAGTGTTTAAGGTGCCTCCGACAATCGTGAGTCCCGCCGATTGTGAAGTACAGGCTGTTATACGATTTCTTAGTGCTAAAGGCGTAATACCGATCGATATTCATCGTGAGATCTGTGAAGTTTACGGACAAAACATTATGAGTGATGGAATGGTAAGGAAACGGGTGAGAGCATTTAAAGATGGCCGCACAAATGTGCATGTTGAAGAACGGAGTAGGCGTCCTTCGGTCGTTACTGAAGATTTGGTACAGAAAGTGGACGAAAAGGTGAGAGAAAACAGACGCTTTACAATTTCATCATTGTGCGACTATTTTCCTCAATATTCTCGTAGTGTTTTGTATCGCATTGTAACCGAGAACTTGAAGTACCGGAAATTGTGTTCACGTTGGGTTCCGAAAATGTTTACGGATTTGCACAAAACCCAACGTTTAGGCAGTGCATTGACTTTTCTTGAGCGGTACCACAATGAAGGTGAAGATTTTTTAGACCAAATTGTTACTGCTGACGAAACATGGGTGGCGTACGTCACACCAGAATCGAAAAAAAATCCATAGAATGGCGACATTCATCATCACCCCCAAAAGTGAAGTTTAAGGAAACAATTTCTGCCCGGAAAATCATGTGCACAGTTTTTTTGGGACAGCAAAGAAGTATTGCTAGTGGAGTTTCTGCCTCGTAATGAGACAATCAATGCAGCGTCTTATTGTGAGACATTGAACAATCTGAGCCGTGCAATCCAGAACAAAAGACGTGGCCAGTTGAGTAAGGGTATCGTTTTGCTGCATGACAATGCCCGTACACATGTGGCTAATTGGACCAAAGATCTCATCAAATCTTTTCAACGGGAAACTCTAGATCATCCTCCATACAGCCCTGATCTGGCGCCCAGCGACTACCATTTCTTCTCGCACTTGAAGAAACATCTGGGCGGTCAGTGTCTTCAAGACGATAAGGAAGTGAAAACAGTTGTGATACAGTGGTTAACACGTCAGGCGGCAGAATTTTATGAAAAGGGTATTCAAAAACTGGTGCCACGTTATGACAAGTGCCTCATTATTCACGGAAATTATGTATAAAAGTAGATTAAGGTACAGGCTTTCATGTAAAAATAAAATTATTGCGATATCTATGCACGTCTGCTTTTAATTCCAAAACGGTACGACTTAAAAAGCATGCCTCATATTTAACAATTTTAAGATATTTCAAACAATTCATTAATATGGCTGTTTGCAAAGCTAGAAATTAAGAAGGTAAGCAATCCAACATTTGCCTGCGACCGGAGAAAACTACAAAAAATGCGACTTCAGGGTAATTGTGAATATACCTCTGAAAATTTAAAGATATTTTATATTTTACAGTCTTATTCTATTAGCAATCAAGTACCAGCTGCCTCATGGTTAGACAAGCGTTTCCTGCTCACAACTCACCTTTCATTTGTCAGTATTTCAGCATTCACTTTATACTTTGGATGACATTTAGCATTCTAACTCGCCCATTCTTTTCTTTATATCCATGCTCTTATAAAAGTTATAAATATGTTTCCCAATTATTTGTTTTTAATTTCTACTGTCTTCATAATCTTATTTTTTTCCTTTGGTTTAATCCTTCACAGAGTACGCTTAACAAACTCCAGATGGTTGGAATAATAATTATTTTGTGTTTGTATAAGTCTCGCTTCCAGAACTAGAAGTTTGCATAGCTATTTTTTATTCCTTTCCCTTTATCACCTGTTAAATCTCACACTTTCCAGGTGTAGTTGTTAACTGTTGACGATAAACCTTAACAGAAGGATAATACAACATGCCTATAGTGGTGGAAAGCTGACACTATGGTTCATTACACCAGTATTTATTTACGGTACCATTTGGTATTTGTTACTGAATATTTATGGTCCTGTTATGCTCCACATTTCACAAGGTATACAGCTTTCTGGGAAATGCAGCCTATCTTTAATTATTTGGTATCAGAAGAGTGGTCCGAAATTGCTCCTGTCCATTAACTACATTGGAACGTAAAGCTCAATATATTACTGTCTCAGGACGTTCCTGATTTACAGATGACCTTAAGTTATCTTTCTTACGTTTATGGCCCTTTTATGTAACAAAAAGAGTCTGAAAATTATTTACAGGGCAGAATGATAAAATGACATGCCAACCTGCAAAAATTACGAATTTAACTGCATATATTTCAAATAAAAGGGCGCGCGTTAGCCTAGTGTTTACGGTACTAGATTACAAGCCAGGAGGTCGCGGGTTAGATTACCAATGGTACCATTGGAATTTATATCCTGGTATAATTCTTCTGGTCATACTATGGCCTTGGGGTTCACTCAGCCTCTAACAGAAATGAGTACCAGGATAGTTCCTGGGGGTGAAGGTGTCTGCCTCGTGAGGCTGGCCACCTCACAGGCTTTGTATGGCGAAGGTCTATATAGTTGGGTGCTGTAACCACCCGTCGCCCCGAGAGAGGCCGTATGGCCTAGCATGGGGGTACATTAAAGATGTTTAAAATAAATTTTAAAGCTAAAATATTGATTGTGGAAATTGCGAATATATTTTTATGTATATTTCTCTTGCTTTACAAATTTAAATTACACCGACTCCTCAGCAACTTTCAGGAAATATTCAACATTTAAGAGCATCAAAACTTTATGAAGGAAGAAACACTTTGTGTATATGTGCGTGTGTGTGTGTTTGTGTGTGTGTGCGCGCGCGCCCTCCATCACGCGGACCTGAGGGCTATTAACTTCACATATTTGCATTGGTAATTCAAGACGATGCAACGAATAACACTACAACATTTACATTTACATACTGTAACCCAATTATCGGAAGGCACGAACAACTGGCAGCTGGGTGGGGGACAGAAAGCTTTTAGTTCACGCCTACCCATATGTCCGTGTGGCGCCCGCTGAGGGGGTGGGGGGAAAATTACTACAAGTCAATGGACCGTACCTTTCCCCTCCCCCTGGCTTCTGAAACAACTATGATATTACATCTAACCCGGAAGCTTCTGGATTGGCCAGTTAGTGCGTATACAAGCGACGCGTCGGGCTGGAATTTAGTTCTCAATTGGCTCAATTTACTCATTTCGGACTGGGCTATTGGGATTCGACCATCGCAGCGCCCAGCATGGGCCGGAAGAAGAAGGACGCCGCCGTACCTCGCCAAATAGCTGCCCGGCCACCAGAGCATCAATCGCCGCCAGATTCGCCCGCTAGCTCTCGGACCTCCTCGCCGCATCTCAATGCAGAGCAGGCTTCGCAGGCGCCGCTGGCGCATGCGCCCTCCGGGAAGTTCTGGGCAGCCCCCCAGATCCCCGACTTTGCTTTGCCTAGCACACACAGCGCAACCTCGGCACCTGTCCACACATCGCCGCAATCTGGACTTGCCACCTCTCGTGGCACACAGACTTTGCCATTACCAGCTTACGATGAGGCGCAGAACAGACCGACCTACGCCACAGTCACCGCAGCTCCAATCAACACAACTACCTCGCCACACCGAACCAGCAATCCTGGTTTTGCAACGACCACGCCACACAGCGCAGTCATCAGAGAAGCACCCAGGGACCTACGCTGTCGCTACATCCTCGCCGCCGCACAACAGAGATGGCTCTCCGCAACCAAAGCCACAGGATCAGCTCCTGCTGCCGCCCAACTTCACTCGTCCGCCTGACCTCAACGCAGCTTCGAGGATGGGCCTGCCCTTATTAGGGCAGCATCTCAAAATCGAGGCTAGCAATTGTGAGCGTAAGACACCCTGTCGGCGATGCTGCAATTATGGACACGACGCCTCGGCCTGTGACGCACCACCCCGGTGCCACTAATGTGGCGCACCCTCGCTGACGTCATAATGCATCAGTCACAACATACGCCGCCACCAGCGGTACTGCGCCGCTGCAACGGCTTCGGCCACTACACAGGGCAGGCGCAGTGCCCTTACTACCCTCGCCAGACACACAGCCTGTATGGAGCCACCACCGCTGCTACAGCAGCACAACCGGCAGCTGAACCACCACCGCCACCGGGTCACAGGAACTCCGAGCTGTCCTCGAGAGCCTCTGCTCCGAAGTCCACAACATCAATTCCCGGCTCACAGCCCTGGAAGTTATTCTCACCACCATCACCGCCACCACGAGTTCTCTGCCTTCGCAGGAAGAACTACAGAACATCCACTCCAGCGGCCTGCAAGATCTCTGCACCCAGGTGTCCACCACCAACCAGCGCCTGACTGGTCTTGAGAATGCTCTTTCCTCCGCCAGTACTCTCCAAAGCAACTTCACTGCAGCCATCCAACAGCTCGAACGCCACACAGAGCACTCAAAGCACTTCTTAACGGACACCACGAAAAAGCTTACCGTGCTGGAGGAGACACTCAAGACCACCACAGACACCGTCTCAAGTCGTACAACAGACTTAATCTCCACCGTTGACCTAAGACTGACATCACTACAAGACCTCATAAACCTACAACACCTCGACACACTGCAGAAACTTAAGGCACTTGCTGTAAAACAGACAGAGCTCCAACTCGCAGTAGCAACACTTACGCACGACCCTGAGGATCTACGCGACTACTTCGCCCAGCTCCCCACAAGCATTGACAACCTACAAGCATGCATACTCCAACCAACCGATGACATAGACCGGACAACACGCCACCGGCACCGCTAAGCAACCCATCACCAAACTCAAGCATCCAAGATGCACAATGACAAAAAATAAAACTCCTGATCCTCTACCACACCCTTTGAAGCCCCGGCGATCCATCCAGGGCCTCTGGTCATGGCTGGACGCCCGGACACTTCCTTCCCAGAGCTGCACTTGCCCTTGAGGCACCTGCGCCCTTATTACCGATACTAACATGGGTGCCTCCGCGGGACCCCGCCACTTTTCTCCAATTACTCCCTCATAAAGTTTCGTTAAAAAAAGGAAGCAGTCGTGAAGAGCGCAGTGCTAGCGAACGGACTGGAAGATTGCGTACGTGTATCAGAGAGGAGTTTTTTGTCAGCTCTAGAGAGAGAAGTACGGCAAGATGCCGAGTAGCGAGTGTTACGTAATTGTGTGTGATACGTGATCCTGCTGTGATCTGTAAGTGTACCAACTGTAATTCGGTGGAAATAAAGAACATTTTGAGTTTGTGCAACTGGACTTTTAATTTCACAAACCCACAAAGTCACAATACTAATAATAGTTATTTTAGTTATTAAAAATGTTATGTCTTCAGTTTGGTTACTACTTCGAAGTAGGCATGGCACAAACATACGTGCCCGTACCCGAGAGCGTCAACAGTTAGTTGGGGCCGTTAAAGCAGAGAGAGAACTCACAATAACGAATGCTGAGTTATTACGTACCCGTAATTTCTACTACTCACATTTTCTTAGAGAAGAGAACTTTAAACATATTCAACTGAGGATAGTTATCCTTGCATTTTCAATACATTCAACACTTATTTTAAGGGTAATTGAGTTCGAAGCAAACCCAATGATCCCAGAGTACTAATGCCAGCAAGTCAGGTATTAAGTGTGTACAAAGCGGATAGCCTAAACTGTCAGGTGTTACTCATTTCGGTAATGACCGTGCAGAAAGTATTATAATACTAAATTGTGTGAGGCTTAGAGCAGTTTTGCGCTTACCAATGTGCATTGCTTGACGTTCTTAGAAAGAAGAATGCGCAAAATTCAGAGGAATAGTGATTTAAGGGACAAAACGTACTGCTCGCTAAAGTACGCCTCAAAAACATGCGACTCCTTTACTGAGAGCGAATTCCAGTTACCAGGCGATTCTACAAACTTTTCATTAGAGTGTACACGGCAAAGTAGTTCAGTAAACGCCTTGGAAAAAGTGGACCTATCATATGAGTAGAGTAAAAACGTCAGCTAAAAAGAAAATGGCGGATTCTTGTACTTAGTGCAGGGGTTGGCTGCCAAAAATTAGGAAAAAAAGAGACACGCCTGATCCATAATGGACCCGTACAGTCAAAACTGACATATTATAAACAATAGTTTATTTACACTACGTCTCGTCCAACTCAATTAACATGCATAAGAACTTTTGCCATTCATGTAATAGTATTAAAACACACAGAAAATGATGAAAAGTGTCTTAAAAGGCTAAATCAAGCACGAGAACTCACGAAGTGGCAAAGGTATTAGGCCAGGCATACTGAACCCAGAAAATGCTTTCAGGTAAGTCTCAAAATTGCTCAATGGGATTATGATCTCCCCTGTGCCCTAATAATGCAGGTTCGAGTCTCAATAATATAATTATTTTTTATGTTCATCAAAACTTGGAAACCGAATTCACAATTATTTAATTATAAAGATACTGAGGGTCTATATTACCCAAGAAGGTCATCAGTTCGAGCACTTGCTTCGTTAGAGTTGTGTTCCAGAAATAGAAAAAAGGGTCATTCCAGCGCCACAAAATATACCAATTTGAAACGGCATTTTTAATAGCACAATAATTCTATGTCTGCAAGACTGTGTTTAACTTCCACGTTAAACTCTGATACGATAGTTTCCTTGCTTTTGTGTTAAAATGTGTATAAATGACCCTTATTTCAGTTGCATCTACCTATAGGTTTTCTTCAACAACTACAACTACTATACCATAAATATAAATAAAACAATTAAAAATAAAAATAATAACAGTTTTCAGAATAAGACCTCTAATTGAAGACATGCCCAGACATGCACATTTTTAACGGTGTTTTGTTAATGAGGTTGACAGGAAATGTTAAGATTATTTTATTTCATTTCTGAGAATATGAGACTCAAGAATTCAGTATAGTTATCAATGTTGTCCTTAATAGTCAAAACTTGACTAATGTTTTAACAAAAGTAAAATATGAAAAATAAGGGGAAAACCTTTGTCACAATTTATTCAAGTTTTATTCTAAATCCATTTTAAACTAATAAGTAGTAGTCCGGCTCATAAAAATGCTTCATCAGTAATATTCTGAGAAGCTGTGGTCTCAGATTTAAGAGTTTTATAGTACTCATAATAAATTGGTGGGATATAATTCGTCAGATCCAGTAGACCTTTTAATTTTGAAGGATTTATAGGTCTTGGACCATTGTATTTTGGAGGAAATGTCATATAACTAAACCATAGTTTGCCGGATATTTTCCTTCTAATGTCCAAAGTGTCAATCATCAATACCGCCGTAAATGCATTTAAAATATAACTTAAATGGATTTTCTTTAAATATTTTCATACATTTCACCTTGCTCACCTTGCAATTTTCAGATTCTGAAACTGTTCATTTCTGTTCTTTATCGTAAAAAGGCTTTGTAGAGATGAATGCGTTAGTTTTCATTTTAACAACATGCAAACGATTTTTTACCCTGGTTTTTTCACTAACTCCATCCTTTGATCTGGAACATAAATGTAAGCTACTTGACCTTTTTTTTTTTCTGTAAGGCTGAAATCACGGTCACAAGACCCAAATCTATGACCGGCCACTAGATGGCAGGCACAGAGTATGAATAGGTTAGCCATTTTTGACATGCGCATAGCATATCACGAAACGCAAGAACTTCAACTCTCTTTATTTAGCATAATATGATTGCCGGATGATAGACCAGCACTAGGAAAGATAGCTCTCTGCTGCAACAACAGAGGGCAGCACTTATCGCAAACTATTTAATGTTGAGGGTTAGCCCGTTTTTGCGGGCATGTCTTCAATTCTATTACGTGGTAAAAATACCTATGCAGGGGATTTGAACCATCTTCACAGTAGACAGATGACAGCAGTTTTGCGCTCCTTCTAACTGAGCTATCGCGTGAGACCAACACCCTGTGTAACATATAGTATTCGCTGGTTCAGTGAACATTTGCAGACCCGCAAACGACAGCTGTCTAATTATTAATATACTACAGTTGTTGCGATAACATCTATATTAGTACTAATTTCATCGAGTGTTTAACATGCGTGATTAATCCTCGCGTAGTACCCAGTAATTGGGTCGATGTCTTCATGGAGTATAAAATGCCGACTCGAGAATAGGGGTAGCTGACTCATCTGGTATATTACTCAGTAAAGCTTGTTGGTCTGCGCATGCGTGACGATAATACTGTCCTGTAGCGTAGAAGGCAATCACAGGAAAGGAAGAACGGTGAAAAGAAAACACATACGACTTTGGTGTCCATCTTTCCTTTAATTGCACTTGTTTTTAAAACAATATAATATTTCTGTTTAAGTAAACAAGATTCTACTTAAGTATATAGTGAAGTAAAATCGGAAAATGCCATTAAAAGCTGGCAAACCTGTACACCTTCTTCCAATCTTTAAGAGCTGTGATGGTTTCGGCATCGTGTATTGGATAAATCTCTCCAGCTTTCTTTGTTTTTGTATTTTCTTTTCCTGTCATTCTTTCTCCGGCTCCCCCTCTCTCTATGCCTCTCCTTCTGTCTAAGCTTCTCTCTGAGTGCAGCTTCCCCCGCTTAATCTCAAGTATTTCCCACCAATGCCCGCTCCTGCCGGATGCTGAATGAGCTTACGTATTGAACTGTGCGCCGTGATGCCATCTGAAGATGACAGCTCTGCGAAAGAGACCTACAGAGTTCCTTATCATCAGAACCCACCTTCAGGAAAATGCTATAGAAAAACGAAATCGGCAGCAGAAGAGCAATTAAATGGAGATAAGGGCGCTTCACGCTCAGTTTGTTGCCTACCAGAAATCGTAACTTTGGATTTAGATTACCAAACTCTGTGATCACATAAACAGCTTCAATCAGCAAGAAAGTTACAACATAGAAGCTTTTATATAAAATAATAAACACTTTTGCTACCATTCTTAACGTGTGTTCGAAAAGAAGCAAATTATTGTTTCTTCCTCCATAATTCTTGCAATAAGTACGGGAAGTATTGTACTCCACTCAAAAATTCAGTAATAAGATTTCACCGGAAGCTTTGATGATCCTTAAAACTTACAACTAAGCATTTTTAGAAAAATACGTATCTGTCTGTCCGTCTGTCCGTCCATCCATCCGTCCGTCCGTCCATCCATCCATCTGCATGTCTGTCTCTCCCTCTCTGTGAGTGTATCGAAGCATATATCTCATAAATGAAAAGTCAGTTGAATACTTGAGTTCAGTATGTTCCAAAGTTCCAAGTCTCCAGATCCAAAACTATCCTTTAACGCACAAGATTACATTTTTAATATTCTCAAAAATGGCTTCGAATGATTTTGATTGAAATTCCAAATTTTTCATATACAGTGCGATCCATATAAACCTGAACCATTTCAATAAGTCATAAGTTTTGAACCAATAACGGGACACGCGTGCAGCTTTGGAAGAATATTGTCACAAATGACTGTATTAATTACAATCTGGTGACTCAAGTAGTAGGTGTGACGTCACTCCCTCCCCTCCTTTATGACTGGATGAGTGGTATTTGGGCAATAGACGGTCCCTCTTAAACCAACTCTTGGTTGAACAACATGTGTAGGCGACCCCGCTACTGGACAGGTAAATGGCCGTTATGGACGCCTTTGTAACCTGCTTGTTGTAATAAATACCCTTATTAAGTGAAAAAAAAAAGAATGGTCAGGTCGAACACGGGAGCAAACACTCAGAGCAGAACTACATGCTTTAGCGAGAAGTTGGGACTTTTTATAAAGGTTTCATTTCTACAATGATACGGTAAGGATAATTAAATATGGAATTCACTTAATAAGAATATTTCCAGAAGTGGAGTGCCTACAGATGTTGTTCAACCAATAGTTGGTTTAAGACAGACCGTCTATTGCCCAAAGATCACTCATTCAGTCATAAAGGAGGGGAAGGAGTGACGTCACACCTACTACTTGAGTCACCAGAGTGTAATTAATACAGTCATTTGTGACAGTAAAATACGCAATTGGAGATTACATTACACTATTTACATTTCAGAGAAAATGTTGGAAGTGTCTTTCACGAGCATCTATACATGTTTGTACTCCTCTCACCATATTCTCTGAAGTTTTACGGAGATGATATCGAATTGAGAGAAGATTATTTCCAGCAATATGGAGCAACGTGCCATACATCTAATGAACACCATGGAACTTGTAACCAGCTTCTTTGATAATCGAATAATCTCATTCCGAGATTCTCTGACCTAACCTCACCAGATTTTTCTTGTGGGGTTATCTAACGAATAGAATATACAAGAACAGGCAACGGACGATTGATGTTCTCAAGGAATCCTTTCGAACCGAAATAAGTTGCATTGACGAGGATACTCTCCGTAAAACTTCAGAGAATATGGTGAGTCGAGTGCAAACATGTATAGATGCTGGTGGAGGACACCTCCAACATTTTCTCTGAGATGTAAATAGAACAATGTAATCTCCCAGTTGTATATTATATTCTCATAACGTTCCACGTGTTACATATTATTGATTCAAAAGTTGCGAAGTAATTTAGGCATTTGGTTATAGTACAGAGAAACATAAAACTTCCTACATAAAAAATGTAAACTCAAACCTTGAAAACAAACATTTAAAGTCAAATCATTTAGCTATGCCATCAGCCATTCGCGTGATATTCGTTATTCTTTGATCAAATGTAAGTGTTTTCATTTTGCAGATGATTTTCGCGATGCCATTGAAACAGTATTGAATTACTAGTTTCAGAATGAATGATGTTCATCACTTATAAAGTTACATTGGAAGGAGCGTAATAGAGCCTATTCTTCTCTTTCGTGGGAAATAATATGTAAAATTATTTCAAATCCTGATAAAATTAAAATATAATTCTCGGGGTAAGGCAAACATTTAGCGACATATTTTATAACACCTGAATATCGGGTTTCTGGATTTGCTTTGGTTCTAAAAGGAAATGTGAATTTCAATTGTTTCTATAAAATTATTAAATTGATTTGCTATGATTATTATAAAATAGAAAGCTTTCTGGCACAAATTTCAGAATATATACAAAAATAAATGAGTAACTCGTGAAATTTTAACTGAATTATACATTTTCTGGTGTGCAGTTAACTGAACGCTTCAATTAAAATATAAAAATAAATCATCTGTACTGTTTAGATCTGCTGAAAAGCAACTTATTGTGACTGTGGGTTCGTAGAATTAAAAGCCTTACTTGATGAAATTTTAAATTCTCTTTATTTCAGTAGAAAGACGTTTTGTACACCCCTTATAGGCTATAGAAATGACGTGGCATACATATAGAAGTCTCTCCTTGCTTCACCAATCGTAAATAAACGAACAAAATCACTTGCGGTACACTACAAAGCTAAACCACACAGTTGCACACACACACACACACACACACACACACACACACACACACACACACAATTAACAGTTCTCGACTAGCCACTGACTGACTAGCCGCGGCTTTTTTATACCTCCACTCGTGGTTCTAGAATTCACTGGAGCGCTCGAAAGCTGCCGAAGTTTCACGACGCAGCGAGAGAAGGAGAGAACTGTCCAGACATCTCTCTGACTCTTTCTCGGCAAGCATCTAGCACGGTACGCCGCACTATCTGTCTCTTTCCTGCCCGAGCGTGGGCCGGCAGCAGCACAACAATGCCTAGCGACAATATTTATAAAGGACTCAGCAAATAGCCAGAACAGGACTACCGTCCTTGGGAGATTATGACCCCACTAGACGCCGTTCTAGACAGTACCGGTTACCCCGCATGGCTTACGGGCATCCGAGATAACCTAGGAGCTAATCCGAAAAGCAGCAAAAGCTGAGCTCCACATAAACGTTCCAAGCTGCTTGGCATCAAAATTATTCCCCAAAGTAAAAACAAATAAAAACACCAGGGTGCAAGGCGTTGCATCCTGTCCTTCAACCCCTAGGTACATGTTTGTAACCTCATACAAAAACACCATTCTAAAAACCCACATTTCACCCTACAACATCCCGAAATCTACCTTACCTGCGGTAAAACCCTTAACGGGTGGGCACGCAGCAAAAGCCTTCTGGCTATATACAGCCAGCCAGCACCACATGGCATGGCATGGTAGAACAGGACTTCATTTGAAAAGTGCAAACTAGAACAATGAGCATTAATTACGATTTACTGTTTACGCGTCATCTACTTCACTGCCCCCTCTGCGGCGAATAAATATCTTTTTCTCTCTTTTTGTCTGATTTGCTTCCTTAATTTACAGGTTTTAAATCAGTAATATACACTTTGAGTCAGATGAAATCACAGATTTTTTTTTATTAAAAGCCCAAAACGAGGGCTGTTCAACAAAGAATGATCACATTTCTTTTCGGACAACGTACATTCTTTACTCATCCTCATAATTTTGATAATCCTTCTCAAAATAATCTCTCCTAAATGCAATGCACTTGTCCCAGCCTTTCTACCACTCTTCAAAGTCATGCTGGAAACCATTTTTGAGAGATTCTTCAAAATCGCCTCTGCAGCCTTCACCATTGCTTCTGATGATGGATAATGCCTACCACGAAGGCGTTTCTTCAAGTTAGGGAATAGGTAAAGGTCATGGGGCTACATCCGGACTATAGAGAGGGTGTGGGATGCACTCCACGTTGATTTTTGCAAGATATTTAGCAACAACATTGGCAATATGCGGCCGCGCATTATCGTGGTGCAGCATCCAGGCTGCTTCATGGAAATGTGGTCTTTCACGCCTGATATGGACTTGCAATGTTTTTAAGACATCCCTGTAGTACTGTCCAGTTACTGATGTGTGTGCAGGTACAACATGCTGATAAACCATTCCATGAATAACAAAGAATGAGATGACCATAACTTTCCCAGCAGAAGTAACCACTTTTGCTCTTTGGGGGTTGGTGATGAAGGAGATTTCCACACTGAGCTTTGCTGTTTGCTCTCAGGATCAAAATTATGTAGCCAAGTTTCATCAGCAGTGATTACGTTTGAATGAAACTCCGGATCTTCGTCTAACATCAATTTTAACTGCATGTTACCTCCATTGCAGCGGTAGGCGATACTCAACATGTCTGAACTTACCTGGTTCTCACAGGCGGGAACCAGGATTACCAACAATGAAACTACTACGGCGTGTTTTCCTCACATTAATCTAACAGACTATAGAAAGACTGAATTTTAGTGCGAAAAATTATGACCGCAAAATAATTATGATCATTCCTTATTGAGCAACCCTCGTGTTTTATATTTTGTATATTACGCCTCCAAGTTTTCTTAATAAGCTATTCATTTCAGTGGATATCACTCAAAAACCCTTTACTGTTAGTCCATCTGTCTTCGAAAGGAAAATTTCCAGCGGAAACACAATTTCGAATTCCGAGTATTTGGAGCAAGCACCCAAAGGTTTTCCCGCAAGTTTTTCCGGCCACCCTAGCAGCTGAATGAACTAACCGCAAAGATAAGCAACGACATTTGAATCAATTACAAAGAAGTCTTATTAACAATAATTCCCCTTATTCATAGCTAGAGGATAATATGTTGTGTGTTTGCAGCTACTAAAATGAAAGGCAGTACTGTGAGAAATTCATGCGGAAGCTTTTCTAACTGGTGATGCAATCTAAGGACGGGTAAACGTCTGCTGATGGCATGATAACGGAAGCTGAGAAATATGTTCCACCAACTTCATGGTCACTTCTTTAGTTCAGCATTACAAGTGTTGTGTAAGGCAAATTAATGTAGTTTTACTGATAGGCGTTTAACGCTGTACTTTTTTTTGTTACTTTTACTAGGTCAGAAGAGCAACGGGTTTTCTCCAGATTCATATATGAACATACGTGAATCGGTAACATAGTTGGACAATGAGTGCTCTGTAGTATCTGGCTTTGCAGCATAAGAAATGAAATTAGATGATTATCGAATTCCTGATGCTGCCCCTTCATTTGTCATGGCAGGCTCAAGGCACCGATAGACAATTTAAAGTCCTAACGAAATTACTAATTAATATTTCTGGAGAGTAAATAACTAACTAAAAAAAACAATAAGCATTACACAAATAAAAATATTAGTTAATTAATGTCCACTTATCTTAAGAAGTTGATGCTAATACTTCTTTCTTCTTTTTAAAATCGATTTCATGAACATTTGCCCAAATCGTCAGTCAACACACTTCATCGTCAAGGATACCATGTTTTTTCGTATTACCAACTCTGAAGACGAAACAAACCTATGGTTTGTTTACCATCCTTGGGTTAATAAACATTTTCAAATTTTTTTTAAACAAGTTTGTATAACTTTAGTTCCTCAAAATAAGTATAGTATTAAAACTGTATTACAATTTTCTAAAAACTATAAAATTCCTAGTAATAAAAGGTCTGGTATTTATCAATTTACCTGTTTAGATTGTGATCAGAGTTTTATTGGAAAGACGAAACGAAGTTTGGAAACAAGAACTAAAGAACATTTTCGTAACATTAAATATAAACATATTGATAAATCGGCCGTAGCAGATCATTTTTGGTCATTTAACCATGAATAAATCCCGAAGTTAAATTATTAAGATAATTAAATGTTCCCATAGATTTAATAGTGTGGGGAAAATATTTATTTTAAAAAATAAAAATCGCGTAATGAATTTTGACATACCGGCAGTTGATTCCCTTTTAGGTTTGTTTCGTCTTAAGATTTTGGCAATACGAAAAAACATGGTATCCTTGACGACGAAGTGAGTTGACTGGCATTGTGGGCGACTGTTCATGAAATCGATTTTAAAAAGTAGAAAGAAGTATTAACATCAACTTCTTAAGATAAGTGGACATTAATTAACACATATTTTTGTTTGTGTAATATTTGTTACTCCACTGTAACTAGCTTCATTTTCTGTGTAAACAATAAGCATTTTAAAGCATGGTATTAAATCGGACCACATGTGGCTGCCGAGAGAAACCCATTAAATCCCATTACATTATTAATTAAACATCATTTCAGTTTCGCACCTTCCGATTGGGAGATAGACGTGTTTCCGCTTGGGTATCTCATTGAATTAATTACTTTAGAATCTCGTTTACCCGGATCAACTAGTACCAGGGCGATCCGACTTAACAAAAATCCAGATTACCCAGATAATGATGGAAAAACGATCAAGAAAATATGTATATCACCGAAATATTTTATTGGAGTTTATAAATTACTATTGACACACTTTCACCTAACAACACCTATACTCTATGTACTGCAATAGGCTGTGTATTTACACTGTACACAATATAGCTACAAACCATTCGATGGTAAAAATGGCAGTGAGCTTCTGCTGTTTCAGCTTAGTGTACCGCTTACGAGCAGCACAATTTCGCATCCGTCACATTAGAAATTCATTTGCCAATGTTTCGGCTTCTCTCTCGAAATAAAGCATCAATTTCCCTGTTTGGTGATAGCCACAGTTTGTTCATCAATATACTCTGAATTCCAATA
Source organism: Mantis religiosa (assembly GCA_030765055.1). Classification (NCBI taxonomy): domain Eukaryota; kingdom Metazoa; phylum Arthropoda; class Insecta; order Mantodea; family Mantidae; genus Mantis; species Mantis religiosa. The sequence continues at coordinate 142,875,158 of CM060955.1, read as the reverse complement.
CTCTTCGTTTTCATTTTCAGTAATACTGCATTATGCAATAATGCTTCCTCTGTAATCGTTTTGTAACCTCTGCCATTGTTGATTTGTCACAAATCGTCAATGTCTTTATCAACATCGGAACAACCATCGATATTGTAAAAACGTCTATAAAATCTTATTCCACACTTACTTTTTCTTTTTCTTCACTCTAGTTTTCTGGCAAGTCTCACAGAGAAGGCCACAACTTTTTCCATGACTTCAAAGTTTCTCTTCCAACGCGGTCCTAAGCGGTTGGGGCGAGTACAATGAATTCGCCCGCTTGCAAGAGAATTCGAGTCATGTACCTATTGAGAACACGAATATATCATCTGTAACACGAGTCATCATTACTACGCTAAACATCCTTTGTATTAACAAACGCAGGCTTTCACGGCCGGCGTCTTGTTCAGTAGAAGATTCAGGGCTTTAGCTCCTTGGTCCACTGGGCTTCCTCATCTCTCTCCCAAAACTTTTCTACGCCACGGATGATGCTTGCCGCAGTTGCAAGGGAAACGACGTACAACCCGGAATCTTCTACTGAACATTCCCCCCCCCCCCCCCCAAACTGGTCCGGGTTATACGGGCGTCTGGTTTAAAGGGGTTTGGGTTAACGAGATTTTACACTTTTACTTCAATTTTTAAGAAAGGCGATAGAGAAAAATGTGAAAACTATAGAGGAATTACTCTGCTGGGCTCAGTGTATAAACTATATGCTAAAATAGTCGCAAGAAGAATAAGTACAATAGCGGAAGCACGGCTTCATGAGACCCAAAACGGATTTAGAAAAGGCAGATAATGCATGGATAGTATATATAATTCAACAACTAATTGAAAAACACAAAGAATTTCATGTTAACACATTTATGCTTTTGTTGACTATGTTAAAGCGTTCGATTCGGTTTTAAGGGATAAACTTTGGATAGCGATGGAAAATTGTGGAATACCAGCACATTTAATAGGGACTGAACAAGGTACGTATAAAAACACTACAATAACAATAATAAACAGAAGCAGTGGACAGAAATAAAGGAGTACGACAAGGATGCCCTCTATCGCCTATACCCTTTAATATCTATATTGATAATATGGTACAAGAATGGCAGCAAAGCATAAAAAATATACTGAATGGAAACATAATTTTAAATACAGAATTATTTGCTGATGATCAAGTGATAATATCCCACTCAGAAGATGACATGCAAAGAGCAGTATATAGTTTAAACAACATAGCGGAAACATATAACCTTTCAATCTCAGAACACAAAACTAAAGTAATGGCTTTTAGAGGAAAGAACAACATAAGAACAAAAATAGTTATAAACAATAAAATAATAGAACAGGTTAATTAGTTTTAACTATCTAGGCTACGCAGTAGCAGTAGCAAATAACAACAAGGATATGGAGGTGAAATTAAACAAATTCAATCAAATGTGCGGGACTATAATAAGAACGCTGAACAGGAAAACACGAAAGGAAACACAGATGAAATTTTATAAGATAATGGCAGTCCCAACGTTAACATACGGTTCCGAAATATGGACACTGGTAAAGAACCAACGCAAGCAGCTAGAATCGGCAGAGATGTGATTTTAGAGAAGCGTGGTAGGTTATAAAAGAATAGACCACGTAAGAAACGAAAAAATAAGAGAAGGGCTTGGGATTTTTAATTTAAACAGTAAAATAATAAAGAACAAAAATGAAAAGAAAAATCATATTTTAAGATTGGACGCGGAACGAATTCCAAGAAGAGTTTTAGATTATATGCCGAAGGGAAAGAGCGATGTGGGGCGCCCAGCTCTACGCTGGAAGGAGCAGTGGGCTCTTCAAGAGAGCAGAACGGGTCGCAGGACCCAATCCTTGAAGATGATGAAAAGAAACGATAACTTCAGTAAGGAATATTAATTTTGAGTACAGATATAGTAAGAACATTGTAAATTTTGCACATCTTCAGCTATATTTTTGCGAAAATGAGAACTTCCAAAAACTGGAACTCTTTGGTGAGCATGGGATGAACGGTCGCAAAAAATAGATGGACAGCTATTTCAATGTCAGTGCTCTGTAAGGAGTCCAGTTAATCACAAGGCTTTTTCCTACTTAATTTTAGCGGTTCTCGTGAGCTTTACTGTACAATCTTCTTATGGTAGTTTTTGGAATGATCTGAATTCCGCAGACGATTTCCATATTCTTCTGAGTGACCAGACACAGCCAGTAAAACTGTGTGCTGGTTCAGGTTCAATAAAAGTTCTTCATTCTCCATCAAGGAAGTTTTTCTGTTCTTTCTTTGTCCACAATCCCCATATATCCTGACGGCAAGTGAGAACTCGGTGGCAATCTCACTAATTTGGGTTTAAACAGATAGTTTTTGAGGTTCTCCATACCTAATAGACTATTACTATGACTATTCTACAAAGCTATATGATAGTTCAGCATTATTGCCTTAGGTTTCAGTCTCAGTCCGAAATTTCGTTTTGGAGTCACCAGTAAACTGTTTTCTGCTTTCATTTCCTTTGTCCTTTACTGTCACTGCCTTTAGGATAAGATATACTAAACAAATTATGAATCTAGATGCAGTGTATGCTGTGTAGAGATGCAATAACCAGTGGGCATGGAAGTTGCCTCAGAGTTGACAAGCAGAACAGCGAGTGCGACGGAAAATTACAAACAGCGGAAGTTGGTCCTTGCAACAGAGATATACATTAAAGAGATGGGTTTACGCGGTTTATTTGCAGAAAAAGAGAAGATTATTATATGCCAGCTAACGATTAAGTAACAAATTGAGTTAAAATGAACTTCAGCTGTTGTATTTCAACATAGAGATTTTATTACATGATATATAAGCATGAGTAGCTGGCATGCTTGATTTATAAGAGTACTCACTCAACGGTTTGATGTTCACCTTTCCTCCAAAAGCTTTTCAACCTTAAATTCAGGTCATCTTCAGTGAAGTTTGCTCCAACTAAAGTTGAAAAGCTTTTGGAGGAAAGGTGAACATCAAACCGTTGAGTGAGTACTCTTATAAATGAAGCATGCCAGCTACTCATCATCATCATCATCATCATCATCATCTTCTTCTTCTTCTTCTTCTTCTTCTTCTTCTTCTTCTTCACTTCATGGATTAGGCTCTCGCCTGTTCCGTCTTCACAGTGTCGCCTTCCATCTTTTCCTCGGCATCCCTATGTCCCTCTTTCCGTTAGGACTATATTGGAAAACTACTTTTGGCACTCTTGTATCATCCATTCTTCCAACATGTTCAAACCATCTTCTTCTGTACCTATCCATTCTTGAGGCGATAGCTTCCACTTGTAATTTAATTCTTATATTTTCCATTTCTCACTCTTATCTTCCCTTGTCCATCCTTTTGTTCTTCTTAATAATCTCATTTCGCAACTTTATATTCTGTTGGTGGTTCTTTGTGTAGGTACCCAGTTTTGACATCCATAAGTTAACGTTGGGACCGCCATGGTGTTATAAAATTTTATTCTTGTTTCAGATCTTGTTTTATTCTTTAGGGTTTTGTGAAATGTTCCACAATTTTTTGAAATCTCCTTAACTTTTTGTTCGTATCTTTATCTTTCTCATTGCTGATTTCACACCCTAAATAATTGAAGGAGGATACTTGTTCCAATACTTTGGCATTAACGACTATTTTCGACCTTATTGGTATTTTGCCCCAGTTTGCCATTATTTTTTTACTTTTCTATTGATATTTCAATATTAAAACTTTTGCATATTTTGTTAAGGTGTGTATTGAACGTTGTAGATCACCTTCTGTTTCCTGTACAATTACTACGTCATCTGCATATAATAAAATATTTCCTTGGGCTACTTTTATGTCTGCGTCAATTTTTTGTCTCCAATTTTGGATTATTTTATTAACATATATGTTAAAAGGTGTCGGTGACATTGGGCACCCTTGTCTGACTCCTTTGTTAATTACAATTTCTTCTGATTTGTCTGTCTTGAATCTTAAAATTATTTTAGTGTCCTCGTATAAACTTTTCACCACCTTTACCAAATATCTTGGGAATCTATAAAGGCTATATGTGTCTGCAGATTATGTTCTCTTATTTCCACCAGTATCTGCTGCAATATGAAAATATTATCTGCTGTCGATCTTCCTTTTCTAAAACCATTTTGTTCTTCACATAACAGGTATTCAGCTATTATTTCCACTCTTTTATTTATTATTCTAGCATATAATTTATAGGTTGAACTCACAAGGCTAACACCACTGTTATTCTTGCACTGTCTTCTGTCACCTTTTTTAAACAGTGATATTGCTTCTGCCACTTTCCATCTCTCTGGAATTTTTCCTTTTATCCAACATTTGTTCACAGCTACTCATATATATGAAATATATCTCACTTTTAGTACTTTGACAATTCTTCTTAATGTATTACATGCCCTAATTTTTGGAGCAGAATAATTATTGGCATCTAAAATTATTTCAATAATAGCTTTCATTTAACCATCAACAGAAAACAAATTTAGAAATACACGTTTCTAAACATAAGAGTTTTCAGAGGTGATTGTTTACCTTACGAAGTGAACGTTTTTATTCCACTATCCAGATGTTGGGATCAATTACATATACCAAGATTTTGTCCACTCTTTCCTATTACAATTTAATGGTTCCAGAACAAGGTGGGATGATGTACGTATTGGCAATGGATGTGCCCTGGAAAAATGTATGCCATATAATCATCTGTCCAAACCTGTCACTTTTAATTGAGGCTTAAAAGAAAAAACATGTCTACCCTAACCCCTGAGCTGACGACTCGGCATGGTACATCTGGAAATGCTAAGAATACGTTTAAGTTAGACTTGCTACCACAAGATCTCGATTACGGTAAAGGTTTCCATTAATATATGGCTTGCTAAATGTTATTCAGCACCGAACTACCACACAAGGAACACACATCGATCTGCTGAAAGTTGAGTAGCTTTGTTATGTTCCGGCCGTTCACTCTTTGCCCATCCATCAAGCAAACCCAACCGTCACGACGTTTCCGCACACGTTAAACGCTCATAGACGGCTGCAAATGTATGTCTATTTTGTAAATAAACAAAAACAATAGTTAACAGTTTCCCGTCTCCCACATTAAAGCCGATGTATAGGAGACACTAACTTTCAGAAAGAGGCACCAGGAATTTTCCTGTCACAAAGAAGTGAACAGCATTCGTACACAAAATCCTTAGTCCAGTTTTTATAGTACACCGTGATAAGCATTTTAGATTAATATACAGTATTATTGGTTAACGCTAAGCTTTATTAGAATTCCAAGAACATCGCGGAACTTGTTAACTTTCAAATTCCTACCCTATATATAAGTACTTCTATTGCCCGTAGGAATAACCCTGCAAGAATAAATTTAAAAATTATTGCAGTAAGTTAACTTTAGGCATGGTTACTAAACTTTTCAAACACTACTAAATCATAAAAGTACAAAATATGTATGAAAATAAATATAAAACGAAACCAAAATAAACAGGATGTCAAACGATCTTGTACCACCAATGTTAAATGGTGACCTGCTATCACAAACTATTTAAAATATCGACTATAACATTTTAAAAAATGTAGATGTAAGCTTTCTAATTTTAGAGATTTACTTTTATCCACAATGTTTTATGACAAGAAGATAGGATTATTTTCTTAGGAGTATCGTTTAAATAAACTTATTACCAATTTTGTAATTTTTGTAATTTTTTATATATAGTATCTTCTGTAGCTTTTTATAATTATACCTGTAAACAGGCGTTCAAAGAAAGGAAGGAAGAAATAACATGCCTTGGACTCGCAGAAGCTAAGACGCTAAACAATGGTACCAATTTGGGGAGCAAAAGTTCCCTTAAAGTATGCGCAAAAAGCTATCACTTTACCCTAAAAAGTACAATTATAAAGTTCTCTCTAAATTGGAGCAGGATTAAAAATTGACAGAATTGAAGAAAACATGGCCCTGTTATTGAAATTGTAATTCAGTATCTGTTCAGATAAACATATTAGAACTGAGTAACTATGAATTATTTTATTCCTCTGCACCTTTATACTGCCTAAGGTATCAAATGACAAACTAGAGACGATATTTCCACAATATTAAGTACTACATGGCAAAGCGAGAAAGCATATCGGAAAGAATTCGAAACACAGAGATGTTTACCTGGCCTGATCACACATACACGGCGAGTCCAGTGTATGTATACCCCGTTCAGATGTAATCATGTCTTCTGGACAGCAATGTGTCACACATCGACAGGCGCCAGGAAACATATCATATAGACACACGCAGCTTCCAATCGCTCTATTTGTGTTTCGTAACCTACTGTACATCAACTTACTAATATTTCACTCTTCTAATCGACCAGATAAGATCTGACAAGAAACGATCACAGCGCTGGTCACCTGAAAGTCGATACGCCTCAACGCTCTGTCGTTAATAGATGGTACGAGTTAATAGGCATAGCTGTGCGAATGGCAAACCTGAATGTAATTGTTCTAGATCCTGCATGTTAGTGTACGATTTGATAATTAGGTTTGTTTCAAGTTCTATATCGAACTGTGGCTATCTACTTTAAACACCAACTGCTCGTTTTAATTAACCCTTCTACTAACCTATACAGTAAACAGGAAAATTGTTGCGCCTCGTCCAAAAATGTAAACATGTTGAGGTTGCCCTGAATCTACACCTCAAGGAAAATTACAAACGTTTCCGCATATGTTTGTGTGCATGCATGTGTGTATGTGTGTGAGTCTGTGTGTGTTAGAGAGACAGAGAGAGAATAAAGTAACTGGAAACCAATTATGTTAACTGTTATATACAGTAACTGTTATATACAATAACTGTTATATTAATTGAGCATTTTCCAAGAATGCACGACAGCTGTCAATAAAGAATGATCATAACTTTTTTTACGGTCATACTTTTTCGCACTAAAATTCAATCTCATTGTATTGTGTCAGCTTAATGTGAAACAAACACGCCCTAGTAGTTTCATTGTTGGTACTCCTGGTTCCCGCCTGTGAGAACCAGGCATGTTCAGACGTGTTCAGCATCGCCTACCGCTGCAATGTAGGTAACATACAGTTAAAGTTGATGTTAGAGAAAGATCCGGAGTTTCCTTCAAACGTAATCACTGCTGATGAAACTTGGCAACATCATTTTGATCCAGAGAGCAAACAGCAAAGCTCAGTGTGGAAATCTCATTCATCAACAACACCCCAAAAATGCAAAGGTGGTTGCTTCTCCTGGGAAAGTTATGGTCATCTCATTCTTTGATATTCATGGAATGGTTTATCAGCATGTTCTACCTGCAAACACTTCATTAATTGGAGAATACTACATGGATGTCCTGAAAACATTACAAGTCCATATCAGGCGCAAAAGGCCACATTTCCATGAAGCAGGCTGGATACTGCACCACGATAGTGCCCGGCCGCATTTTGCTAAAGTTGTTGCTGAATATCTTGCAAAAATCAACGTGAAGTGCGTCCCTCACCAGACCTATGGTCCAGATTTAGCCCCATGTGACTTTTTTCTATTCCCTAACTTCATGAAACGCCTTCGTGGGAGGCATTATCCATCATCAGAAGCAGTGGAGGCGGCTGCGGAGGCGATTTTGAAGGATCTCTCAAAAATTGTTTCCAGCATATCTTTTAAGACTGGCAGAAATGCTGGGACAAGTGCATCACATTCAGGGGAGACTATTTTGAGAAGGACCACCAAAATTATGATTCGCTTTTTCAAAAGTACTCGTATCAAAATAGATTTAGATAACAAGCATTTATAATATTTACAAGAAAATAAGGGCATACGCTAAAATTTATAGGAAGTCCTCTACATTCAAAAGGATTTTTGTGTAATTTTCTAAAAGGCTAAGAGGTGGACAAAACCATACTACACTAAAAATGTAGCTAATCTTTATTAAGGTTTGAATTTTTCATTATTATTTCAAGAGCTGCGCTATTTGGCTGTTTCTCACAATATTATGGAGAGTACGTAACTGCAAATTTAGCACACAGTCACTCGCTATAAATACATGAGCTCTCTTTATCCTGTTGATACTCGGAACATGTGTATGCAAATGAATTTTGCTGAGGTTTATTTTGATGAATATCTCGTGGTTTGAAAAATAAACTTTCCAGGAAGTAGTATTGAGGCGTTACTTGCCCGTTAAGGACCTCGTTGAGCCCTCCCGGCACTCAACACCTCATGTGATAGGATATGTGACGGGTGAGGGGCTACGGATGGGAGTTTTACAACATATCGGGATTTTCTCAGGGTAGGTCTGCATGGATTCTCTCTTTTGGGTTTCAGGGAGTGGGTGCGTCCTGACAGTGTATGGGTATTATCACATAGAAGACACCACGACCGTTGAATGGCAAATTTATTTATACAAGTCGCCCTCTCCACTCGTCACAGTTGTGTTGATGTTATTCGCACATTAGGCGCGATACTTAGGACTTGCCCGTTGCTGTGCGCGGGACATGACGGCTAGTTTGAATCACAGCCGCAAATTAACTTGTAAATTACTAGGACGCGCCGAGTGATGTATGTAGCCGTGTAAGCGTTGTTTCTGGACGTCGCGAGAGCATTACATCGCGCACTAGAATATTTCCGGAGGATTATACAACGGAAGTTGGTAAAATCTTAATGATGTTGTAATGTGTGCTGTTTCACTCACTCGCTAACACAGTGTGTTCGATAAACGCCTAATGTGTGCTGTTCCGACCATTCGCGAACACGGACTTTGATGAACTTTTAGTACGTGTTGCTCCTTTCATTCGCCAAAACAGAGTGTCATTGATAACCAACTAACACGTGCTGTTCCGTCCATTCATGAACACAGCTTTGATGAACTTTTAGTACGTGTTGCTCCTTTCATTCGCCAAAACAGAGTGTCATTGATAACCAACTAACACGTGTTGTTCCGTCCATTCATGAACACGGACTTCGATGAACTTTTAGTACGTGTTGCTCCTTTCATTCGCCAAAACAGAGTGGGTTTGATAACCAACTAACACGTGCTGTTCCGTCCATTCATGAACACAGCTTTGATGAACTTTTAGTACGTGTTGCTCCTTTCATTCGCCAAAACAGAGTGGGTTTGATAACCAACTAACACGTGCTGTTCCGTCCATTCATGAACACAGACTTTGATGAACTTTTAGCATGTGTTGCTCCTTTCATTCACAAAACAGTGTCATTGATAACCAAATAACACGTGCTGTTCCGTCCATTCATGAACACGGACTTCGATGAACTTTTAGTACATGTTGCTCCTTTCATTCGCCAAAACAGAGTGTCTTTGATAACCAACTAACACGTGCTGTTCCGTCCATTCCTGAACACAGCTTTGATGAACTTTTAGTACGTGTTGCTCCTTTCATTCGCCAAAACAGAGTGTCATTGATAACCAACTAACACGTGCTGTTCCGTCCATTCCTGAACACAGACTTTGATGAACTGTGTTGCTCCTTTCACTCGCAAAAAGAGTGTTTTTCCTAGCAAACTTCATACGTCGCAATTTCACAAATTTCCCCTTCCTTTCGCCGAATTTTGGACATTTTAGAGGCCATGCGACCTTTTACTCGATCCTTATAGGTTGTGTTTCATTCCTGCTCTGAAATTTCATCGCAATTTCGAGTTTCTGAGGCATGTATTCCACGCAACGTTCACTTCCGTACGGTCTAGGTTATTAATGCAGAAGCACGTTTGCAAAAGTGTAGCTTAAATTCCCGGTGTCTATTCTCTCATCACGTATCATGTGCCTCGGCAGGCGACTCGTTGTCGCTTGGGTTCTACCCTGGGGCGGTTCTCAAGCAATGCCCCCTTTGGAAATTAATTGTTCTTTCACACTAGCCGTGTGTAGGACGCACTATGAAAGGATAGAGCCAGACTGAAAAATTCAATGCCGTAGCCGGGATTTGAACCACGAATCTTCTAAATTCCGTCCAGCCGCTCAAAACCATTGAGCTACTATGGTCAACGTGCCAACATGACATTAAATTATCCAACTGACTCCTTTCATAGTTCGTCCTACACACGGCTAGTGTGAAAGAACAATCAATTTCCATTTATTGTACCTAATAGTGGTCCGAACTATAAAGCCCGGACCTTAAAGTACTTAAAGCTTAGTAAGTCGCCATTAAGGTAGCTGTCTCATGTGTTTATGAGAACTGCTAGTGGTTTACCGGGAAAAACACGAGTCACTTGGAGAATTTAATGTCATATTGGCACGTTGGCCATAGTAGCTCAATGGTATAGAGCGGCTGGACGGAAACCAGAAGATTCGAGGTTCAAATCCCGGCTATGGCATTGAATTCTTCAGTCTGACTATCCTTTCATAGTGCGTCCTACACACGGCTAGTGTGAAAGAACAATTAATTTCCATTAATTGTACCTAATAGTGGCTCGAACTATAAAGCCCAGGACTTAAAGTAAGTCGTCATTAAGGTAGCTGTCTCATATGTTTATGAGAACTCCTAGTGGTTTACCGGGAGAAACACGAGTCAGTTGGAGAATTTAATGTAATGTTGGCACGTTGGCCATAGTAGCTCAATGGTTTAGAGCGGCTGGACGAAAAGCAGAAGATTTATGGTTCAAATCCCGGGTATGGCATTGAATTTTTCAGTCTGGCTCTATTCTTTCATAATGCCCCCCTTGTCGGCTCAACACAAGGATAGTTCCTGTGAGGTTAGGTATTCATTTTCTCGGCTCTCTTTACACGTTGGGTTCACGTGCTTGCAATAAAATACATGTATTCTGATTGCCTGTTTAGTTTCTGCACCTGTGTATTAAATCATTAAGCTCTATATTTGTTATAATTTAGCTTAATTCATATTGTGGTATATACGCCCTTAATTATGCATTTAATATGACTTTCGCGGTTATTATGGCAATGTTGGCCTAACAGGGACGGTATCAGTATATAGAAGATATATAAAACTATGTGATGGTTTTTGGGGCAGACATATGAGAGAGAAAAAGAAACATGAGGTTTTATGACATTTATGAACCCAGTTTTATACTTAATCTGCTACATTGTTACTTTTTATACAGAATCAACTTTTTTGTTAGCTATAAATGCAACTTGTGCATTTATTTAAAAATATGTAAACGTTTTATTTAAACATTATGAAAGGATTAGTTAATTTTGTGACCTTAAAATATAATTATTCTTACTATAATGGCTTTTCTCCATTGTATGAGAACTGCATTGAAACTAACACTTTTTAGGTGTTCAAGATTTTGCAACAACTTATTTCCTGATTTGTTAAATTTCTCAACACTTCTGTCCAGACTCTATTGTTACTTTTCTGAACAAGAGCTTCAGATGTTTTTTTCTGCTAGTTAACTAATCCAAACTTTTCTGTGAATATATATTTTATTATACGTAGATAACAGAATACGTAAAACCAGATGTAGGTATACATGAAGAAAAACAAAATCTATCCTGGTAGTAAATAGTCGACAAAGGGGATTTATTCAGTTTAAGAGAGTTCCCTGGGGAATTTTGCATCCTTTTCAAAAGAATATAAAAAGCTTAAACTCTGCTGACATTTATAATCACTCTTCTCTTTAAAGTAAAACTGTACAGGACAAAAGATAAGCTTATTTCGCACAAAAAGTAGCAGTTCTAATCCTCCAAAGGAAAAACTGTAGCTATAGAGCATAGGGAAAAAGATAAAACAGTGCACTCAGTTATGCTAATTAAGAATTAGCACCGGAAGCACAACTGCAGACATCTCCCCTGAAAGAGAGCACGAGAGAGTAGCAAACTCAGGACACAGCCATAATGACTGGTCTGATTTTCTCCTGCAGATGTTGAAGCATTGTATTTTACGGCTGCACGTCTTCCAAAGTAGGTCTTATCAGACGATGAATGAAATGGGTAAAATGATGCTCCAATGACCCCAGGGGCCATAGAGCTTAGAGCTACCAGACGTTCATCTTTCAGGATAAGAGAAAACACTGAAATATTCGTTACCTTAGTAAGTCACCTTGACCGAGATTGGAACTCAGGACCTCACATACATTCACACTTTAGGACTGTGCTATAGGTATTTACGTACGATACATAGGTGATCTGAAAAGTTTTGAACCTATAAAGATACAGGACATGTTTTCAGATTCTTTTTCTTCAACATAGTCTCCTTGTATCTATACACTCTTCTCAGAAATGTTCGCGTCATTGTAACCCGTCCAAATAGTACTCTGCGTTTTTCTCTCCAAAATAATTGTTCACGAAAGTGATGCCTCTTCAGTTGAAGAAAATCTCTGTCCTCCGAGCGCAACTTAGGAAACAAAAAGAAGTCGCTTGGGGCTAGATCTGGTGAGTAAGGTGGATAGTTACACAGTTCAAACCGTAATTCATGGATTTTCGCCATTGTAACTGCTGAGGTATGAGACGGTGCGTTGTCTTGGTGAAACAGGATTTTCTTTTTCTGCAAATGTAGCCGTTTTTCCGCAAGTTCTGCCCTGAGCTTGTAAAATAATGATGCGTAGTATGCTCCTGTAATGGTTTTGCCTTTTTAAAGATAATCGATTAAAATAACTCCATGACTATCCCAAAAAACAGTCGCCATGACTTCCCAGCCAAAAAAACAGATTTTGCTTTTTTTGGAGTCGGTTCTCCCTTTGCAATCCACTGTTTGAACTGTATTTTTTTCGGGCATATAATGGTATATCCAAGTTTCATCTACAGTAATAAATTGTCGCCAAAACTCGGATTAATTGCGCCTAAACTGCACCAACAGAGCGTTGGAAATATTCATTCGAACACGTTTTTGGTCTAACGTGAACAAACGCGGCACCCAACAAGCGGACAGCTTTCTCATGGCTAAATGTTGATTTAACATCTGACAAACACGTTCTTTTGACATGTTCATAGACTCTGCTATGGTTCTCACCTTAATTCGGTGGTCGTGTAACACCTTTTGGTGAACTTTGGCGATGTTTTCGTCGATATTTGCAGGTTTTGGACGTCCCGAACGTACATCGTCTCCCAAGTTCTTACGGCCACGTTTAAATTCAGTTGCCTAAAATTTCACTGTGGTATATGATTGTGCAGAGTCCCCATACACAGAGTCCAACTCATCTTTGATTTGCATAGGCGTATTGCCGTTCAAAAATATATATTTAATGACAGCTCGATATTCGATTTTGTCCATTTTCATAAAAAAAACACTCACATCAACTCACTCACACGACTGTTACATGACAACTGAATGTCCAAAATGGCTGAAACTTTGGTGAGTAACCATCAACTGATGAACGACATTCACTAGCTTTTATTTACGAGTGCTGCCATCTTCATGTTGAGATCGGAAACTTTTCAGACCAACCTCGTATAAAATAAATCCCCCCTCGACATAGCTACTGTTGTTATGCGTTATGCAAAACCAGTCACGAAAATGAAAGATACAAATTCAACGTACCTAGAGGATTAAAGGACTATAGGTACAATATCAGACAATTCTTCAGCAGTATCTATTGAGGAGTCACACAAGTATTTTGATTCCCTGTTATTTCATGTTGTCATAATATTTAATCAAGTTATATATGGTGTCTCACGCCTGCTGATGTGTGACACTGTATTTGAAGAGAGTGTGCATACAGTGACTCGCAGTGTATGTGCGATAACTTCTTGTAAACATCTATTATTGGCACACATTCCCAACGCCCCCTCGCTTTGCCAAGTAGTACTTTGTGACTTCCTAAATTGTTAGAACTTTGTTTTGCCTTTTTTTATTTTTCAGAAATGGTCCATGTGGCTTAGTAACCTCCTGATTTCTTTATAGCGGAACTTTTGATGTAACGAATTTCTGACTGAATCAACACACTGTAACCCCAACTACCTTAGACACATTGGCCCATACTAACCGCTTTCCTTAAAGTGACCCGGAAGGCCAAAATAGGTAAAAAAAATATTTTCTTGTTCTTTTTGCTCGCTAAAATACTACAGGTTTCAGTGATTCAAATGGTGCATTTTTAAGTCTGTAAGTCGATTATTACAGATTTTAAGAGAGGATTGTTGAAGTGATACATTTATGAGTGTGGTCGCTTTCATTTTACGGTATTTCACGGCAAGATTGTCATTATTTTCAAAGCTCCCGTAATTTTCTTTGAGAGGGAAATTATATGGGATATTTTTGCGTGTGCAGCACTGCTTTGTGGAACAACTGGAACAACATGGCTTCCTTGGCTTCTCAACTGTTCCCAGAGTAACACATGTTGTTAAAAAGGTTATAATTTGTTTCTGAAAAGTGATATTTTGTGCAAGTTCTTTTCTTTTATAATTAAAATGCCGAGATTCAATGATAGGGTCCTCAAAAACCGGAAAAAACTTTGGAAAATCATGTTCAGTTGTAAGTATAATCGTTAATTCTGAAGCTGAGAAATAGAACATTTGTGACTTGAAGTTCAAGAAAGTGGAGTTTAATAATTCTGAGCCTGACAGTTCCTCCTAGAAAAAACTTGATGCAAATGCTAATTATTTAAAGAATTATTGAGGAAAAATGATGAAAAGTGTGCCAATGAAATTGAAAATATGGAAATTCTCACATTTTTCAATGTGAAGTGTAAACAGAGTCATGGGGGAATTCAATTATCTGTAAAGAAACATATATTAGTGTTTCTTTATGCTCGATTTTAGAATTTTCATTTTTTCTACAAATAAGGAGCATTTTCTAAGAAAATATTAAACCTAAAGAGCTCAAATTTTTATCACTCATTTATAGATATATTTTACATATTTAAGCACAGTTTTTTTAAATGTCTCTTATTATTCAAGCAAGGATATAATTCAATTACTTTTTAAAACAATTTTACAGTTAATAAAAAATTACTCTTAAATAAAAGAAAGAACACAAATGATGTACTAAAACGTTCATAGATATCCACTTATGATGTTTTTAAAATGTCGATAAACTTTATTGTATCCAAGTACATTGGTGCCTATAGTTGTGGGCAAGTCTAATATTACATCACTTTAAGCGTGTGTTAGGATTCTGTTCAATAACAGTCTTACATCAGTTAAATTTAAATATCAACAAACATATTACATTATAATCACAAAAAATAATACTTTATCACACATACAAAACACATAATAATTAATGAGCAGGTCGTTGTGTCGTATTCTTTTTGGTCTTCTATTTTGAGGTTTTGGAGGGGGTGTAGGAAAATGTCTGTAGCACTGGATTTGGATGATTGGCTAACACTTAAGCAGTAAAAACTCATTTTTATTGTGCTATTGGTTTCTGAGGAAATGTTTCTTGAACTTCTGAATTTTAACATTGTAAGCATACAGCCTTCTAGGTCACATTAACACACCAGTAAGTTAATGACAATTCTCTGACCAAGTTTCAATCTGTACTTCTTACACTATAACTTCTAACCTCTAATTATTTATTGCAATGATTTATCTATATCCTTGTCGTTTCTTTATAAAATTATTAATGATATCGTAAATGGTTTTAGGTTCAACCTTCTGTTAAAGCAGACTGTACGGTATCTATCACAGATGCAATCTAAATATGATATGCATTTTCCTTTGTGAACAAAATGTAATCGCTGGGATCGAATATGGTGGATGTGAAGGTATTTGAAAGCGAAAGTAATGCAGTTTTATGGCAACAATCCTAGACGTGTGTGAAAGCCATTGAAAGAGAATTTTCTTTTCCAATGTGCGCACGTTTATGCTGAAAGCTTTCTTCCGTTGGTCCAGCTTAATGGTCCCAGGAGATGGTTCTGTCCTTAAAGAAGTAGTCTGTGAATACCACACCGGAAAACTGTGGTCATTCCTTTTTTCTCACATATACAATCGCTCTTTTGTTTTCTTTGGTGCATGTTCACCTGTTTCCATCCAATGGTTGGGTACTTCGCTCTTACCTTGCAGTGAAACAGCCTTAAAAATGAGAAACAGAGTTTGATTCAGAAATCCTCGGAAGCATTCGACGACGCTGTGTCCGCAATATACACATTGGTAAGCTAGAGTCAGACTGAAAAGTTCAATGATTTGAATCCCGGCTATGGCATTGAAGTTTTCAGTCTGACTCTGCCTTTATATACTTTGGCCCACAGTGTCCTACTACAGTGAAAGAAAAATAAATTTCTCCAATATACACTTTGATACCACTCTGGCTTCATTTCAAAGGTATGCGATAGATAGGGAGATGCTTTGCGGCTTGGCCGTAGGCATGGTAGCCGAGCGGTAAAATGCATGTGTCTCGTAAGTGGAACTACATGAGTTCCAATACTTGATGTGCATGTTTCTTTCTATTGTTATTCCTTTAATAGCAATGCTTATGTTTTTCTTGCAGGTAATAAATAATAACATTATAAACACGTTCATTTATAAAAATGCAAATAACATTCTTGTCCTATTAAAATAAATGCAATATAATTAGAACAGTTTCTTAATATTGGTTGTGTAAATACTTGGGCTCACTCATATGTTATGAATGATGCTGTCATATAATGCGAAATATTCGAGAAAATTCTACTAGGATTTGGTCTCATCCATTCCCCGTACAATGAGAACAGTAATAGAAACAGAGGGTTTACACACCCCATACTAAGTTAATTTCCATTTATATTTGATTTCACATAGTGGAATAAAACATTTATGTCAGTTTTTTATAAACAGAGTGGAGTGTTTAGTTTGTATGTGTACGCATAAATGCCATAAAATCAAGTAAAACTTAACATTTCGAAGTTATATTACAATGCGTGTAATACACATTTCGTATTTCTACAAAAAAAATGCTGGGATTCGAACCTTTGTAGGTCCAGCTCCTACATACCTGTCTATAACCACTCGGCTATCAAAGCACGTTCAGTAACTGAGACTCAATTATGAGG